>JANAVB010031253.1:0-229129 GCA_029216955.1 Iris pallida
ATTTTTTAAATTAATTTTATTTGGCATTGATTTTCATTTTTGGTATTTGTACGTCGAGTGCGAATACATATATGCGAGGTATATATTTTTATAAAAAATTTATTATAGATTTTCTCCATATAGAAAATAAGTATACTTTTTAAAATAGTATAAGGTAACTTTTTACTTAAAGTTGTAAAATGTGTCGCGTCGTGATTTGGCAAACTTTATTTATTTATTTAGGTTTTATAAAAGGCTATTTTATTTATTGTACAAGTATAAGTAGTAATTTATAAATCTATGTTTTATGTAAATATCCTATTTGTATGCGAGGTACATAAAATTTAATTCATGTATATATTTCAATTTTTGAAATTAATTATTAATAGTTTTATATTATTTATAAAAAGTTATTTTAAAAATTTGTTCGATTTAATGATTAATTCATTATGGTGATTTAAATTTGGAAGTGATTTTATTGATTTTAAATAATTTTAAAGATGGGATTATCTAAATTTAAATTGGATTTGGATTTGATTGAATTGGTTTTAAATCGATTTAAATAAAAGGGTGAATTATCTAGTGGGGATTTAAATGAATAATAATCCTTATCCAACTAGGTGTCTTTACCTCCTATATAAGGAGAGCCCCGTTGCTCTTTTTCATGGAAATTCCATAAACCCATATATATTTCTCCACCGAAGTGTCGTGCATCGTGTCGGTGTCCACTTCCTCATGTCAGCCATGACGGCCTCGATTCCAACCCCGGGTGTCCTTCCACTAGAGTATATTCTTTACATATATATTTTTCTATCCCGTGTCCGACAGACCGGACATGATATCGAGAAAAAAATTATCGTGTCCAACAACCAGGACACGTCTATATTCTACCAACCACCCATCCCCCGTGTCGTGTAAGATACGAACCCAGCCCTAGCCCTAAGCCCAAATCTCCTCGGCCTCCCAGCTCTTCCCGGCACTACCACTTGTCACCCCCTCCAGCCAACACCAGCCGCTGCATCTCTCCGGCCGTGGCTACCGAGACAACCACCGTCTCTATCCCCAACCTACCAACACCACCACCACCACCTCAACTAAGGCCACCTCCGTCGAAACCCCAGTCACCCACATCCTCGTCGACCACCGCCAACATCACCTACGACACCACCACTACAGCATGCTAACCACCCAGAAGCACCACGGCCACCATCCGTAGTCACCCCCGCCACGGTCACCGTCGCCACCACAACTTCCTTACAGCACCGCCATCGCCACCAACCGCGTCCCCCAAATCTCACCACCACCGTCCTCTTGGCTGGCGTTGCCCCAAAAACCAACATCACCACCACCATCACCCAGGAAAAGAAAAGAAATAGGGAACCCTAACCCTCACCTGGGATCCGCCCGCCGCCCTATCCTCCTCACCTCCCACCGTGGCCAAGCTGTGCTCCGCCACAAGATCCGCTCATTGCGCCACCACTTTGAACGTTGTAGCGCCGAGCTTCCTCTTCTCCAGTGCCGTCGACCCTATTTTGCCACACCAGGATCATCCTCGCACACCCAACGCCAAGTGCCGCCCTGCGCTTAGCAGATCCGACGCCTAATCTTGTTCTCCCTCCGACGCCCATTATTGGGTTCGGTCTCCGCGCCGCTGAGCAGGGAAGCCCTGGCGAGCCCCATCTTTTCCTCCCCACCTCCTCCTTTCTCCTTCTAGCTCTTTGTCCCAATTTCTTCTGCCCCAATTTTTCTCTCTCACCAGTTTTTTTTTTGCTCTATCTTTCAAAGAGCTTCCCTGGTTAAGCCGAATAGAGAATAGTGTTCTCAGGTTTGCATTTTTATTTATTTTTATTTTAGTTTTATATATATTTATTATTTTGTGTTTTATTAACTAAATTTTTTATATATAATAATTACTAAGTATTATTATTATTGTTAAGGCTACTAATATTATTAGATATATTAAAATTTCAATTTTTATTTATTTTTCATATATATAGTAAATATACCTAAAATATATTTATTACATATACATACATACATACATACATACATACATACATATATATATATATATATATATATATATATATATATTATATATATATATATATATATATATATATATATATATATATATATATATTTTTGTATGTATGTATATGCATACAAAAAATATATATATGTATGTATATACATAAATTTTCAATTTTTGTATGTATGTATATATATACATACATACATACATATATATATATATATATATATATATATATATATATATATATATATATATATATATATATATATATATATATATATATATAAAATATATATATAGTTTTTTATTATATATATATATATATATAATAAAAATAAAAATTATATATATATATATATATATATATATATATATATATATATATATATATATATATATATATATATATATAACAATGGTGGTATTAATGATAATATCATTATTAATGTTAGTTATTATATTTATACGAGTTCGTGAGACCGAGACTGCAGAAGTTGGAGTTTGATCCATAATCTACACTCTCGCGGCAATTTCAAGCAAGATACCGTGCCACTGTGATCTTATTTTATTTTCTGTTATACATGGATGTGTTGTTATATGTTAGGATTAGATGTGTTGGGAGAGCATCCAAGTGAGACTTGGGTGCCGTCGGTGATGCCATCAATGACATATAATTGGTGTGTGTATGACCTAGCGTGCTAGTAGACTTTCTCGTGTTGAAGTTATTTTTCAATGACTTCCATGACTAGACACGACTCATGATACGACACTTGGAGTGAGAGTTACATGAGTATTGGCACGCATCCTATACTTGGCTGGTACAAGGGGTTCGTGTGATGGATCATATGAATAGTTGTGTTAGTTAGAGGACTTGCATGTGAGATACGTATCGTACGAGTCATGGACATGATCTTATACTACTCTTGGGCGAAAAAGACTAGTAGTATGCGTACGGGATTACCCTATCCTCATTAGCCTCACTATTGCCCTGGTATAGGCTATACTAGTAGATATTCCATTATCGTTTACAAATTAGTCTCCGAATTGGACGGTAGTATGCTAGTATATTTGCGATATTAGTTAACGCTAATATCATTCCTTACCTACCAGTACGATTTCAAAGTAGTCTTCAAGTGCATAATAGTTTACCATGTCAGTTATATTCATGTTCATGTATAGTACTTTTACTGTTCATATTGTGGCTAGTTGTTGTATCTTGTTATGTCCCCTGAGGACCTGGTTCCTTCCCAGATCTGGATGAGTAACTTTATCCTACAGTTTACGGACCAGGAGTCGAGCCTAGATATCTTGTAAAGGGCCTGGAGGTTGTGTCCGAGGAGTTTCCCTGATCCAGGGGTTGGCAGTTGATTAGAGTCAAGGACATTTTATCTAGCTAGCTATGTCCTGACTATTTTCTTATTTTAATTTTTTATTATTCCAATATTGTACTTTGTTTCAGTGGATATATTTCCACCAGACTTGATTATCTCAGACAAATCTTGAATTTAATTATTTCAGACTTATACTTTATTTCAGTCAGACATTTATTATATTTTTTGTGTTGATGTTGTTGTACTATGGATGAGATTCTAGTGTTATTGATGTAGAGATGTTAGATCACATGTGCCTATTGTATTGTAGTTATAAAATACAACATACTACGATTAGGATAAGTCTATTAAATTGGGAATACTTATTCTATCCATATAGCTGGCATGCTCATGTTTGGGTTCCTATATATTTTGGAACTTGAGAGTGACAACGGTGTGATAGGAGTAAGTCGGATAGAATATTTAAGAAGTAATTGTCTAGATATGAAAGGGGTAAAGATAGGCACCTATACTAGATGGACCGAATAGATAGAAGTGACCATCTTTCGTTATAAAAATTCTCACTTGGAGGATATACAAAGCTATGTTTGACGGGACTAGGTAAGAAGTTAAGGTTGGTAGAATTTATAGACATTTTCCTAAAATGAGATTTAAAATATAGTGAAGTAGAGGGCTTAACCCTAACGAGAGACCTTAGAACCATTAGACCAAGTCATGTTATGCTTGCCTAAGCTAGATAGAGCCATGAATGGAAGTTTACGTGATTCACAGATGTTTATAGGAAGGTACGAAAGATTCCTCGACCATAAATATTGAAGTGAGTAGGAATTCAACTTAGAGGAAGACACAGTTGGATTTTGTTGGCCCATTGGTCATGGCCAAACCTGATTTTCATAATTGATCTAACCATGTCGCTTTATAAGGGCTACTTGGACAATTGCTAAAGATCTGCTACTGCTACCGTTCAAGACTGAAGCCGTTTTGCCACATGAGTCTGTATTTCATTTTCAATGTAATTTTCACATTTTATTGAGTCTAGGAATACGATGTATACCGAGTCGTACTGGCCAATAGGCTATCCCAATATGTTCTCAAAATATCCTTTGTTTTGAAAATAGCCCATTTTACAAAAAGCTTCTAAACTGCTTAAACTTTTCAAAAAGACCAAAATCCGATTTGCAAAAATCCCAAAAATCAAACTCTGGACCCCAGGAGAATTCGGCCCAAGTTCGGCCCAAATTATGTTCGAGTTCGGTTAGTGTTCGTTGGATTTTAAACTTGGTCACCCCGCAGTTACAGATGCAAGGGCTATTTGTCGAGATTCTCTCATCGAATTCTGCCTTTGGAAAAACTATAAATAGAGAAGAATTTCCCTCATTTCAACACACCTCTCTTTTTTCTTCTCTCTAAAGCTTAATACGTTCTTCCAAAGTGTTCTAAGCTATTTAATTATCAAATCCCAAGCAAGTTACAATCCTCTAGTCGATTTGCCAGTGCGATACGGTCTAGAAGTGTCAGAGTGATTGTGATTAGAGGATTGATTGAAGAAAGACACTTCATAATTGAAGTTGGTCGAGTACTTTGGATCAAAGCTCGCGTTGCAGAAGTTGCAAGGACTTCGGATGAAAACTTGCAATTTTTTTTCCATAGTAGATTCAACTGGAAGCTAGAATTCTTCCGACTGGAATAGTCCTCACAAGAGGAAAACCAGTATATATCCTTGTGTTTGCGTTTGCTCTCTGATCTCTGCTTTTCATTTACATACTTGTGATATATATTCTGTGATCTTGCTGTTAACAATTTTTTATTGGCTAAATTTTTGCTGCCTACTCTATTCACCCCCCTCTAGAGTATAGTGCTTTATATTTTGTTCCTACAATTGGTATTAGAGCGGGTTATACAGGTAAAGTGAGGTAACACTGTTATTAAATTCTTATTTATACTGCTGTTACATAGATCATTATATCACACATGGCAACTGTGAAATTCACAAGTGAAGGCCAGGCCACAAACAACCTCAATTGTTTGATGGTGCAAATTACAGTTACTGGAAAACACATGAGTTTCTTCTTGAAATCTCTAAATTTTGACCTATAGTCTATTGTGATTGATGGCTATAAAAAGCCTACACGTATCCTTGTTGATGGAGAGTTGGTTGAGAAACCCCATGACAAGTATACTGAAGCTGAAAAATAGGCCAGTCTTGACGCACGTGCTATTAACGCTTTGTTTTGTGCCTTAGACAGGACTGAATTTAACAAGGTGTCTACATGCACAACATCAAAAAAGTGTGAAAACTTTTCGAAGTTACTCACGAAGGCACGACACAAGTCAAGGAGTCTAAGATTAGCAGACTTACTCAGGAGTATAAGGCGTTCCAGATGAAGCCAAACGAATTCGTCACTCAGATGTTTAAAAGATTTTTGGATATTGTAAATCCTTTGTCTTCATTAGGCAAAGAATACAATAACCATAAGAAGATTCACAAACTTCTACGAGCTCTCACGAAGAACTGGATTCCAAAGGCTACAACAATTATTGAAGGAAACGACCTCACTACTATGCCTCTTAAAACAATCATGGGTAAGCTACTCTCTCACGAGCTAGAACTTCAAGACTTTGAAGAAGTTGCACCAAAGGAGAAGTCGATTGCCCTCAAAGCTCAACACAGAAGATCTGTCGATGATGATTCCTATGACAGTGACTCTGACTCTGAAGATCAAGCTCTCCTAGTAAGAAAGTTCAAAAAGTTCATGAGATTCAATAGAAGAACAAAAGAGCACAACAACAACAACAACAACGAAGAAGATCCAATCTGCTACAGTTGCAAGAAGAAAGGACACATCAAGTAGGACTGTCCAACAACATCATCATCAACTAGGACAAGCAACAAGTATGACAAGGGTTACCTGAAGAAATCAACATCCAGAAGGTATGCCAACACAAGCATATGGCATGAAAGCGAAGCTAGCGACTCAGAAGATGAACAATCAGACAACGCTGCAAATGTATGTTTAATGGCATTTGATCAGGTAAACACTAATCCCCTGTTTGATGCATATGATAATTTTAGCTTTGAACAATAGGTGAAGCCTTTAGTGACCTCTTAGGTGATTACAGAAAACTGTATAGCAAATACCAAAACTCTAAGAAGGTACTCAAAGAGCACAAAGGTAAAATAGGAAGACTTATCGACCTACTAGCTGAGGTTAGAAGTCATGATAATTCTAGTGAGGTAGGTGAGCTCTCTTCTGTTAAGTTGCAGTTACATGAGACTACAAGGCTATTCGAAGAGAAAGACAAGACTATTGCCAAATTAGAGGAAGACCTACTCAAAGAGAAGAAGAGTCTTCAACAAGCACTAGTCAGAAATGATGCACTCACAGCTGACTACAATACACTGTATGACACTTCAAAAAAGTTGGAAATTAGGTTAGGAAAATAGCCTGAAGTTGCTGCTTCCTACCCTAACACGTGTCACTTACCGAAACACCGGAACATTGTCAAACGCAACACTTTCAGACCAAACCCAAACAAACCTTAGCCCAAGAAGACTAATAGGCATGCATTTTATTATCAATATCCAACTAGAAAACCAAGACCTATCAATCATGCACAACATACTGCATCTAACACTCAACATGTTAGATGTCATTATTGTGGCACCATTGGTCATATATCTCCTGCATGTAGAGTAAGAAAGCTTGTTGATTTAAATATATGTACATGAATACCGAAGACTAACATTTCAGGACCCTACAAGAAATGGATACCAAAAGTTTCATTTGTAAATTCTTTTATAAGTGGAACACCCTACGCATACTAGAAGCAAGTGGATCCTCGACAGCAGTTGCTCACGGCACACGACCGGTGACGCTTCATTATTCGCAACACTGTCGAAGAAAAAAGAAGGATACGTCTCCTTCGGTAATAATCTTAAAGGGTATATAGTAGGTATCGGCAATATTGGTAAAGCTCCATATCCTGTGATTAAAGATGTATGTCTAGTAACCGAGTTAAAACATAACCTACTCAGCATAAGCCATTTAGCTGATCATGGTTATGGTATTAACTTTGTCAAAGATAAATGTACTATAGCTGATAGCTCAACTAGTAGTACTATCTTTGGAGGTATTAGGGAAGACAATATATATGTTTTCTATCTGTTGGAAGAGGCTAACAAAGCAGGTAGATGTTTAATCGCCAAGAATGATGAGAGTTAACTATGGCATATGAGACTCAGTCATGCAAATATGGACAAATTTTAAGACTATCCACAAAGATGTTGGTACGAGGCTTATGGATATCACCTTCAAGAAGGATACGGTATGTAGTGAATGTGAAAAGAACAAAGCTATCCGATCCACTTTTAAGTCCAAGAACGCTGTAAGTACCACTAGACCTCTATAATTACTGCATATGGATTTATTTGGGCCTAGTAGAATTATTAGCCTAGGTGGTAAGTTATATGCTTTTGTAATAGTAGATGATTTCTTTAGATACACGTGGGTATATTTTCTTGCACACAAAAACTATGCATTGTCTGAATTTGTCTCCTTTTGCAAGAAAGTTTAGAATGAGAAAGGATTCATGATCACTCGTATTCGAAGTGATCATGGCGGCAAATTTGAAAATACAGAGTTTGAGCAATTTTGTGACACACACAGTTATCTGCATGAGTTCTCCTGCCCTAGGACTCCATAATAAAATGGAGTTGTGGAACGTAAGAACAGGACTCTATCTAAAATGGCTAGAGTTATATATATTAAACCATTTTAGTCTACCTAAATACTTTTAGGCTGAAGCTGTCAATAAAGTTTGTTATGTTCTCAATAGGGTTCTAGTTTGACCTAAATCGAAGAAGACTCCCTATGAGTTACGGTTTGATAGGACACCATCTGTTTCTTATTTTAAAATCTTCGGTTGCAAATGCTTTATTCTTAATACTAAAAATAATTTGGAAAAATTTGACGAAAAGGCCGATGAAGGTATATTTTTAGGTCATGCGGCCAAAAGCAAAGGGTACAGAGTCTTCAATAAAAGGACCATGATCATCGAAGAGTCAATAGATGTTACTTTCGAGGAACTGAATCAACAGACAATCGATGATAATGATGAAGATGCCAGTTCACCAAGTACAACACCTACAGAACCTTCAAGTACAAGCACCTACAGATCCTCCAAACAGAGCACGTACAGAACCAGAAGTCGAAACTAGCTACCTTGAGAGTTTGCCAAAAAGAATGATGTTTTTGGCTGACCATCCCAAGGACTTGGTAATAGGTGAGGTTATCAGGGGTGTAAGTACTCGTTCCTCAAGTAGAGATATAGTTTCCTGTGTTGCATTTATTTCACTGCTAGAACCCAAAACTATTGAAGAAGCATGTAGCGGTAATTTTTGGTTAGATGCTATGCAAGAGGAATTAAACCAATTTGAATTGAATTAAGTTTGGAAACTTGTTCCCAAGCCCATTGATTATCTATAGCTGCATGTTTTCAAAAATGAAGGTAAATTTGTCATTTTTCATATTCCTATATTTTTGTAAATATTTATTTATTATTATTGTATTTTGGGGATTTGTTTAGTCAGGTTGGAGTTTCGTCTAATTTTGACTTATGTTAGTGGCCCGGGTAGTTTAGACTCTAGTCGGGACCCAAAGATTAGATAGGCATGGCCCACAAACTCATCTAATTAGGCTAGTGCATTTAGACTAAACCCACATGACAAGTTGTCATTTAAAGATTAGAAACTTGACCCTTTTGATCCCAAACCTTTGCATAGTCCTAGTTAACCAAAGGAAGACTTGATGAGGGCAACTTAGACATTTTTCAAACCCATTTAGGGCTCCCATATGGCAGCCCACCTTCCTATTAAAGCCCTACTTCATCTTCTTCCTCTTTCCATTTTCATTTCAAGCCCTAATTTAGGAGCTTTTTTCCCAAATTGCTCCTACACCCAAATTTCCTCCAAATTGAGCCAAATTTGTTTCATTCTGTTCACCTTGGAGAGAAGAAGCCTCTGTTGGCTAGCTAAGAAGGGATTGGAATTGAAGCTTGGCGGAGATCTAGATCTAGGAAATTTACATTGAGAATCCATCTCCCTTTTGGTATGAGCTCTCTAAACCCTTCCATTCCATTTCATTAGTGTAACTACATTCATTTAGGACCCCATTTGCATTAGTGTACCATTAGAGAGGAGTTGAGGCTCTCCTCTTCCTATTTGAATGTTTTTTTTCCTTTCATTTTGATACTAATTGGGAGAAATCGAATTTGTGACCACCAAGTGTTCGATACGTGTCCCCAAAGGAACTTTCGTATCCTTTTTTAGTCGACATTGGGTGTATGTATCCTAAATAGGATACGTGGTGTTGTGTTATGGTATTTCATGATATACATGGTTAGATTGGGGTATATACATGTGTTTCTTTTGACCAAAATAATTCAAATTCGTCATAATATTAATCCATGTTTTTAGTAGCCATAACAACTTAGAAATGTCATAACTCCTAGCTCAAGACTCCGATTAATCTTCCATTTTTCTAAAAGAACCGTATCGAAGTTAGCTTTCCAAATATATATATATTAATAGGCCAAATTAGTTCTAAAACTTTCTGTAAAACTGTTTGAGTGTCAGCTGTCCGAAAGACGAACGTGTTTCGGTGTTTCCGTGATTTCGGGAGTTTTCGGACATGAAAATGCGATTCGTTTGAAGTTTCGGAAAGCTGATACGAAGGGCTATGACATACTTTAATCCTAGAATTTAGTGAATAGGTATAATAGGTGCAGTATTGGTTTTAAGTAAAAAATTAACTATACGACATAGGCATTTTGTGTATCCTATGAGGCTATGTAGTACGGATATCAATTAAATGTAGGTATCATAGGTTGTCAAGAATATGTATGATATAGTACATATATATATATATATATATATATATATATATATATATATATATATATATATATATATATATATATATATTCTATGTTTTTTTTTTAAAAAGAAGAGAGACTATATTGATGTATCAGGCACAAAATGCCGACGCCTATACAAAAGAGCGCAACTCACGCTAACAGAAAATAAAAAGATCAAAAAGTTCTGGTTAGTACAGCTTCCTCCAAAAGATGCTCGAGGAGTGAGAGCAGCGAAAGGTAGCTTTGCTAATCTGTTTGAGAACCTCTCTGAAAAGTTGAGAGGAACTGAATTGGTGGCCTTCATATCTGTACTTGTTCCTGTTCTTCCATAAAATCCAGATGCCGACGGCTGCGACAATCTGGTGCTCATGGGAAAGACTTCACATGGTGAGAAGATCGTTGAAGCCTCCAGCCTATTGGTTCGGTAGGCATCTTCTCGAGAGTTTGGTCCACAACTGAGATGCGATGTCACCTGAGAGAAGAATGTGTTCTGTAGTTTCCGTCTTCGAAGAGGAACAACAGTGGCATCTAGACGCAAGGCTGTATCCGAGTGAAGTGAGGGCGTCGTCGGTGGGTAGCTTCCTATGCTGTGCTCTCTAGGTGACGATCAACCATTTGTTTGGGATGTAGGACTGCCAGTATGGTGCGATGAAAAGTGAAGGCTCTCCTACGCCTCTAGCCGCAATTCTGGCTGAAGCAAAGGGTGAACTTACCATCATCTGTCAGGGACCAGCGCAAGTCGCCATTGGCGTTAGAAACCATCAAAGGTTCTGCTAAGCTGCGATCAAGGAGCATGTGATGCCAATTCGCAGATGCTCTGCTGTTGGCTGTCACAATCGTTGGGTTGGAGTGTTGAAAGTATCTTGCTTTCATGAACCGGGCCCAGATCGAGTTCTCCGTGCGAACCTTCCACCAAAACTTCATGGAACAAGCAGCAACAATATGCGCTAATCTGTGGAAACCCAAACCTCCTTCTCTGGTGGATTTCGCCATGGTATCCCAGCTGGCCCAGTGGTGTTTGTCTTTCCCATCACTGTGATCCCAAAAGAAGTTAGATAGTAGGGACTCCAGCGATGCTAAAACCTTCTTTGGGGGGAGCACACCACCAGGGTGTAAAATGGGATGGAAGAAAGCACGTGCTTGATCAAGATCATCTTACCCCCCGGGAAAAGGGTTGCGTTGTGCCATCCCTCAATTTTATTTTTGACTTTCCTGACCAGACCGTCAAAGATGCCCGAATTAGACTTCCCGTTAACCAGAGGGCATCCGAGGTAGGTGAATGGCGAGTAGGCTGTGGCGAAGGAGGTTAGGTTGGTGAGAGTCGCAGAGTGGTCTTTGTTGGCTTTGTGATGGGTGTAGATGATGCTTTTATTGGAGTTCATACGTTGCCCGGAGCAGCTAGTGTATCTCTCGAGCGTTCTGTAGACCGTCTCTACCGACACGATGTCTCCAGCCGAGAAAATGAGAATGTCGTCTGCATAGGCCAGATAAGTGATCAAGGGACAACTGGTGGTGGTGTGGAAGTGATGAAATCTGGGGGAATTGGCTAGGCTTTTTAGATTTCTGCTGAGAGCTTCGGCCGTAATGATGAAGATGGTGGCGGAAAGAGGGTCGCCCTGCCTGACCCTTTGGTTCGATTTGAAGAAACCTGCTGCTTTCCCGTTGATGATGGTGGAGAACCAGGAATTGCTGATGGATCTGAAATAGACATCTATCCACGATTCAGAGAAACCAAAGGCCTTGAGCACCGATATCAAGAACTGCCAGTCCAAACGATCGTATGCTTTCTCCATGTCCAGCTTGATGGCCACATTCCCTCCCCTGGAGGGGAACTTCAGGCACGCGATCATCTCTTGCGCTAGAAGGATGTTGTCTGTGATGTTGCGACCTTGGACGAAGCCACTTTGTTCTTCGGATATGATCTTGGGTTATAGGGTAGACATGCGAGTAGCTATGATCTTCGAAATAATTTTGTTAGTGAAGGTGCAAAGGCCGATGGGGCAAAAATCCTTGAAGGTCTCCCGGTTCTCTTTCTTGGGAATGAGAATGAGGTTAGCGCAAGAGATGGATTTGGGATATCTCGCTCCCTGAAAGAAGACAATGGCGGCTCCAAGGAAATCGTCTGCTATGATGTCCCAACAAGTACGGAAGAATACCCCTGAGAAATCGTCCGATCACGGGGCGCTGTGTTCGTTAAGAGCCCACACCGGCGCCTTGACTTCTTCAGCTGTTGGGGGGGAACTGGAGCTGCTCGTTCTCTCTGTTGGTGATCATGCTAGGTGTAGGACCGTTTGAGCACCTCTAGATGGGGGGTGAATAGAGTGAGTGCGAGTGCAGCGAAAAATAATCGCCAATTAAAATTAAAACCAAATAACTATGGTAGTGAATAAGAGATGGTAAATAAATATAGCAAGAGATAGAGAGATCAAACTCAGTGACACAACGATGTATACTGGTATCCCTCCGAGAGGACTAATCCAGTCTCGAGTACTCTTGCTCGATGTTAATCCACTAAGGCACAAGCTAATTGAGAGCTTGCAGTCTCTTACAACATCGTGCTTGGTGACATGTGCACGGCCGACTTCACAACACCGTGCTTGGCGACGAGCGCACGACCGGCTCCACAACATAGATACTTTCTGTACTTTGAACCTCTTTACAACTCTTAAGAACTAAAAGACTTTAGATCGAAATAGATATTACTAGATTTGGCTAAGAGGAGTGTAGGTGTGATATGAAAACTTTTGATCAGATGAAAACACTTAATGAATAGAGAAGAGAAGATGAAAAAATGATTGAGTGATTTGGAATGAGAAATTCTCTTCTATTTATAGGTGTTTTCTGGGACCGAACTCGGGCAGAGTTCTGTCTAGGTAAAAATGTTAAACATTTGTAAAGTATTTTTACACAATGAAATAGAACTTTTTGGTAGATGGAATAAGGATAGGTAAGCTGTATAGAAAAGTGGACTAAGATTAACCTAAGCCAGTATTACCCAGTCGATCTTACAATTTATATCCTAGACTCAATAAAGATAAAATATATAATAAATTGTAAAATGACGTGGACTAGATTCCAATGAAGGTAAGCTTCAGACTGATGATTTACGTGCTTGATGACGCAGTAGTACGCTTGTTGATATTGATTTCACAAGACCTGAAATGATTAACAGCAGTTTGTATATTTTGTGTATTGACTTAAGTTTATGTCTATTATTAAAATCGGGTGTGACCATGGAATGGGCCAACAATCTCCTCCATTTTGATAATTGACAAACTTGAGTCTATACCAAAATATATCTAAAATAGAACAAATAAAATTACCTGGAACGAATTATTTTTGGTAGTCTTTCTTTGAATGTTGATTTTGGTATTTGCACTCTTTCTCCCCCTTTGTCAATAAAAAAAATGGTTTTGGCTCCCCCATAATGTGTGAAGCCAACAATGTTCATCAAACAGACAAAGTAATACTAGAGAGATAACTAAATAACAACAGTCTCACAAAGTGCATAAAAGAAATCACTAGTACTGAAAATACTAAAAATGTCATGCATAATAGAAAGATACAACCAAAATGTCTAACTGAAAAGATACAACCACAAAGTGCTAATAAATGTCTAACTGAAAAGTTTAGACATAAAAAAAACTACATCATAGATCATCATCTATCAGCCCTATCCAAAAAATCCACTAGCTCAAGTCCTCATCACATCGGAGTGTCGTCACCTCCAGGAGCATCCGGTGAAAAATATGCAACAGTAGGATCGAAGTGAGGAAATGTCGCCTCATCGTCGAACCTGGGTCTAGGGAAGCTGGGGTGAGAAAGTATGGTAACTAGATGTGATAGGTCATGGGAGAGACTCCAGTGAAGATCAGTAATGCTATTCTGCAACACCTGATCCTGGGTGATTTGGCGGAACTCTGAGTCAAGATAGCCATGATGACGTTGCGCAGAGAGGGCAACGAAATCATCAAAACGCTGATAGAAGCCAGGGTCAAAACCTGGAGCAGGGGCTGGAGCAGCAGCAGAAGGAGGAGCCTCAGGGTCAGCATCTGGAACAGGATCAGCACCATGAGGCATAGGAGGAGTAGGGTATAATCTAGACCAACTAAGCTCTATGGCAGTGGAGGAATAAGAACAGGTTTGAAGATCGATTTCAAACCTTCTAAAGGTAGAGGCCAAATGTATGGGATAGACGAGGTTGCGTCCTGCATTTCTGCAGTTAAGCATCCAAGCCATCATAGTCTTAGGAACAGAGAATGGAATGCCAAAGTGAATATGGTACATGGCTGACAACTCCAGGAAGGTAATCTCATCAGAGGATCCCTTCTTCGGAAGAAGAACAGAGAATACAAATCTATGGAGTTCATAGAAGTTTTGGTTGAGATGTTTAGAGTAAACTCTTCTAGGAACAGGTTTGGGATGGCACAAAAGTTCTTTGAAGGAATCAAGAGTGACACCTTCAGGGAATTTGATGTGATGGATATCCACTAAAGCTTCACCTACATCAGGAACATGAAAGTATTCACTGATGTCGGTGGTGTTGAATTCTAGTTCTTGCACAGCAACGCAAGAATAGAAATTTTCGTTAGCTTTTACTTGCAGGTTGCAGTAAAACATACGGTTATCATAAATATTCTTAGCTACTTCGAAAAAATCACGAAAGCCGAGACGGTCGAACGTGGGAGCATATTCAGAAAAGATATTGAAGTTTACAAGTGCACCAACACAAATTCTACGACCAGAAAAAAAAAGTCAAACCAAAGGTCCAAAAATTCCTTGTCGGGAAAGAGATCGGAATCAAAATCATCGGATCCTATAGGTCTAGCTGGACTAAAGACATTAGTGGGAACATAGTCAGAAGAGGAAGATCTTGCATGTGAGAAATCAACCTTTCTCTTTTGGTTCTTGGGTGCCATAGATGAAAAGAAGGAGATAATGGAATACCTTAGAAAGGAGGAAGAAAATGGAGAGGAACAGCCCACTAGACTCCTGAGAAGCTTGAAAGGAAGGAGGAGGAAGAGCTCTTGGGTATAAATGAGGGTTTTTCTCGGTCGAGTGATAAGAAAAAATGGAAGGAAGAGGGAGTTTAAATAGAGCTAGGACCGGCTATTCAGTTCTGGAATCTGAACAACGCCGACCGAACTCGGTCCGAACTCGGTTAGAGTTCGGTCCGAGTTCGGCTGCTTGTATTTACAATGCCATAAATGCAGTATTGTTTAAAAATTTAAATTTATAGCTGTTGACTTCTTCATTTAATAACTTCTATTACTTTGGGTTAGCTGTAGGGGCCGGATCCCAGCTAGCGGTAGTCTGAAGACTAGTGCACCGTATCGCTTCAGGCTATTTACACTTGTATGACAGAAGGACCCTTTCGGCTTGTACCCAAAATAATTTTCGTTAAATAAATTTCGAAGTTTCGAGTTATAAAAATAAATTTAATAAAATACTACATTATGAATCATAAAATTCGAGTATGCCGAGCTCTCGCCTCATAATGTTAAATCGGTCTTCAGCCAGTAGTTTTATGAAAATGTCTGCTAGTTGATGATTTGTGTCAATAAACTCTAGGCAGATGTCCCCGTGTTGTTGGTTATCACGTAAAAAGTGATAACGAATCTCAATGTGTTTTGTGTGTGAGTGACATACAGGATTCTTAGTCAGGTTTATAGTGCTAGTGTTATCACAATAAATAGGAATCATAGTGTAGTGTAGATTGTAGTCTTCTAGGGTTTGCTTCATCCACAAAATTTGAGCACAGCAACGTCCTGCGGCGATATACTCAGCCTCAGTAGTTGATAATGCTATAGAATTTTGTTTCTTGCTGAACCATGAGACTATGGCCTTTCCTAGGAAATGACACATACCGCTGGTACTTTTACGGTCTACTTTGTATCCTGCAAAAATCCACATCCGAGTAACCGATCAGGTCAAAGGATTTGGTTTTAGGATACCACAAGCCGACTGTAGAAGTTCCCTTAAGGTATCGAAAGATACGCTTAACGGCACTTAGGTGTGATTCCTTAGGATTTGCCTGGTATCGTGCACAGATACAAACACTGAGCTTAATATCAGGACGACTAGCAGTTAAATATAATAAGCTACCAATCATACCTCGATACTTACGCTAGTCGATAGGTTTGCCACTTTCATCAGTGTCAAGCTTTGTAGATGTAGCCATTGGAGTTCCGATAGGCTTAACATTATTGAAGTCATACTTTTTCAGTATGTCCTTCGTATACTTGGCTTGATTGATGAATGTTCTCTTTGTGTGTTGTTTGATCTGGAGTCCTAGGAAGAAGTTCAGCTCTCCCATCATACTCATCTCAAATTCACTCTGCATACACTTAGCAAACTCTTGACAAAGTTTTTCATTAGTAGAAGCAAATATAATGTCATCAACGTATATTTGCACAAGAAGAATGTCATCATCTAAAGATTTGATAAACAAAGTTGTATCAACTCTTCCTTTTGAAAAACCATTATCAAGTAAGAAGGCACTTAGGCGTTCATACCAAGCACGAGGTGCTTGTTTGAGTCCATATAGTGCTTTCTTAAGCTTGAAGACGTGATCAGGTTTTTGAAAATCTTCAAAGCCAGGGGGCTGTTTCACAAAAACTTCTTCTTTTAGAAATCCGTTCAAAAATGCACTTTTCACGTCCATTTGAAATAATTTAAAATCATTAAAACATGCAAATGCATAAAACATACGGATAGCTTCGAGTCTAGCAACATGAGCATATGTCTCATCCTAATCAATACCTTCTTCTTGATTATAACCTTGTGCCACTAGACGTGCTTTGTTGCGTAGAACTTGTCCATCTTCACTAAGTTTATTTCGGAACACCCATTTGGTACCAATTATTGATTGACCAATAGGTTTAGGAACGGGTTCCCAAACTTGGTTTCTCTCAAATTGATTAAGTTCCTCTTGCATGGCATTAATCAAACTCATCAATAAAGGCATCTTCTATATTCTTAGGTTCTATTTGAGAAATGAAAGCTACATTTGCTACTATTTCAGAATCTCTAAGAGAGGAGCGTGTACTTACACCTTTTGATACATCACCTATAATGAGTGTCTTTGGATGATCTGGTAAAAACTTTAATGATTCAAATTTATGAGTCAGATCTTCCACAGGACTCTTATCGGTTTTTACTTGTACACCTTCATCATCACTGTCGCTAGATCTGTGACTATTGAGCTCATCAAAAGTAACGTTAATAGATTCTTCAACAATCATAACCTTTTATTAAAAATTCTAAATCTCTTACTCTTAGTAGCATATCCGAGAAATATCCCTTTATCTGCTTTAGAGTCAAACTTACCCAAGTTTTCCTTGGTGTTCAGGGTAAAACAACGACATCCAAAAACTTTAAAATAAGAAATGTTTGGAATCCTTCCAAACCAAAGTTCATAAGGTATTTTCTTCGAGATGGGTCGAATTAACACCCTATTTAAAATATGACAGGCTGTGCTAACAGCTTCTGCCCAAAAATATTTAGAAGATTATGCTGATTCAGCATGACTCTAGCCATCTCGCTTAGAGTATGGTTCTTTCGCTCCACAACACCATTCTGTTGAGGAGTTCTAGGACAAGAAAATTCGTGGTAGTACCCACTATCATCACAAAACTTTTTAAAATCAGTATTTACGAATTCGCCACCATGATCACTTCGGATACGAGTAATCATGAAGCCTTTTCATTTTGTACCTTTTTGCAAAATAACTGAAATTCAAAAATAGCATCACTTTTGTTTGTTAAAAAGTAAACCCATGTAAAACGAGAGAAATTATCAACAATGACAAAAGCGTAGAGCTTACCGCCAAGACTAGCGACTCTACTAGGACCAAATAAATCCATATGTATCAACTGCAAAGGTCTAGAAGTACTTACAACGTTGATGGATTTAAATGTAGACCTATGTGCTTTGTTCTTTTCACAGTCATCATATACCATCTCTCTTGAATGGAATCTCGGAGAACATTTTACCAGCTTCTTAGAGTTCAGACGTGAGATAGTATCCATATTTGCATGTCCTAGTCTCATATGCCATAGCCAGCTTTCATCTAGATTAGCTACTAGGCATCTTCCTGCATTATTAGTACTCTCCAAAAAGAAAACATAAATATTGTCTTCTCTAATCCCTTCATATATGAGATTACCAGATGACATATCATATATGGTACATTCGTCTTTTACAAAGTTGATATCATAACCATTATCAGCCAAATGACTTATGCTTAGCAGGTTATGTTTCAATTCTATAACTAGACAAACGTCTTTTATTACAGGATAAGGAGATATACCAGCAGTGCCATTGCCAATGATATCACCTCTCAGATTATTTTTGAAGGAGACGTATCCTTCTTTCTTTATCGATAGCGTGGCGAATAAAGATGCATCACCGGTCATGTGCCGCGAACATCCGCTATCGAGGATCCACTTGCTTTAGCATGAGAGGGTTGAGGGTCCACCTACAAAACAAGTAGATGAATCCTTTGGTACCCATTTACTGAAGGGTCCATATTGATTTGTAGCTTCCCTTCCCGGAAATTTATTTTTTGAAATATTTGTTATTATTTATTTGATTTAAATGGTGATTTTTAGATTTTTATAAATAATCGTTTAGTTAATTATTACGGTATACGACTTTAGCCATGGTTAGGTTTTGAAGTACCAAACGACTAGGAAAATCAGGCCAAGTTGCGACTTAACCCTTATCGAATATTTTATTTATTATTTAATTATATTATTGAGTTTTAGGGAACCCGGTTGTACCGAACCTGTCCAGATTGGGCCCAAGTCAAATCCAAGCCCATGTAGGCATGTTGTGGACCAAATATGGCCTTGTAGACATGTTTTGTAAATGCAAATATTCTTGTATAAATTTTTAGGAATTGTCAATTATTTTCTAAATATTTAATTATATGGAAGATTTTGGTATTATTAATATTAAATAGTGTTTAGAATATTGTACGAATTTCTAGAGCCATATAAATGGGGTGGTTGATGAGTTCACCGCAATATATAAATTATTGGTTTAATTTCAGTGTTATTAGGATTATTATTATTATTAATATTGTTGATGTTATTATTAAACAATATTATTTTACTATTATTGGTTATGTTTATTTTATTGTCAAATAAATATTATTGTATATGTGTTCATATCTATGTAGGTAGGCCCTACACTAGGAAATAAATAGTATTGAGGTTATTTGGATTTTAGGAGGATTGTCATATAAACATATATGTGAATGTATATATATATATATATATATATATATATATATATATATATATATATATATATATATATTATATATATATATATATATTATATATATATATATATATATATATATATATATATATATATATATATATATATATATGTATGTATACGTGTAGACTATTGACCACATTTTTATATATGTATACATCTACACGTATATATATATATATATATATATATATATATATATATATATATATATATATATATATATATATATATATATATATATATATAAATATAAATATATATATATAAATATATATATATATATATATATACACGCACACATACACCTTATATATATTTTTATATATGTATACATCTACACGTATATACAAAATATATATATATATATATATATATATATATATATATATATATATATATATATATATATATATATATATATATATATATATATATTTTATTATATATATATATTATATATATATATATATAAAATAATATATATATATATATATATATATATATAAAATAATATATATATTTTTTATATATATATATATATATATATATATATATATATATATATATATATATATATACAAGTGCTGGCATAATACCACTTTATCCCCGGGCGACAAGACGATCCTAATCAAACATGTGCTCACTTCCATTCCCATCCATACTCTGGCGGCGTGTTCCCCGCCTATGAAGGTTCTCTCTTCGATCGAGCAGATCTTTTGTAATTTCTTTTGGGGGCACAACAAAGGACAAGACAAACACCACTGGGCTAGCTGGGAAGCTATGGCTCATCCTATTGAGGAAGGGGGTCTGGGATTCACCAAACTCACTCACATCGTTAAAGCTTTCTCGATAAAATTGTGGTGGAAACTTCGCACGAGTAAGAACTTATGGACCAGGTTTATGAAGGCCAGGTACTTCAAACACATCCACCCATCTGTGGCCATATCTAACAGTAGATCCTCTGCGGCTTGGCGTCGTATCCTAATCGGACGCGATCTCGCCGAGCTGGCGATGAGACTCCATCTGGGTGACGGAGAGACGGATCCCTTCCTGGAGAGATGGATTGGGGATAGCTTGATCCCGTGTCTGGCGGCGACCCCCAGTAACATGAGGATCAGAGACCTGTGGAACCCCACTAATAACGACTGGAACTGGGACAAGATTCGCGAATGGTCTGGTAACGAAACAGTTGACAGCATCCCTCTGCACGGACTCAGCCTCGGTCGCGATGCAGACGAGCTGAGGTGGTCGCTTGCGGCCTCCGGGGCATTTTCGATAAGGTCGACGAGAGTCGCCGTCCAAGGGATCGGGCGGCCGCATCAAACCATTGCGCGCTACTGGCATTCCTGTATCCCTAAGATGTGGTCCTTCCTCATGTGGAGAGTCATTAGGAAGAAATTGCCGACGGACGAGATCCTTAATTCCATCGGGATTAGCTTAGCGTCAGCTTGTAACTGCTACTCCAACCGTCAGATGGAGACTATTGACCACATTTTTCGGGAGGGGAGTCTACCAGGCAGGATCTGGAGGACCCTTAACCGGTACTACAATATAGCTCCAGGTGGTGGACGCTTCCACGATCTGGCAGACAACTGGGGTTCAGCTTCCCATGGCAACCAGATCGTTGCAGCGGCCGCTACGTGGGCGATTTGGAAGAATCGCAACAAGGCGAGATACGAGGGTCACCAATACTCAGCCGACCAGCTCATCAAGAAAATCTTTCAGCAATGTCGTAAACGGAGTACCCTGTGCTCCCACAGCCCGAAAGCATTCTAGCCCTTGATACCCCCCAAGCTTTGGGGGGTCGAGCTGTCTCTCCCCCTCTAAGATCCTTCTTGTGGTATACTTGTATAGGCTTTTACGTTTTGTACCTTGTATACGTGGTCTGGCTTCGGCATTTTGAGCCTTGATTAATAAAATGAGGGGTTTAAAAAAAGAAGAAGTATATGTATATATATAAATATACATATATATATACGTGTGTGTGTGTATATGGATAGATATATATATTAATAAACAAAGTTGAAATTCCAGCCAACCAACAAATAACCCAGCCCTAAGCCCACGCCAGAGCAGCCCAGCCTCAGCCCAGTATACTCCAGGCCGAGCCCAGGCTAAACAGAACACCCACGCGTCTGTAGCCGAAGTGCATATATAGAGAGAGTGATCGAGAGGGAGCAATGAAACCCTAAACGTAACCACGCCAACACTTCAACCCCGCCCCCACGACCTCTGCGCGTGCCCACGGCCACCGCAGTACCATCGTGCGCGGCCGGAGTCGGCCAGGAACGCGCGCGCGGAACCAAGACATCAGCAGTGACAGAGTCCCCGAGTCCCCGACTTTGTGGTAAGCTTTTTCTGTCAACACTTGTTCGTTTTCGATTCTGTAAAGTCATTCAGGAAGCCTAAATAACCATATAGAAACCCTAGAAATTAGGGTTCGACATAGAGAACCCATCAGTCCACAAATTCGACGCAAAGTCGAACCAGAAACTGCCAAAACAGGACACATAAGACAGTCCACACACCCATGTTCGAGAATCGATTCTGATCGATCCAGTAACCATTTAGAAATTCCACTTGAATACAGTTATAGACAACATATAGGACTTCATGACCCTTTTTGTGGATTTGGAAATCATCGACTACGTGTCGAGAAATTCGATCCCGAAGTTTACCAAAAATCTATTTTAAAAATCATAAAAACCTTCGATACGACGTGCGTCCCGCCATTCCGGGCTACGTGGTTGCGAACCGAAAGCATCGAAAGGTGCGTAATGGCTTCGTGGACGTGTGGGCTTTGACGGAATTTAAATTGGTCGCGTGTGCGCGACGAATTTGATGCGTATCCGTCGAAATTCACCGTATCGGTCACTTTGCAAATTTCTCAATTACTTTGTGCACGTTCGTCATATCGAGACGAAACTTATGCCAACAGGACCGTATCATTTTCCTGGTCCTGTATGCCAAGTTTGGTCCAATTCTGAGACAGTTGATCGGATCACCGTTTTGCGGGCCCTACGGTCCGACTCAACGGGTGATTTTGTGCACGGCCTGCCGGAATCCAACTTTGGACATACGGTTGGGTTCGTATCGAAAAACTGGACCTGTTAATATATAGTTTGATGACTTTAGAGACCATTGACTCTGGCATAATTTTCAGTTGAAAGCGGGTCCAACGGCGGACATCGTTTTTGCCTGAAATTATCGTTTTGCCCCTGTATCCAGAATTTGACTTAAGGACAGGCAATCCTAGCTAATTTGATAATTCTGAGAACATTGGTAATGTCTGTTTCAGCTTTCGGAGACATTTGTGGATTTTGAACTTTATGTCTTGGCAATTGACTATACTTTGTTGGATCTGCGTGCAACCTCCAGGCAAGTATACCTTGTCGAACATATGCAGTATTTACATTATTTTCTTTCTATTGTTTTCCTTTCATATGGTCACATGATTCCATATTGTGATTGATTTGTCTTGATCGTTTTACTTGTTCTAGAATACGTGCACGTATAGGAGATTGGACATTGCTTGATTATTGGTCTTTTAGTATTACCTTGTCTCGTGATTGAGTTGTCAGTTTCTATATCCTGTTCTTGACTTGACTATTCTTGATTGGGAGTATCTTGCATTGTACTACAGTTGAGATATACTATAGATTGGGAGTATCTTACATTGTACTACGAGCTATAGCCGATTCTTTATCTTGATATTTCTTGATTGACTTGACTTGAGACATACTATAGATCGGGAGTATCTTACATTGTACTACGACCTATAGAATATATTGATTGATTGATTGACTTGACTTGCGACACTATAAATTGGGAGTATCTTGCATTGTACTACGATTTATAGGAGTCTACTTGACCTTGTATCTTTTAGGAGAGGAGATCGATATTAGAATTGGCTAAACTCGACTGAGAGTATCCTGTTTTGTACGTCAATTGAAACACTATAGATTGGGAGTATCTTGCATTGTACTACAAGCTATAGGAGTTCTGATTGATAGTTAGCCAAGTCTAGTATTGCATTTCCTCACGACTCGTCATCCTTAGATGTTCTTCTTGCAGTATTCTTATCTTCCATACATGTTATTTACTGTCATATTAGTAGGCATATTTTATGTATCTTGCTAGTCCTCTAAGGACCTGATGATCTCTTTAGGTAGCTGATTGCACGGAGTTAGTTAGCTGAGCATGTGGTAGTTGACATCATCTGCATGATTCAGGTATTTTGTTAGTATTATCGATTTACTATCTTTCTCGTGCTTTCATGATATATCCTGCTTATCAACGTAGCTTTATAGACTCATATTATTCTTGGAGTCTAATCGGACATATATGCTAGTGGGCTGCAGACCACGACCCATACTTGTTCATTATTGTTTTATATGATTCCTGTGGATTGAGATATAGTTTAGATTAGACATGATACCCTATTCTGGACAGCTTATACGCATTCGAGTCGGGCTGGAGTCCGCTCGATACGTAGCTGGCTTGCTCACGCACTTGCATCCCGAAAAGCGGGTGCGGGTCGTGACAAGTTTTTGTGGTGGCCCATAAGGTCAGAGCATATCGTACCGGTTACGTAACTGCACTGGTACGATCCTGCGATAATGAATAAACCTTAGAAATCTCAATCCACTCTGCCTTGAAAATTCTCCTAGAAATCCTCTACGTCCTTGAAAACTCCATACTTGCTCTCGATTATATTTCATTGCTTTCCGTACTATTGATTCTCGTCCCTTTTTATTTCGAGGTGATGAATGATCGTGCTATCTAGAATTTATCAGAAATTCTTAGGTTATAGTATAATATGGTTTGATGATTTGATTTTGGTTGCTTGATAGATATGAGGGTATTAGAGATACCATATGCTATAAATATCTATGGATAGTGATGTTAGCAACTAGTTGGTTGTTACAAGATTTTAGTGACCGTATTTTGAGGAGTAGTATGACCTAAGGTGGGTAGAAGTCCTCAAGTCCGGTTCTGCGGGAGTAAATCTTCGAGGATATTCTACCCGACCGAAGATGATGGATTCCTCATCTTTCTTCCTTACTGGAACCAGGAAGTAAGCATCTCGGGAAGGGACAACTCGGCTTGCCAGATTAGCGGTTGTCATTTGGGTTTGCAACATATACAGAGCATTGTCTAAGAAATACATAGTATTCCAGTGTGCACAAGAGTAACTCAAAGATAACTTTTTATTAATGAAATGCAAAATTTTATCCCGAGAGATTACATCATCTAAAGAGTGCGCCTCAGCATTGGCGTATATGTAGTCCCCTAACCCCTCATAAGTGAGAATCGAGACTGCCATGGGAGAAGGTGGAGGAGGTCTCCGCTTCAATTTGACTACCAAGAGAGTTGGAGCCGAAGATTCTGTAACTTCGAGGCTAATTTTGGAGCCCTTCTGGGGAGCTTTATTTGAATAGGCTCCTGGCTAGCAGCTGACGTCATTGGGGACGAGTGAGCAGGAGCATTTCCTCAGAGCTTAATGATAGAGGTGCTGGTGTCTGGGGAGGCTTCCCCTTTAGTCGAACCTTCAAAGGTTCTTCAACAACAGCTGCGCTCTCTGATGCAGGGTGACGCTGAAACGGGACTGATTTGTACAGGACTGATTTGTACAGATCAGCATCAGTACAATATGCTTTGAGTCCTCAAAACAGGTCAATGTCAGCGAACTCAGTCTTGTAGTCTCGTCGCTGGCTATATACTTCATGTATTGATGGAGGGTAGAAGGTATGATCACGTACTCATGAATCCATGGTCGACCCAACAGCATGTTGTAGTTTATGTCTGCATCAATGACATAACAAGTCACATCTGTTTGAAGATCACCTATCTAGCATTTCAGACGGATCTTGCCCAAGGGCTCACTCTTTCCAGCATTGAAACTACTGATTGTAGTGATTGACGCGGTAAGACGATGCATCGAAATCCCCAAGGTTTGGAGTAAACTCCAAGGAATTATGCTAAGGAAGGAGCCATGTCGATGTGGATACGATTGACCTTAATGGCACCACATGAGTCTATTATGCCGGTTGTTATTCAGCAACATATCCTGCTGAGTGAAGGTGATGTTAGGAATCACCTTGACCATACTATAGCAATGTGGGCAAGCGACAGGATCCTCCTTAGGCGATTGCACCTGGGTGAGGAAGGAATCAGCGTTCTACAAAGCTTCGTTGAGGGCGTCCCGAGTCTCTTTGAAGAGACGAAGGAGTTCGAAGAGCGATAGCCGAGCTGGAGTATTGGCAAGCTGTGCCAATAAATCAACGTTGTAGGGCTTGATTGGCTCCACTGGTAAGTAGTTCCTTATGGGTTTGTCAAAGTGAAACTCCTTCTGCTTATCTGTTGCAGGAATTGGAGATGGGTCTGCTACCGATGTATCAGGTGTGTAACGTCCCAGTCCCAAAATACATAGGACTAAGTACGTGAATATGCCAGCTGTATATATATAAAGTACACTCCAATGTATGAAACCCCCTGTATGTATACATAAGCTGTAGAATACAGTAAACCATAATAACTAAATCTCATCCACAAAATAAGGGAATAATAATATAATCAACTATGAATTTGTCATTTGTACATGTAGTTGGGTGGAGACAAATCCACTACCAACTATTTTAAATGAAAGAAAATATACAAAGAAATGATCAATAACAAAGGTAAGACGAACCAAGAGCAATCATCTTCGAAGGAATGGAGAAGATCACGGCCTTGGCTAGAACATTTGCGAAAAGTCACAAAGCACACACCTGGAGAGATAACCAGGTCCTCAGAGGGACGTAACAAGACACATAAAAAATATGCCACATAACTGAATATATATAATGTGTCATAAATCACAAGTAAAGTAAAATAGTCCCAATCGTAACAAGATCCAATATCTCATCATCGAAACAGTGGACTACCCCTACAACCAAATAAGGACAAGGGGTAGCACACTTTACCGTGATGTGACATTGTCCCAAGCTACTAATGGAACAGAGGTGATATGACATTGACGAGGGTTACCTGACCATTTCAACGTGTTTATGCAGTTAAGAACAAACCTTCAACGCATGGGCACTCTGGCCGTAGGATAATCAGGTATGGTTCCACAGGATACCAGGGACCTCAAAGCATAACATTCATCGAATGTCAGAGGCCAGCAGAAAATCAGGTATCAGGATCCAGGACCGTATCTCCAGCGGAGATAACCGGCAATAATAGGAAAGAGCATACATGGCCCATACGTTAAGGAATTGTTCTTCCCATCCAATGCCTAGTAGAGTCACATCCATGACTCCTATACCTCTACTAACTGCCAAGTCTCCTAACATGCCTCTATTAGCAGGTAGCCCTAACGCATGCGCACAGGTGATCAGCCATCACGTGTCACTACCACATTTCTAGTTTGAGGGTATTTTTGTCATTTTTGAATTATTTAAATTTAATATATTTTTTTAGGAATTTAAAATGATTTAATTAAATGGTGTGATTTTAATACTAGTTAATTGATTTCCATGTGGTTTTGGTTAGCCTAACCTAGATTGGACCTAACCTAGATTAGTCATAGCTAGTCTAGTTAGTCACTTTGAGTTTTAGTTAGTATTGGTTACATAGGTTTAAGTCAAGTTTAGTTAAATAGAGTGATTTGCAAATGGACTAGGATAGAGCCCTAGAATCTAGGCCACTCATTATCCTTGATGCATTGCTAGCCCTAGGATGCATCCTAGAAACCCTAACCTAGCCTAGTGGCCGGCCAAGACCCCCCCCCCTGCCTATATAATATCCTTTTAGGAATTTGAGCCTCTTTTCAATAGTTCATCATTTTCCTAAAGACAAGGTGAGCCTACACTTCATTCTCCATAGATTAATCAATAGAGGTCTATTTTCATTGGGATTTCTTCCATAGCACTCTAATTACTATTCTACTACTGTTTGTGGAGTCACATCACAGGTTTGGGACAATTTGAAGGATTTGGATGGCTTTTGGAGAGCTCCTTTGAAGAAGCTTTTGTGTTAAAGAACACATATAGGTAAAATCCTACTCCCTCATTAAAACTAGGGTTTCTTTGCATTAACACCTAGTCCTAGGTGTCCTGGTTCTGTAGGAATAGGGTTTGTTCCATTTCGTGTCCTGTACGTGTCCATATCGGACACGTATCAGTGACTATGCGCAAGTGTTCGACGAAATGCCACAGTGGGCATTTCGATCGAGATTTGGAGAAGTGTTTGAATAGGAAGTTGAGTTTTGATGTCGCTTACACGTTTTTGGTGGACTGGGGTGTTTTCTGTGTAGTATCGTGTCGTTTTGGACACGTGCACAGGCGGGGTGCACCACGCGCGCGCGGGTAGCCTTCCCCTGCTACCAGCGTGCTCGTGCGAGCCATCCAGGACACGTGGACACGTGTACTTGGACGTGAAGCGAGGGGCAGTGTCTGTCATGACACCCCCGAGGTTTCGTGTCCTAAGGATGCGTGTCGGGTGCGTGCGGACACGTGCACTGGTCACGCGAGCTCGTGCAGGCTCGTGCGTGCGTGTGTATTGTTCTGGACACTCGTGTGTCCTGTTTTAGGACACCATTTGGTTTGTGTGTTATCTTCTAGTATACACTAATAATTACCAACTTTATGTTCTTCTTAAATTGCTAAAATGGATTGGGAAATTGATGTGGTTTTGGGAAGTTCATGTTGACTGATACATTAGTGTATCAATGATACACTGTTCTTCCCCTTCTGTTTAATTTCCTGTTAATTAGTGATTCTTGATGTGCTAAATTGTATCCTAACATGTTTAAGATCCCTGTTAGTTAATTTACATAATCGAAAAGGCCAGGTAACTTGTTAATGGGAAATCGATGTTGAGTTGGGGGTTCAAATGCTGAATTTGCATTGTTTCAACTGTCCAATTCCTGATACACTAGTTTTCCCTTCACTAATATTCCTGTTAATGCCAAATTATGTCCTGTATGTTCCTGTCAATGTTTCCAATTCCTGAGAACACTCTATGTTCCTACACACAGACACACACATCCTACCATCCCACACACGCACTGTTTTGTATGACTGGAACACTACACTGTTTCCATACCCTGTTAACACATTCAAATGTGTGACACACACAAATGTTGACACACTGAACTCACCTGAACACTACACACAGCAGCCCACTCATTTCCTGTCACCTGAACACACATACATCACACACACTGATTTCTGATTTCCAGGGAACATTGTAGCTCATTGTTTCATTACCTGTCATGTATTCCTCTCATTTTCCTAGGACTGAATACACACACACACAGGGACTTGGGTTCCTTATTAATCATGTTCACCACACAGGTTACACTCTAACACTCTAATGTCCTGCTAACACACAGACCCACATACATGTTCAGTCCACACACATTTCCTACACACAACTCTGTGAACACACACACACACACATATTCCCTTTAGACACACACACCATATGGTTCCCCTCTCTATGTATATATAATACACATATATGTATGCCTATGAGTATATACCAATGCCTAACCTAATGTGGATATCTAGATGGTAAAGTAGGATATGGGAAATTATATATGTGTGATAACTAATGTGCTAGGCACATTCTTTGGTATGTGTAGATAGCTATATTCATATATGTGAATAGTGATATATAATTATATATAGGGTTTTGTCCTATAGGTTATGTTGTATTAGCTCATGACCTACATGGTTATGACTCTACATAGGTGTATGGCCTATGATGTGTCTGTTGCCTAGCGAGAGACTAGTTAGACTTGTTTAGTCTTGATTAGGCCTAGAATAGACTATTTAGACTTGTTAGACCTAGTTTGACCATAGTTGACCTAGGTTTGACTTCTTGGTTGACCAGGGTTGACCAAGAGTTGACTTTGGCCTAGATTGACCTAGATTCATGTAGAATGCATTGAATTGCATCTTGTTATCATTTTAGACTTGTTGTGACTTGTGCTGTTCTGATTAGGAGCAAGACACCTCTTCTCGGATAGTATATTTCATCCAGACACTCAGATACCAGGCGAGTACATTCTCTGATCATTTCATATCCTGCTTAGAATTATATTCCTGCTTTAGATTACTTTACTTGATGCTGTCACGACATTATTACGAATTAGTACTATATTGATCTCTTTATGCGATGTTATCCCCCTCGGGAGCATCGGGTACATTGTGTCATGTGCGTTTCACTTTCATCATGTACTCCTGTGCTTTCACCATACATGTACACTCTTGTGAATCATGTACTCTCATGTTCACAGAGCCCTCATGTATACTATCATGTGCACCCTTCATGGGCCTTCATGTGATATCATGTATAATAACATAACCTGCTTAGATCCTTGTGTATTGATTGGGGAACGGAAGAGTGCTAATAGTCATGTGAACAATTCCATAGTAGTGTAGATCATGTGAAACTCCTTAGTGTAGATCATGTACTAATCTGTCATGTTCACATGTGCTATCTTGTACTCTACATCACTAGCCACTATTAGTTCTCTATATACAGTAGCTATTTACATACAGTTCTCCTCTTTTACATCATGTACTTCCTTTCAGTTTCATGTATCTCTATTGCATGTTTATATTTTCTAACCTGCTATGATCTGTTGAGATGTATTGTGCTCGCTCCTGTCCTGACTGGACCTGTTGAAAATATTACAGAGGACGAGGAGGAGGCTTGTGTGGATACCTACTACGGGGCAGCCCTAGACGACACTTGTGAGTTGGACTCTCAGGAGGACCCAGCTCTAGCTGATGACTTTACCCCTACTGCCTAGACTAGCTTAGTTAGGCTTTATCTTACTTATGTTGTCTTGAGACTAGTTCAGTTATGCTTTATTTCTGTCTTTGAGATCTGGGTTGTATATATTCTTTCATATTCAGTAGCTGAGACTTGTATTCTGGATATTTGCTGAGATGTTATCTTAGACTATTTTGATCATCTATATTTCCTTGAGTTCTATATCATATCATGCTTCTTCTTCCTTAGTTGTGATTGAGTTTACTTTCTGCTATGTCACCCCCATTTGGGGAGTATAAACTGCTTAGAATTATATTGTTAGATGTTGTGACCTAGGACAGCGTTCTACCGCCGACACTGCGGCGTAGGCTGAACGTACCCACGTCTCGTGCCCTTACTCTAGGGTGCGGGTCGTGACACATTTTTAGTGGTGGCCCATGCAGGTCTAGACTAGAAGTGTAGTGGTATTCGAACCAGAGTATCACTACAGCCTGCAGTAGGATATAGGACATTAGTTTTCAAGGTACTCAATCACATTAGGAAAAACTCTTTTATTGCCATTTAAATCCTTATTGTCAACAGATTCTTTTGAATTTTAACTGTCCGCCTTTGTTATATCGCTTCTTTCTCAGAAATTGATACCCTTGTTGGTCTGTCTTCAGGATGGTGGAGACGCGGTCGCAGCGTACCATTCATAGGGATGCTGTAGAGGGGTCTGCTACCTCTCAGCCAGTTCAGCAGAGACAGGAGACTGCAGCTCCTGCCATCTCTGTTTGTATTGAGGCTCCAGCAGCAGCAGCAGGGGGTATGCCTCCACCGGCTCGGAGGCAGGACCCAATCATCTCAGAGGTGCCTTTCCAGCAGCCGCCGCCTACAAGATACGTGGATGCGGCACAGATGTTCTCCTATTTCCAGCAGTTCATGGACCGACAGCAGGCCCGACAGGACAGGGGCATGGAGTTGGCCCTTACGACAGTCGCAGCTTGACCAATGGTTCAGCAGCCGAGGACACCGGAGATAGAGCAGTTCCAGAAGATGAGCCCCAGAGACTTCCTGGGGACAGAGGGGATCCTATATGCTGATGAGTGGATTGAGCATATAGAGAAGATCTTCCGTCTGGCCCGGATACCGGCAGATCTCCAGATAGAGGCAGCAGCTAGCCGGATGTGAGATCTTGCTCGCACCTGCACCTGGTATCAGTCAGACCCCAGAGTGGGGGTAGCTGGACAGACCTGGAAGGAGTTCAAGGGCTTCTTCAAGAAGAAGTTCTTTCCAGATTCAGCGCTCCGAGCCTTGGAGTCGTAGTTCGAGAGCCTAGTTCGGGGGAGCCTGTCAGTGGAGGAGTACGGTGGGGAGTTCGACCGCCTCGGCAGATTCGTAGAGGGCTTGAGCGAGACGACGAAGGCCCAGAGGTTCCGGAAGGGTCTGGTCAAGGAAGTCAAGTCCTTGACCAAGGGCAACAGGGATGCCACTTTTGAGGAGATTTTGACGGGAGCCTTATTGGCTGAGGATGATCTTGAGCTTAGGCTCAAGAGGGGACGAGACCCAGTTGGGGGCAGCAGCAGCGAAGGCCAGGCCAAGAGGCCTCACTTTCAGCACCAGGAGCCGAGGCAGTTCCAGCCGCAGCCGATCCAGCAGAGGCCAGTTCATCAGCAGCAGTTTCAGCATCAGGCACCCAGGCAGCAGACAGTCAGTTGCACATTCTGCAAGAAGCCAGGGCATAGATGGCACGAGTGCAGGAAGAGGCTCGGGAAGTGCCTTCTTTGCGGAGTGGCAGATCACCAGCTGAGGGATTGTGCTAGGTCTGGGGGACGAGTAGCTCAGGGAGCAGCAGTCAGAGCTCCAACAGGCCAGCAGAGGGGACCAGCCCTGCCGACGCAGCAGCAGAGATTTGTTCAGCATCAGCAGCAGGCCAGAGGAGGCCAGCAGGGGCGAGCTTTCGCCATGGCGGCTAAGGATGCAGAGGCGATAGGAGAGCTGATCGCAGGCTCGGTTCTTCTCAACTCCAGTCCAGCTTTTGCATTATTCGATTCTGGTGCTTCGCATAGCTTTATATCAGTATCTTTTGCGATTAGACACGGTATCATAGCTGAATCGTTGCCTAGGACTTACAAGATCACGACCGGGGGTGGCATTATCCTCGTGAGTGATGTTTGTAAGGGTCGGAATGTTGTCTTGGGAGGCCATGAGTTGGAGGTGAGCTTGCTCGTAATGCCATTGCCGAACTACGATATAGTACTCGGTATGGATTGGTTGAGCAGGCACCACGCCAGCATTGATTGCAGAGGGGGTAGAGTTCTCTTCAGAGTGCCGGGGGAGCCAGAGTTCGAGTACTCCAGACGTCAGGCGGAGCAGAGCAGCGGAGTTTTCTACGGATTTTCGGTTGAGGAGCAGACGATTCTACACCCCTTGATAGCAGAGTATATGGATGTTTTCCCAGAGGAGTTGCCTGGATTGCCACCAGACAGAGACATTGAGTTCTCGATAAACTTGGTTCCAGGAGCGGAACCCATCTCTCAGCATGTCTATCGAGTGAACAACAGTGAGCTGGTGGAGCTGAAGAAGCAGGTGGATGAGCTGCAGGACAAGGGCTTCATCCGTTCGAGTTCGTCGCCATGGGGTGCACCAGTGTTATTTGTGCCGAAGAAGGATGGGTCAGTACGGATGTGTATTGACTATAGGGCACTCAACAACCTCACGATCAAGAACAGATACCCACTGCCGCGGATCGACGATCTTTTTGACCAGTTGAGCGGAGCTCGGGTATTTTCCAAGATTGATCTGAGGTCGGGATATCACCAGGTGAAGGTGAAGAGGGAGGATATTCCCAAGACCGCTTTCAGGACGCGGTACGGGCAGTTTGAGTTTTTGGTTATGCCGTTTGGGCTAACCAATGCACCAGCAGTGTTTATGAACCTAATGAACAAGGTGTTCCACCAGTACCTGGATCAGTTTATGGTGGTATTCATTGACGACATCTTGGTATATTCCAAGACTGAGGAGGAGCACGAGGAGCATTTGAGGATAGTGCTGGAGACTCTCAGGAAGGAGCAGCTTTATGGGAAGCTCTCCAAGTGTGAGTTCTTCTTGGACCGGGTTGACTTTTTGGGGCATGTGGTGACTGGAGATGGGATCTCAGTTGACGCCAAGAAGATCGTAGCAGTTGAGGCATGGGCAGCGCCGACTTCAGTGGCAGAGATCTGGAGTTTCCTGGGGCTGGCAGGATATTATCGAAGATTTGTGCAGGATTTCTCCCGGGTTGCAGAGCCGTTGACTCGGTTGACCCGGAAGGATGCTGCGTTTGTTTGGTCAGAGGAGTGTCAGGCAACTTTTGATGAGTTGAAGAAGCGGCTTACGACAGCTCCGATTCTGACATTGCCTTCAGGATTAGGGGGATTCACTATCTATAGTGACGCTTCAGGAAAGGGGCTGGGTTGCGTCTTACAGCAGCATGGGAAGGTGATTACCTATGCTTCCAGGCAATTACGTCCCCATGAGAAGAACTACCCTACCTATGACCTGGAGCTGGCAACAGTGATTTTTGCTCTGAAGTTGCAGAAGCATTATCTGTATGGGGAGCGGGTGGAGATTTTTACAGATCACAAGAGCTTAAAGTATGTGTTCACTCAGAAGGAGCTGAACATGAGGCAGCGCAGATGGCTAGAGTTGATGAAAAAGTTCGACATATCACTTCCGTATCACCCAGGGAAGGCCAACGTGGTTGCCGATGCCTTGAGTAGGTATCCGACAGCCATGTGTTTGACCATGGACCGTCACTTGCTTGCTGATTTGGAGAGCCTGGGGATTGAGGTGATCGTGCCCGGAGTGCAGATGCAGATGTGGGGCATGCAGATTCAGTCGGACTTGGTGGAGAGGATCAAGTCGACGCAGTTTGAGGACGTTGCTCTGCGGTGTCTCCGAGAGCAGGTTCGAGCAGGATTTGTGGAGGGCGAGTTTTCTCTTACAGAGGATGGTGCCTTGCGACACGGTTCCAGGTTATGTGTGCCCAACAGAGATCTCAGGGAGCAGGTTTTGCAGGAGGCCCACAGATCTCAGTACTCTATACACCCTGGTGCCAACAAGATGTACCGAGATCTGAGGAAGCATGTTTGGTGGTACGGGATGAAGCGGGAGGTAGCTCGCTTCGTAGCTAGGTGCTTGGTCTGTCAGCAGGTCAAGGCAGAGAGGCAGAGGCCATGTGGAATATTACAGCCGCTGCCCATTCTCGAGTGAAAATGGGAGCATATCACTATGGATTTCGTATCTGGATTGCCGCGTACACCAGGAGGAAAAGACGCGATTTGGGTCATCGTTGACAGGTTGACCAAATCGGCCCACTTTTTTCCATTCAAGGTGGGTACGTCTACAGAGAGGCTTGCAGAGATGTATATGCGGCAGATAGTCAGGATTCACGGGGTTCCGGTCAGCATCATCTCAGATCGGGATAGTCACTTTACTTCCCATTTCTGGAGGAGTCTGCAGACTAGTTTGGGCACTCAGCTCAAGTTTAGTACTGCATAGCACCCCCAGACGGACGGACAGTCAGAGAGGACTATTCAGACACTTGAGGATATGCTGCGGACGTGCGTCTTGGACTTTGGAGGTTCCTGGGAGGATCATCTACGTTTGGTGGAGTTTGCTTACAACAACAGTTTCCAGGCCAGCATTGAGATGTCACCTTTCGAGGCTCTGTACGGGCGTAGGTGTCGTACACCCTTATCTTGGGATGATGTTGGTGAGCGAGCTTTACTGGGGCCAGAGATGGTTGTTGACGCAGCTGAGAAGGTGAAGCTCATCAGGGACAGACTTCGCGTGGCGCAAGACAGACGTCGGCACTGGGCCGATAGCCATCGGAGGCCCTTGGAGTTTGAGGTACAGATTAGAGTAGGATTAGATTTAGGTTTGATTGTTTGTGTTTTGTTTGATCATGTTTGTTTATCATAGTTAATTTGAGACCTTGCTTGTGATTAGGTTGGAGACATGGTTTTTCTGCGGATATCTCCGACTCGTGGTACGATACGTTTTGGTGGAGGCGGGAAGCTTAGCCCGCGCTTCATCGGCCCTTTCGTTATCAGCAGGAGAGTCGGTAACGTGGCTTACAGGCTAGACTTGCCACCTGTACTAGTGGGGGTCCACAACGTATTCCACGTATCACAGTTGAGACGGTACGTGGCTGACCCTAGCCATGTGCTCGATCATTCGGAGATTGAGGTTGGACCTACTCTCAGTTATCCATAGCAGCTTGTGGAGATTCTGGATCGCCGGGAGAAGGTACTGAGGAACCAGGTAATACCTTTGGTTCGCGTCGCATGGAGGCATCATTCTCCCGGAGAGTCTACCTGGGAGCGGGAGGATGAGATGCGCGAGGGATACCCATATCTTTTTGGACCGTGAGGTATACTTTCTATCCTTCTCATCAGTTGCATTTCGCCTTTCAATTTCGAGGACAAAATTCTTTTAAGGAGGGTAGATTTGTCACTACCACATTTCTAGTTTAAGGGTATTTTTGTCATTTTTGAATTATTTAAATTTAATATATTTTTTTAGGAATTTAAAATGATTTAATTAAATGGTTTGATTTTAATACTAGTTAATTGATTTCCATGTGGTTTTGGTTAGCCTAACCTAGATTGGACCTAACCTAGATTAGTCATAGCTAGTCTAGTTAGTCACTTTGAGTTTTAGTTAGTATTGGTTACATAGGTTTAAGTCAAGTTTAGTTAAATAGAGTGATTTGCAAATGGACTAGGATTGAGCCCTAGAATCTAGGCCACTCATTATCCTTGATGCATTGCTAGCCCTAGGATGCATCCTAGAAACCCTAACCTAGCCTAGTGGCCGGCCAAGATCCCCCTTGCCTATATAATATCCTTTTAGGAATTTGAGCCTCTTTTCAATAGTTCATCATTTTTCCTAAAGACAAGGTGAGCCTACACTTCATTCTCCATAGATAATCAATAGAGGCCTATTTTATTTGGGATTTCTTCCATAGCACTCAAATTACTGTTCTACTTCTGTTTGTGGAGTCACATCACAGGTTTGGGACAATCTGAAGGATTTTGGTGGCTTTTGGAGAGCTCCTTTGAAGAAGCTTTTGTGTTGAAGAACACATATAGGTAAAATCCTATTCCCTTATTAAAACTAGGGTTTCTTTGCATTAACACCTAGCCCTAGGTGTCCTGGTTCTGTAGGAATAGGGTTTGTTCCATTTTGTGTTCTGTACGTGTCCATATCGGACATGTATCAGTGACTGTGCGCAGGTGTTCGACGAAATGCCACAGTGGGCATTTCGATCGAGATTTGGAGAAGTGTTTGAATAGGAAGTTGAGTTTTGATGTCGCTTACACGTTTTTGGTGGACTGGGGTGTTTTCTGTGTCGTGTCATTTTGGACACGTGCACACGAGGGGTGCACCACGCGCGCGCGCGGGTAGCCTTCCCCTGCTACCAGCGTGCTCGTGCGAGCCATCCAGGACACGTGGACACGTGTACTTGGACGTGAAGGCAGTGTCTGTCATGACACCCCCGAGGTTTCGTGTCCTAAGGATGCGTGTCGGGTGCGTGCGGACACGTGCACTGGTCACGCGAGCTCGTGCAGGCTCGTGCGTGCGTGTGTATTGTTCTGGACACTCGTGTGTCCTGTTTCAGGACACCATTTGGTTTGTGTGTTATCTTCTAGTATACACTAATAATTACCAACTTTATGTTCTTCTTAAATTGCTAAAATGGATTGGGAAATCGATGTGGTTTTGGGAAGTTCATGTTGATTGATACATTAGTGTATCAATGATACACTGTTCTTCCCCTTCTGTTTAATTTCCTGTTAATTAGTGATTCTTGATGTGCTAAATTGTATCCTAACATGTTTAAGATCCCTGTTAGTTAATTTACATAATCGAAAAGGCCTGGTAACTTGTTAATGGGAAATCGATGTTGAGTTGGGGGTTCAAATGCTGAATTTGCATTGTTTCAACTGTCCAATTCCTGATACACTAGTTTTCCCTTCACTAATATTCCTGTTAATGCCAAATTATGTCCTGTATGTTCCTGTCAATGTTTCCAATTCCTGAGAACACTCTATGTTCCTACACACAGACACACACATCCTACCATCCCACACACGCACTGTTTTGTATGACTGGAACACTACACTGTTTCCATACCCTGTTAACACATTCAAATGTGTGACACACACAAATGTTGACACACTGAACTCACCTGAACACTACACACAGCAGCCCACTCATTTCCTGTCACCTGAACACACATACATCACACACACTGATTTCTGATTTCCAGGGAACATTGTAGCTCATTGTTTCATTACCTGTCATGTATTCCTCTCATTTTCCTAGGACTGAATACACACACACAGGGACTTGGGTTCCTTATTAATCATGTTCACCACACAGGTTACACTCTAACACTCTAATGTCCTGCTAACACACAGACCCACATACATGTTCAGTCCACACACATTTCCTACACACAACTTTGTGAACACACACACACATATTCCCTTTAGACACACACACCATATGGTTCCCCTCTCTATGTATATATAATACACATATATGTATGCCTATGAGTATATACCAATGCCTAACCTAATGTGGATATCTAGATGGTAAAGTAGGATATGGGAAATTATATATGTGTGATAACTAATGTGCTAGGCACATTCTTTGGTATGTGTAGATAGCTATATTCATATATGTGAATAGTGATATATAATTATATATAGGGTTTTGTCCTATAGGTTATGTTGTATTAGCTCATGACCTACATGGTTATGACTCTACATAGGTGTATGGCCTATGATGTGTCTGTTGCCTAGCGAGAGACTAGTTAGACTTGTTTAGTCTTGATTAGGCCTAGAATAGACTATTTAGACTTGTTAGACCTAGTTTGACCATAGTTGACCTAGGTTTGACTTCTTGGTTGACCAGGGTTGACCAAGAGTTGACTTTGGCCTAGATTGACCTAGATTCATGTAGAATGCATTGAATTGCATATTGTTATCATTTTAGACTTGTTGTGACTTGTGCTGTTCTGATTAGGAGCAAGACACCTCTTCTCGGACAGTACATTTCATCCAGACACTCAGATACCAGGCGAGTACATTCTCTGATCATTTCATATCCTGCTTAGAATTATATTCCTGCTTTAGATTACTTTACTTGATGCTGTCACGACATTATTACGGATTAGTACTATATTGATCTCTTTATGCGATGTTATCCCCCTCGGGAGCATCGGGTACATTGTGTCATGTGCGTTTCACTTTCATCATGTACTCCTGTGCTTTCACCATACATGTACACTCTTGTGAATCATGTACTCTCATGTTCACAGAGCCCTCATGTATACTATCATGTGCACCCTTCATGGGCCTTCATGTGATATCATGTATAATAACATAACCTGCTTAGATCCTTGTGTATTGATTGGGGAACGGGAGAGTGCTAATAGTCATGTGAACAATTCCATAGTAGTGTAGATCATGTGAAACTCCTTAGTGTAGATCATGTACTAATCTGTCCTGTTCACATGTGCTATCTTGTACTCTACATCACTAGCCACTATTAGTTCTCTATATACAGTAGCTATTTACATACAGTTCTCCTCTTTTACATCATGTACTTCCTTTCAGTTTCATGTATCTCTATTGCATGTTTATATTTTCTAACCTGCTATGATCTGTTGAGATGTATTGTGCTCGCTCCTGTCCTGACTGGACCTGTTGAAAATATTACAGAGGACGAGGAGTAGGCTTGTGTGGATACCTACTACAGGGCAGCCCTAGACGACACTTGTGAGTTGGACTCTCAGGAGGACCCAGCTCTAGCTGACGACTTTACCCCTACTGCCTAGACTAGCTTAGTTAGGCTTTATCTTACTTATGTTGTCTTGAGACTAGTTCAGTTATGCTTTATTTCTGTCTTTGAGATCTGGGTTGTATATATTCTTTCATATTCAGTAGCTGAGACTTGTATTCTGGATATTTGCTGAGATGTTATCTTAGACTATTTTGATCATCTATATTTCCTTGAGTTCTATATCATATCGTGCTTCTTCTTCCTTAGTTGTGATTGAGTTTACTTTCTGCTATGTCACCCCCATTCGGGGAGTATAAACTGCTTAGAATTATATTGTTAGATGTTGTGACCTAGGACAGTGTTCTACCGCCGACACTGCGGCGTAGGCTGGACGTACCCACGTCTCGTGCCCTTATTCTAGGGTGCGGGTCGTGACATCACGCAAGTACCTCTACATGCTACTCATCTCACACATACCTCGTGGTACAACTATGTCAAGGTTTATGATATACACTACAAATGGTAGTCCCTTAACTCTAGGTCCATATGCAATCAAAGGATAATAAGTAAAGTAAAGTAAAGCTAATATCACTGAGCAGGTAATAAATCAGGAACTGTAATAATGGTACAGCTACAAGAACTTGAAATAAATAAACAGTGATATGCAAATAACAAAAATGTAGACTAAATATAAGCAGTAAATATGGCAAGGTATCTTGCCAGAGGTTGTGTGCAAAATGGCGACGTCCAATAGCTCGAACCGTCAAAATAGTGAAGCGATGAAAGCAAAATCCCGCATACGTCCTCGGATGCTGAAATAAATACCACGAACGTGTTTGGGATAAAAGATATGTCTAGGAAATGCCTGTCCAAACGTCCAATTCTGGAACAGGGGCAAAATCATAATTTCGTGTTAAAATGATGTCCGCCGTTGGATCCATTTTGCACCGAAATACGTGCCAATATCTATGGTCTCTAAAGTCGTCAAACTATATGTCTATGGGTCCGGTTTGAGGAGACGAACTCAACGGTATGTCCAACTTTGGATTCCGATGAGCTGTGCACAAAATCGCCCGTTGGATCGGGTCGCGGGCCCGCCAAATAGGCGTTCCAGACGACCTTCTCAGAATCGGACCAAACTTGGCATACAGGACCAGAAAAATGATACAGTCCTGCCGGCATAAGTTTCGTCTCGATTTGATGAACATGCACAAAGTAATTGGGAATTCTGTAAAGAGACCGATACGGTGAATTTCGACGGATACGCATCAAATTCGTCGCTCACACGCAACCAATTTCAATTCTGTCAAAGCCCACACGTCCACGAAGTCGATACGCACCTTTCTATGATTACGGTTCGCAACCACGTCGCCCGGTTTGTCGGGGCGCACGCCGTATCGGGAAGTTTTTTTTTAATTTTATTTTTAAAATTGGGTTTTTCCTGATTTTGGAAATCTATTATTCTGACACACAATCCATAAATTTAGGATCTACAAAAGGGGTCTTCAAGTGCTATAGGTTGTCTACTAGTCTTTTTTTAAACCAAAATTTCTATACTATCCAGAGGTCGACAATAACGGCCTTCAACCAGGGGCAGTTCGACTATTTACAGTCCTATTTTGGGACAAGTTTTACCTCGATTTTGTATCGATTTACTATCAAATTGAATCTGATTCTATGCAAAATAATTAACATGGTTTATAGATGTATAGGTTGACTATCCGTAAAAATCGACTGTTCGAAATTTAGTTAAACGTGTGAAGAGAGAGATGGCCGAGAACATGGGTACCTGGCAGTCGAACTTCTGAGACAGGGTACCACGTGCCTCGTGCGGCACAGCAGCCGTGCGGCACAGCAGCCGGGCGGCCGTCCATCGGCTCCGCCGGTCGTGCAGGTGGTCGGCGTCACCTAGGGGTGTCGTCGGGGTTGGTGACTAACTTGGAGTTAGGGTTTGGTAGGTAAGGTTTTATCGAAAGAATTTTTCTCTCTCCCCGCGCGTATATATACAATCTAGTTTCGTTTGCTCTGTATGGACGGGTTCGGGCTTATTAGGTTAGTAGTTCACGAAATATGAATAGTACAGATTTAAGATTTTGCTTTCTTTTGCACTTATATATATATATATATATATATATATATATATATATATATATATATATATATATAACCAGTAGATATATATATATATATATATATATATATATATATATATATATATATATATATATATATATATATATATATCTACTGGTTATATATATATATATATATATATATATATATATATATAACCAGTAGATATATATATATATATATATATATATATATATATATATATATATATATATATATATATATATATATACACTCCATCCCTTTTTCTAAGGATTCCAAAAATCTTATAAATTTTTAAATTTAAATAAATACTTAAAATATAATAATATTTTTTTTGAAATATTTTCCAATATAATTTTTGCATACACCCAAAAAATTATTAAATCTACTTATCAAATATAGTTACTATATCTTACCTTAATGCATATTCTAAAAAAAACTTCTAAGATAAAAAAGAAAAGAAAAATATCTTCTACACTAATGCAAATTTTCACTATTTTGTATTTATACAGTTTTTGGTACATTATGTATAATAAATATGTACATATATTTTTTTCCTAAGGTAGAAAAAGTAACCTCATAGCAACTTTTATTATACGCAACTATTATTTAAAATAAAAAAAACTGATTAAATGACAAATACCAAGAAATAAAATATACTAAAAATTTTAGGGGATTTACATCCTACCCAACTTATAAAATTTTTGTCCTCGAAATTAAAATTAATATTATTATTAAAGAACAATGGGATTAAGACGAAGGAGGGTAAGTACGTAATTTTGTATCTCAATTTTCGAAAAGAGGGAGGTAGTTGTGAAAGTAATTCACATTGGCTCCATATCCTACCAGATGGGGTATTCTTGGTTCAAGGCCCTACCCAACTTATAGAAGTTGGCTAACCATGAAAATCGATGTTACAGAATTTTTAAGAGGGACAATTTCTAAGGAGGACATGAGAATAATGGACGCTTATGACCGCAGTCTCGGATTCTAAGTGAGCCTCGATAATACCATGACATTCTTGGTCAATAACTACTATAAGGAAGTATTGTAAATTTTACGTCGTTCATAACGGTCATGCCTTCAACGAGATGGTAGGAACCTCTTGTTCGAATATAACTAGAACGTGCCGGTTCAAAGGAATTTTTGTCTTTACCTAACATGGTAACTAAGAGATGAGACTGAAGGAAACTAGAATTCTTGAGCCGAGGGCCGAGAACCCATGGCAAATGCAAACACCTTTCTATAGTATATGATTAGGTAAGTGTTTAAATTCATTATGTCATAGTGACTAGGATGTGATGGTTCGGTGTTTGGTATTGTGTAGGGGACATGTGCTTGCTTGGGCAGAATGCATGCACCATAGATGTGATGCGTCTTGCATGGATCACGGGTATTTAGTTTAGTTAAAGGAATTGGTCGATAATTGCATGGTTAAAATCAAATAAAATGAAAATAGACATCTATGGCTTGTTCTAAGGGAAAATGTGTCATACATGTGGTGTAATTGAAATTTGAGCACGGGAAGGTGCGTTTGTGGAACATGTATGTTATGTGTATAGAGTGCCTCGTCTAGTTCATGAGTGTAAAATTTTATTGGAAGGAGAAAGTTTGTGTTGTGCTTCAAATATCAAAGTCACGGTAGAAGTCATCGGATGATATAGATATAAGTGGATATCATGAGCCACTGGTTTAACTCGATTAAATAGAAACCAATTGTCACGACCTGCACCTACTTTTCGGATACGAGACGTGTCCAAGCCAGCCTACGTCGCAGAGTTGGCGGTAGAACGCTGTCAAGCCCGCAAGAAATAATTGCTCAAAATAAACTTTATTGCTCATTCATATTTCTAAGATTTATTACAACAATTACAAGGTTTATATTGGAAAGAAAAAAATACAACGTTCTTACACATTTAATGAAAATAATACCACTGCTATCAACGGCAACGCGAAAACACAATAGAATTTACAAAACATGAAAATAACATATGAGAGATGAAAACTAGAAAGTACTGATGACATGGAAAGTGGTGGAGAAGACAAGAAAAACAAATAAAATACAACTACCTATGTGATTTGAAATATCCGTTTCGACATATGAACGACTAGGGGTAAATCCGGCATCTGCATGTGTCATGTGCAGATGCTATTATTCACGAATAGACATCATGGGGATAGTTCTGGGTAGTCCACATGTCCACTAAGATATTCCCCCTCCCGACTACTCAGTGTGACGGACGTGTCAACAAGCAGCTAGACATATGTATAAACATGAAATGTATAGACTACTGTGAACCGAAAAGCAATCAAAAAGTGTACTTGCCTGAGGTCCTTTGCTGGTGAAACCGACAATTCCATTGAGTTCAGACTAGTCCGATTAGCCTAGGTCGATATGAGAGAGTTCGGTTTGCAAGAAAATAGTAAATGTTCGATTAGTCATGATGTACAATCTAATCTAAAAGAATTTGACTCAGGAATAAGAATTTCTTATTTTAGAAAAATATTTATTTTCTAATACTTATATAAAATTTTATTAGAGAGAAACCAATAGAAATACATATAGAATTTATGAAAACTCGTTTTAGGAACTACTTATATAACTACATATATAAACATAATAATTAAGATATCTATATATAAAAGCCTATTAGGAATTACTTAAATTTATTTATAAACTTATATAATTTCTTATATATACATTAAACCTATTAGCATTATAAATAATTTCAAGGATATTCATTATTAAAAAACATAATATTTATCGACTTCGAATCTGTAAATGGACTAAAATATTTTTATAAGAATTTTTCAATGCCCAAAATAATTTATTTAGTCCCCATATATATTTTTTCCAAATTATAATTCTAGAAATATTACTTTATATAATTTTATGATTCCTAAATAATCATAACCCGTCATAGTCGTAATACATAGTAATATTTGTACTAACAAAATACATGCATATACATTTATATATATTTTCCCAAATTATACTAAGGCCAATATTACAAAAATTCAGATATTTATAACAGAAATAATAATAATTAATAATAATAATAATGATAACAATAATAACACTAATATTTATAACCTATAGGCCCTGGGCCTTAAGTCTACTATTGCTTCCTGGGCTTCCCCAAAATAAATCAAACATAAATAATCAACATCATAACTGGGAAGAGAGAGAATCCAGGAAATTACTTTCCTTTCCTTTCTCTTACTTTACTCTATTTCTATGAACACCTACCTATAAGTGAACAGAACAATGAAATTGATAGAGAGAAAAGGGGAGAATGAGAGCTTACCATGGGTTTTCGGAGGAGGGGTTCGAGCAACCACGGGAAGGCTCTCCAAGCGCTGGGAGAGGAGAAGCTCACCGAGTGGCTGTGGCATTCGGGTCGCTCGACAGCACTGAGCCGCGCCCGCAGCGGAAGAGCGGACGCGAGGCAGCTAGGGCATCGGCCGGGACAACGCTGTGCCAGCGCATGAAGGGGCATCTTCAAGTTAGTGACGACGGCGCAGACTCGGGTTGGGCGGAGACTTGGTGCAGTCCAGATGTGGCTGTAGGAAAGGATCCGATCGAGGCTTAGGCCGAGCTCGACGGATTATAGCAGAGATAACCCTGTCCAACCGAAGGGGTCACTGGACGGGTCGAGAGCCTGCAGTCGGGGCTGTCCCCGCTCGATCGAGGTACGGAGGCACAGAGAGGCATGCAGTCATGGCGAGATGGAGGTTCTGCTCTCCACGAGGAGAGGAGCTCCGGAGTATGGTGTTGGCAGTTTGCACATTACCGGAGGTCGAACGGCAAGGAGAGGATTGAGTGGGATCTACCGGAGGAGGATCGGCCAGCGCGCACGCCGTGGTCGAGGCAGGCGTGGTCGGGTGGTGATTTGCATGGCCATGTCGGCATGCAAAAGGATCCAAAATCAACGAACCTGCAATCGGTTCGACGAGGCCGAGGGAATAGGCCACGATGGTGTAATCGAGCAGTTACCGACTGCGGCCTCGCGGGTTGGAGGCAGAGGTTTCGGGCAGAGTCAACCATTGGTGGTGGCGCTGTCCGATGTAGTAGTTAGGGTACGACAACTGCGCAAAATCGATGAAGACGGGAAGGAGGCCGATGGCTTCGATAGAGTAGTGTCGTCAGGGAGGCGAGATAGCCGGAACTCAGCGAGGCTTCCGGCCATGTGGTTTCATCGGACATCCTGGCATCAACGGAGGTCAGTGCTGGCTCTAAGATATCATGACTGCTCGTGCAAGAATTGTGACCTCGTGACGAAGGTTGGTCCTTGGTCGTGTGGCAGCCCGATGCACGACCTGGAACCCTTGGCGAGCGCCAGGGTGCGGCACGATGGTGGTGAGAGAGGCCGCGCAGTTCAGGCGATGGCCATACAGGGTCGCCCGTCGAGGCCTGGCGCTTGGCCGTTCGCGGGTCGGTCGGAGTGAGGCGAGGTCTGGTGTGCTTGGATGAGGTGGACTGCTCCACACGTGGGAAGCGAGCATGGTAGTGACGGGGGTGCTCCCTATGGGTGATTGAAGGAGGTCGAGGAGAGGCTAGTCAGATGAGAGGGAGTAGGGAGATTCGCGTTAGGGTTAGAAGAGAAAATGTGAAGGAAGAAGAACGTGGGGAAGGCTTGCGGCTGGGGTGTTCTCCTAATATTGATATCATTCAAATGTATTTTATAAATTCAAATTATACAATACTTGATAATAAATCAACCAGTTAAAATCTATCTCCGTAAAATCTCATATAATAGAAAAACTCCTCTTATTTTTTCTATAGAAAAATATATATAAAAATATTATTTTCTACTCAGAAAATATAATTAGAAGATCCTTGAAACCTAAAGCAACAGAATCCCAACAAGAACCTCAATCATGCAAGAGTGCAATCTAATAAGAACTAAATATCTACAATGCTGAGGATACCACTGTAATAGTTACCTATACTTACTTTCAAAATCTGTAGCCTCGACTCCTACTATTGGTAGTGTTGATTCGGCCAATAATATGTACTTTGCTGGAACTGGATAATCTAGGTCGAAGCTCGTAAATCAATTTGGCATGTCGGGGCTACTGCTGCCCTATCATGCTGTGAACACTCCACTGCTTGGTGACCTTTTCCACCACAAATCAAACATTGGTTGTTCAACCGATAACAGTTCTTGTGTTCATGCCCCTTCTTCCCGCAATACTCACATACCACTGGTACAATCTTTCGGTGTTGATACTATTGTGGTTGATAATACTGGACTTCCTGAAATTCTGCTAAGGTTGTTGCTACTAGTCGTTTGTTAAATCTGTATTGGGCTGCTATGTGATCTAGACCCCCATAAAGTAAACACTGGTTGTTCGTCCGATGACACTCCTCTTGAGTATTCCCTGACTTGCCACAGAAAGTGCAATAGGCGGGAGCAATCTGCTGGTGCTGGTGGAAATAATGTGTCGGTCTTGATACTGGGGCTATAATGGTCTCTGCTGCCAACAGTAGGGGTACTCCTCCAGAAAGTTGCTTCTGCTCCTCTTCGACTCTTATCTTCCTTAATATGTTCTCCTGGTTTTCAACCGTGTCCAACACGACTTCAAAACTAGTGATTTGCTCACAAGATATATACGGCCGAAGCTCCAAACTAAGTCCCTCCTCAAAATGCTCTGCTCGGTCTACCTCTATCGCCACTATGGAAGGTGCAAATTTACAAAGCCGACAAAACTATGTTGAATACTTTCTAACAGCACGGTCGCCTGCTGTAGGTTGATGAATTGTTTTTGAAGCACACATCTGGCCATAGAGGAGAAGAATTTCCTCTTGAACTTCTCCATGAAAGTATCCGAAGTGATGGGTGTCACACCCCGGTCCCGTAGGACCAATCGTCCTTGCCAAGGCGTGATGTCGCGTGAGCCTAGGTTGCGCTCACGCAAGGCGGATTCCATAACGACCAATTACAGGCTAAGTGATGGGGTCATCGTACATAAGTCCCAAAGCAGAAACATTAAAAGATGCCGGCGGAAAGTTGAAACCAAACACAAGTCATATAAAAGATGCCCTTTATTGATATTGAACAAGGATTACAAAAGTGACATAAGGCCATGATTACAATCACTCAGCTCACTCTTCTCTCAAGTTACAAGTCACTCTGCTCTCTCTCATCTCTCAGTACAATTTGACGAGCCAGCGGATGCTTCAAATAGGCGATGTCTATACATTATGTCCCGAATAAGTCCAGACTCCATACGATCGCACGCCTCAAAATGCCAAGGAACTCTGTGTCCCGATGTCACAACCCGCTCCCGAATAATCGGACACGAGTCGGACACGCCCAGCCTTCATCGTTGGACACGATGAAGTAAGCTGTACCAATCTAGGGAAATCTAACCAGATAATCATGAACAAATATGAAATCACAGCATCTATAAATGTATCCCAAATCCAGAGTAAAGTACAAGTCTCAGAATTTATTACATTCCAGCAAAATGAAAGATAGAGTCTACTAGTCTCAAATACAAGGAAAATGTAAAGTGCTAATGGTAAAGCTCTAGGCTTCTGCGGCCTCTAAGTCGAGAGCAACTCCAGCTGGCTCTCCTGCATCTACCGGCTCTCGGCCATAATATGTGTCGCAAAGGGCCTCCAACTCACCTGCAACATATCCTATTCAGGAGCGGAGCAAAGTACAGTTCTAGGTAATGAAACATGAACATGATATGAAACTGAGTACAGGATGAAGATGAAATACAGGAATGAACATGAAAGTACAGGAATGTAGTACAGGAAATAAGTGCAGGAACTATAGTACAGGAATGTAAGTACATGAACATGTAAAGTACAAAAAATGTAATGTACATGAATGAAACTATAATCCTGAAGTACCAGACATGATAAGTGCACAATATCGAAATACATCTAGTCCATGTGACCGGCTGGGGTGAGTACAAGAGCATGCACAGGAGTACATGAATATGGTATGGCTTAGGGCCCGCGTGCACGATGCGAGGCCTAAGCTATCTACATGAATATAGTAACCGGGGATTGGTCGCATGGCTAATATATTTCCCCGCCCGACACTAGTAAGTACAAGAACAAGATAGTACAGGAGTACAGGAAATCGTGCCATGACGTGTCACAAGAAGGAGTACAAGAATGTAAATGCACAAAACCGTAGAAAAGTACTTGTCTTGCTCCGGGAAAGTACTGGTAGACAATAGAGCTGGATATCCTCCTGATTTATTGAGTACAAGTTGGTCAACACCTAAATAAGTTCTAATTTATCTATTCAAAAACTTAATACAATTTAGAATATACTAAAGATTCAAGTTTAAACTCCTCTATCAAAATAGTACACTAAATTACTCTCAACCACTCTATGGTAACCCTCACCATATTCTATATTTAAAGGTAAGTTGGCATCAAAAATTTGGATGCCTGCTAAATATTCATTCTTGAGGAGTTTTCCACTAATGCATATTCTTATGAACACAACTATTAAAGTCAGGGTCTCTCATCTACCATCTGAGATTGATTTCTCAGGTTCAGGCATATTACACTAATTAGGAGTTCTCATAATCAACTAGTTAGACCAAAAATATTGATATAGGAATCTCGACTTTAATTAAGACACTAAAATACAATCTCAGGTTCAGTCGAAATTGAAATCATCACAGGCTTAACCTTGCTCTTATGTATTCAGTCCACTATTCAGTTTCATGTGAGAATCAATAAAATGAATCAGTTAAGAATTTGAACAAAGGCTCACTGATAGGCCTAGGTGGCCCTCTGCAACTTAATTGATACATAGAAACCTGGTTCTTACAGGATTGCAATAACATGGAGAGTCTAGTGTAATTTCCTAGACTGAACTTTAAAGACTGATCACCCAATCAAACTCAAGTGCCAAATTTATTCCTGACCAACCTGGAAACACTATGAAGGATTTGATAGAATGTTAACTTCTCAGAAGGAACATGCATCAACAACTCACTGTTAGCAAACAGGGACTCAAGCAAGGCATGATCACTCCCTCAACCTAATTCTAATGTTTTAGTTATCATCCTACTAGCTGTCATCCTAACTACATAATGAAATTTAATTCCTAACTGAACATATCAATTTAACCCTGAAATCGAATTAGAAACCAACTTCCAAATTTAGTGCTTCATCTAATGACAGGTTACTCTCTACTTCTCTGATACCCTTCAAATCATACCCAGTGCTCCTAAATTTGAGGCACATCTGGATAACTGATGCCGAGAAGGAAAGTGAATGGGTTAACCACTTATTCTCCCACAGTTGAGGAAACTGCAGGTTGCTCAATGGGTCCAGGAATTCAGCCAAAAGCTGATACTGGCTCAGTTTCCCAGTTTAAGATATCAATCAGTCCAACATCCTCACTCTAATGCATCAATTAACCCGGATTCAAGTATGCTCTGTCAATAAGTAGGATTCGAACAGGACACAGTCACCTACTCATTTCCAGGTTTACCTTTCCTTAGGTAACACATGAGTATCATTTTAAAATTGAAACCCATAGGTAGACATTCAGTTTAAAAAAATGAAACCATGTAGAACCTGGATTCAAGATTACCAATAACAACTCAATATAGATACGAGTTTCCTATCCTACTACTACAATCAAGAGATCTTTCACTTCTTATATATCTCTACAAGCTGAATCAGTAAATAAGTATGGATTAAAACATGAATTGAATCCCACTAAAGTCCTATTCAACTTATATATCAGAATATTAAAAAGAACTGAGTTTACATCCTGAAATCAGTAGCTTATGACCATTGATTTACTCTCCATATTCACTCTACAGATATTTAAAATTGATCCTAAATAATTAGCATTAAATCACTCATGCCATAGCTTCTATAGTTACAAGCATCTATTATAAAGTTAATTCAAGGATTACCTGAAATATGAATTTCTAAATCGGACACGAGTTGATACTGTGATGGAAACCAGAAATATACTTCAATACGATCTCGATCCACTGTGGTTTAATACATCATCTGGTTTGTCAGATCCAAGGATCAAGACACCCTCACCCGAATAATCAAGAACAATCAAAAGACAACGAAACTGAACAGAATTTACCTCGACATTTCTAGGAGTCAACCAGTATTGAGCAATCGTTCTTCAGTGGGTGATTCCTGACTGAACAATTTTACAAGAAATGATCGATTTGCAGGGAAGGTCAATTTATACTAATTCAGGAATTCGAATGACGAATAGTTCAAACCTTCAAAAAGATAACAAGATCGGATCTTACCTCTTCTGAATTTCGAAGACGGGGACCCGATCGATCAAGTGTTCAAATAATAACACTCTGATCTGAAATTCAACAAAACAGTATCGATCCCCAAATTCATAACAATTTCAGTAGGAAGTAAATATTCACACTCACCTAGATCTGTTGAATCGAAAACAACTTTCCAAAGTTCATCAAGAATCCCAGGAACGACAAGTCGATTGACTGATTTTCAAGAGAAAACTGAATTACCAACTCAAAATCCTAAGATTTAGGTCTGAACAAAACTTCTCCATGCTCACTTGATGTTGCTATCGATTTGGTAAAGGTAAAAGAACTCACTCACTGCCTTCTTGCTTCCAAGGAGGCTTCTGCCATTGCCGCCATTAATGCACAGAAAAGAAGGAATTGGGGAGGAGGAAAGAGTGATCAAGAAGAAGAGTGTGGGGTTGTTTATAAAGTGATCAGAAATTTCAAAAGAGGAACAATTTGGAGGGAAATTGAAAAGAAGAGGAGGAGTTTGTTAGGAGCACATGGGAGGAAGCTCGGGGAGTAATGGCCGTTAGAGGAGTTGATTTCAACTTCCTTTTCCTGGTTCACAAGGAAGAAAATAAACCATGGCAAATAAAACTGAATGGTTTTAAGGCTGACTCATGGGCCAAGCCCAACCCATTAAAGCCATGAAAAACTAATTAAATAAATCATCCAATAAATGCATTCAAATGGGTTTTAATTCTATCATGGATTTATAAAACAGAATTGTGGGGCTACACCCGACGCATCCAAGTAAGATCCACGCCAACGAAACCTGCACCTGCACATGGAAATGTGTGGGTATCAGTACTCAACTGTACTGGTGGAGTGAGCTCTTCGCCCACCCATACAAAACCAACACGTTCATTTACTTTGTGCAACATAATCCCTTTATGATTGTCTTTCTATTCTTGCCTTAGGATCGATTTTTTTAGGACATAAACTCTTGGCCTATTTTGTGTCTTTAGACCCTCATCGTACCTTGCACCAACAACTTACTTATACCTTACCTCTAGACCATCCTCGTGTACATCAATGTACCAACTCATGCTTGTCTTTCGTACCATACTTTGAGACACAATAGCGTGGTCGTGTCGTAAACTTGGTCCGTGCTTCAACATCGAGACCGCGCCTCACAACTTAACATTTCTAAACCAAACTTACCTTACAACCCTTCTTGATTTAACTTGAAACGACTCAACTCTGACTTATGCAACTCTATACCAACGACTTAACGCTCGACGCCACATCCCGTGCCAGAGCACGTGTCTTTGCTATAGCTAAATCATAGGCTTCATACTGGTGTTGCAACTGTGCATACCTTTCCTTGACTCAGTTTGTACCATGTTTACACTTCCTTTGATTCGACCGACACCGTGCATGCGGATAGCCGCTCAGCATGCCAACTTATCTATATGAAAGGTCACTGGCATTAACTAGCCATCATAAACATAGCTAGGATTAGGATGGGTCGGTCAATACAGGTAGCTAGCATGTAATGCCCCAGTCCCAAAATATATAGGACTAGGAGATCGTATACATGCCAGCTACGTATCGAGAGGACTTCAGCCCAGCTCGAATACGTATAAGCTGTCTAAAATAAGGTACATGTTTATAACAACTATCTAAATCTCAATCCACTGAAGATAAACACTTGTATAAACCAAGTATACTAATGCTGGTCAGACATTAGCAAACTGGTTCCTACAAGTAACAAGAAAAGACAATATACAATAAAGTGGACCAGACTCTATTAAATTATCTTGAACAAGCTTCTTAAGAAGAATTAAGCTTGCAAAACTAGGCTATACAGCAGCAGGGTCAAAGTAAAATCAAATATAAAATTGGACGAATATGAAAAGGTATTAACTAAACATATACCTAAAATCCTGGAGAAACAGTCATCAATCATCCATCTAATCTATAAATGAGCTCAGTAAACCTGGAGAGATCACCAGGTCCTCAGAGGGACATAGCAAGATACAAAAAAAAATATGTCAAAATATAACAGTATAAAATATACAGGAAAATAAGAAACAGTCGTAAAAGAATAAACTACGACATAGGAAATCTCGACATAAGAAACCTAAGACACTGGCATGCCATTCTAGAAATGTGGTACTAGATGTGACTCCAAGTAAATCGGGGTAACTGCAGCCCGATGGGAGCTCACAGTCCTATAGTCAGTAGGCCGATGGGGTGTCACTCTCGTTTTCTCATTATACGTATTTTCGTATGCGTATACGAGATTTCTGGCATTTATCAGGTGGACCGTAGTTAGACTTGTCTTGCTTAGCCCAGTCTTAGTTTAATCTTGACTTGGTTTATTTGATTGGTTTTGTTCAATTTGACTTAGTTTGGCTTGGCTTGAGATGGAGAGGGTTGATATATAACCCAACTCCTTCTCTCTCTCTCTCCTCATTCACTTCTTCATTTACTTCTTCATCTTCTTCCTCTTAACTTCTCCACCTACCAAGAGAGGCTTAGGCAAGTACAACTTGCTTCATGATGGATCTTCTATTTTATTGTTCTATCTTCTTCTCTACATGATTCTAAGCATCTTTAGGACTTGACATTTTTCATTTTGGTGGATGGATTCTTGTAGATCTAAGTTTGTAGCCTTTTCGATTTTCTTGGATTTTGATCTACCAAACTTCATTATTTTCAAGTTTTGATTATTCTATGTTGTAGAGAATTAGATTTTACCCAAAATGGACCTTTAAAAATTTAGATTTCGACTTGTTTTGAAGAAGTTATGGCAAAAATAAGATTTGAGCATTTTCTAATTCATCTGTGTTGAATCTGGCAGAGGCGATGAATAGTGTCGCATGGATGCATAGTGCCGTAGGCTTACATAGTGCCGCAGGAATGAATAGTGCCGCATGGCTTGCATAGTGCCGCATGGATGAATAGTGCCGCAGGAATGTATAGTGCCGCATGGATACATAGTGCCGCAGGAATGAATAGTGCCGCAGGAATGAATAGTGCCGCATGGATGCATAGTACCATAGGAATGAATAATACTGCAGGAATGAATAGTGCCGCATGGCTTGCATAGTGCCGCATGGCTTGCATAGTGCCGCATGGATGCATAGTGCCACAGAAATGAATAGTGTCGCAGGCTTGCATAGTGCCGCATGGCTTGCATAGTGCCGCATGAATGAATAGTGCCGCAGAATGCCGCATAGCGCCTATTTTGGCTGTATTTAGCTGTTTTATGTCCTATTTGGCTGATTTGTGGCCAGAATTTCTCCCAACTCCCAACATGAAAGTTGTAGATCTTTGTCTTGGCTTCAAGAATCTTCTTGTTTCACTTTAGCTGGAGTTCATATGCGATTGATAACTTCAATCATAGTTTTGATCTTTTGGCATGTTTTTTGTACTTGACGTATTGAGGTTTCTTCGACTGCAATAAATTTCTTAACATGATTTAATGATCTTGTACAGTTAGAGAATGATTGTACATCCTTTGTACACCTAACACTAACATAGATTCAATTATTATTTTATGCCAATTAGTTACTTTTACTTATCCCTTCTCACATGTCAGGATATGTCTTTCCTTTCGAATATTTCTTATATGATATGATATGTGTTTCCATGCTTTTTCTGAATTTATTGTACTTTACAATCTATGCCATATTTAGAATTTCTAAATAGTGACCCGTTGTGGTGCACTCATGATTTATGCCTTTTCTTTGCTTTATATGATAGTGACCCGTTGTGGTGCACTCTTGAACATGTCTTTCTTTGCTTTATATGGAATGACCCGTTGTGGTGCACTTTTGAACATGTCTTTCTTTTCTTTACATGATAGTGACCCGTTGTGGTGCAATCTTGAACATGTCTTTACATGATAACTCTTGATAATGACCCATCGTGGTGCACTCTTGACGAGTAATTTGACATGATAATTCTTGATGGTGGTCCGTCGTGACGCACCCTTGACATGATAAGTAACCTAACATGTAATCTTGAATGCTGTTGCGATGGCTATCTTGACATGCTGATTAATAACTCGTCTTGACACCGTGGGTGATTGTTCTTGAATGTGCTTGTGTAAGCTACCAGTCTCGTCTTGCATCATGTCTAGGACTTGCATCCCTGGTTACCACGGTCAGGGATTCATACTAAATCTGACTAGGTTAATGACTAGATTGATCAAGTAGTTCATAAAGAGATTTTTCAGTCACAGGTAATCCCGTTATCTGGGCGCTTTAATTGGACTTGTAGCCTGTCGTCGAGTAGGGCGCATTTCCAGCACACTGTCATGTGTTGCACCCCCAAGTCACCATGGGATACATTTGTCTCCTGGGCGATGTATCCACCTAATACAACTTTCAACCTGCAGAAGGATAACTGGATAGCTGCAGGGCTTGGGACTGTTGGAACATCTCATTGCATCTTGTTAGTAACTAGGCTTGTGATAACCCTAGTTAGTTAAAGTATCAAGCCGTACTCATTGCTTGGCCGTGATTGATGGATGGAGTCTAGTCTTGTCTAGACCATGCCAGTACATGGTTACTTGGGGCATTTTATAGTTTATGCTTACTTGTCGATAATTGGTTAGAGAAAGTTCTGTTCAGGCGAAGGGTTACAACCCCGGTCCTTGTTTGGTTCATGGGTTGTAACTTGGTTACCGGAATAGTTCCTTAGTTATCTTATCGTTTATCACCCTACTTTCATGCCTCCAGTTTTCTTGTTATTATTATGCTTTGTGTTCTAACTTGCTGGTTTTAGTTCCTAAGTGAAGCCTCCCTTGTGGCACTTGCTCTTTCTGGGGTCTGATCCAGCTGGTTTTGTATGGCCAGATTTCGGAGTAGCTCCCGAGGATCTCTCTGCCTTCCAGCCAGATGGTGAATACTAGAAGAAACCCTGACAACGAGTGGATTTTATTTTGCTCTCCCACTCTAATTGTAAAATTATTCTTTTGAGGCGTTTAGCCGCCGAGCAAGTGTTAGCTCGTGTTGAATACTTATATTTCTTGTCTGCCTACGGGCTGTAACATGATTAACAAATCCTAGGGTTGATCATGTATGACTGAAACTCTTGCTAGTCTTCGTATTTTGTACGACTAGCTTCATGATCACTATTGAATATCTGATGGTCTAACATCTTGTGACTATTATTTACTTGCTTGAGATTGAGACACTAGGCTTGTTCTTGACCATAAGAGACTGATGGCTTGTAGATAAACCCTCATACATCTCGACAGATGTGATCGTATATCGAGGTGGATTACACTTCTATATACGTAGCTGGCTGTGTCTGCCCCCGCTCTCCAGTATTCTGGATCTGGGGCGTGACACGGTTTAAGTGGTGGCCCATGTATGGTCTTGTAAATCAAGATGTGTGGGGGTTTTACCGAATAAATGTCTCAATCAGTACTCGTCCTTGATCTCTACTCGTGTCTCCTAATCTTTCTGAAATCTTGACCTGATCACATGCTTATATCCTCGATCTATCTTGGTCCTTCCTTATTGTTTTCCATGTCATTTCTTCAGCGGCATTGTTCCTGGTCCTACCGATCAGCAAAGCGGAGCACCGCCAGTGGACCAGCAGCAACCTGGGGACCAGCTCCAGCACCAGTACAGCAGCAGTACCAGCCTCCGAGGCCATTGCCGCCTCAGGCACAAGCCTTCCAACAGCAGAGACCCCAGCAGTATTCCCCGACCCAAGCTCAGATGTAGAACCGGCAGAGAGATTTCCAACAGAGTGTCTTCCTTATTCCTTATACCTTTTAATTCCTTGCTTGCATGAATGATTGCTTGATTGGTTGCTAGTCATAGATGGTTGTGCTTTAGTAAAGCTTGCTCTGACATCTCTAGCCTCTTGATTAAATTCCGAGGACGAAATTCTTTTAAGGTGGGTAGAGTTGTCACTCCCGTTTTTTCGTTATACGTATTTTCGTATGCGTATACGAGATTTCTAGCATTTATCAGGTGGACCGTAGTTAGACTTGTCTTGCTTAGCCCAGTCTTGGTTTAATCTTGACTTGGTTTATTTGATTGGTTTGGTTCAATTTGACTTGGTTTGGCTTGGCTTGAGATGGAGAGGGTTGATATATAACCCAACTCCTTCTCTCTCTCTCTCTCCTCATTTACTTCTTTATTTACTTCTTCATCTTCTTCCTCGTAACTTCTCCACCTACCAAGAGAGGCTTAGGCAAGTGCAACTTGCTTCATGATGGATCTTCTATTTTATTGTTCTATCTTCTTCTCTACATGATTATAAGCATCTTTAGGTCTTGACATTTTTCATTTTAGTGGATGGATTCTTGTAGATCTAAGTTTGTAGCTTTTCGGTTTTCTTGGGTTTTGAGTTACCAAACTTTATTATTTTCAAGTTTTGATTGTTACGTTGTAGAGAATTCGATTTTACCCAAAATGGACCTTTAAAAAGTTAGATTTTGACTTGTTTTGAAGAAGTTATGGCAAAAATAAGATTTGAGCATTTTCTAGTTCATCTGTGCGAAATCTGGCAGGAGCGATGAATAGTGCCGCATGGATGCATAGTGCCGCATGGCTTGCATAGTGCCGCAGGCTTGCATAGAGCCGCAGGAATGAATAGTGCCGCATGGCTTGCATGGTGCCGCATGGATGAATAGTGCCACAGGAATGCATTGTGCCGCATGGATGCATAGTATCACAGGAATGAATAATACCGCAGGAATGAATAGTGCCGCATGGCTTGCATAGTGCCGCATGGATGCATAGTGCCGTAGGAATGAATAGTGCCACAGAAATAAATAGTGCCGCATGGCTTGCATAGTGCCGCATGGATGCATAGTGTCGCATGGCTTGTATAGTGCCGCAGGAATGAATAGTGTCTTATGGCTTGCATAGTGCCACAAGGATGCATAGTGCCGTAGAAATGAATAGTGCCGCAGGCTTGCATAGTGCCGCATGGCTTGAATAGTGCTGCATGCTTGCATAGTGCCGCATGAATGAATAGTGCCACAAAATGCCACATAGTGCCTATTTTGGCTGTTTTTTGCTGTTTTATGTCCTATTTGGCTGATTTGTGGCCATAATTTCTTCCAACTCCCAACATGAAAGTTGTAGATCTTTGCCTTGGCTTCAAGAATCTTCTTGTTTCACTTTAGCTGGAGTTCATATGCGATTGATAACTTCAATCATAGTTTTGATCTTTTGGCATGTTTTTTGTACATGACGTTTTGAGGTTTCTTCGACTGCAATAAATTTCGTAACAAGATTTAATGATCTTGTACAGTTAGAGAATGATTGTACACCCTTTGTACACCTAACACTAGCACAGATTCAATTATTGTTTTATGCCAATTAGTTACTTTTATTTATCCCTACTCACATGTCAGGATGTTTTTCCTTTCGAATATTTCTTATATGATATGATATGTGTTTCCATATTTTTTCTGGATTTATTGTACTTTACAAACTATGCCATATTTAGAATTTCTAAATAGTGAGTGCACTCATGATTTATGCCTTTTCTTTGCTTTATATGATAGTGACCCGTTGTGGTGCACCCTTGAACATGTCTTTCTTTGCTTTATATGATAATGACCTGTTGTGGTGCACTTTTGAACATGTCTTTCTTTGCTTTACATGATAGTGATCTGTTGTGGTACAATCTTGAATATGTCTTTACATGATAACTCTTGATAGTGACCCGTCGCGGTGCACTCTTGACAAGTAACTTGACATGATAATTCTTGATGGTGGTCCGTCGTGACGCACTCTTGACATGATAAGTAATCTTGATAAGTAACCTAACATGTAATCTTGAATGCTGTTGCGACGGCTATCTTGACAAGCTGATTAATAACTCATCTTGACACCGTGGGTGATTATTCTTGAATGTGCTTGTGTAAGCTACCAGTCTCGTCTTGCATCATATCAAGGACTTGCATCCCTGGTTACCATGGTCAGGGATTCATACTGAATCTGACTAGGTTAATGACTAGATTGATCAAGTAGTTCATAAAGAGATTTTTCAGTCACAGGCAATCCCGTTATCTGGGTGCTTTAATTGGACTTGTAGCCTGCCGTCGAGTAGGGCGCATTTCCAGCACACTGTCATGTATTGCACCCCCAAGTCACCATGGGATACATTTGTCTCCTGGGCGATGTATCCACCTAATACAACTTTCAACCTGCAGAAGGATAACTGGATAGCTGCAGGACTTGGGACTGTTGGAACATCTCATTGCATCTTGTTAGTAACTAGGCTTGTGATAACCCTAATTAGTTAAAGTATCAACCCGTACTCATTGCTTGGAAGTGATTGATGGATGGAGTCTAGTCTTGTCTAGACCATGCCAGTACATGGTTACTTGGGGCATTTTACAGTTTATGCTTACTTGTCGATAATTGGTTAGAGACTAAGTTCTGTTTAGGCGAAGGGTTACAACCCCGGTCCTTATTTGGTTTATGGGTTGTAACTTGGTTACCGGAATAGTTCCTTAGTTATCTTATCGTTTATCACCCTACTTTCATGCCTCCAGTTTTCTTGTTATTATTATGCTTTGTGTTCTAACTTGTTGGTTTTAGTTCCTAAGTGAAGTCTCCCTTGTGGCACTTGCTCTTTCTGGGGTCTGACCCAGCTGGTTTTGTATGGCCAGATTTTGGAGTAGCTCCCGAGGATCTCCCTGCCTTCCAGCCAGATGGTGAACACTAGAAGAAACCCTGGCAACGAGTGGGTTTTATTTTGCTCTCCCACTCTAATTGTAAAATTATTCTTTTGAGGCGTTTAGCCGCCAAGCAAGTGTTAGCTCGTGTTGAATACTTATATTTCTTGTCTGCCTACGGGCTGTAACATAATTAACAAATCCTAGGGTTGATCATGTATGACTGAAACTCTTGCTAATCCTCGCATTTTGTACGACTAGCTTCATGATCATCTGTATATAAAATGTATGGGACGCCTTACTACTGAATATATGATGGTCTAACATCTTGTGACTATTATTTACTTGCTTGAGATTGAGACACTAGGCTTGTTCTTGACCACAAGAGACTGATGGCTTGTAGGTAAACCCTCATACATCTAGACAGCCGTGACCGTATATCGAGGTACTTCTATATACGTAGCTGGCTGTGTCTGCCCCCGCTCTCCAGTATTCTGGATCTGGGGCGTGACATGGGGACACCCTAACTATAGTAAGGCTTATTCGCACTCGATGGGACCTCATGAATTAGGTGGTCAGGTATAGTCATTGTCTAATAACATGTCAGGGTCAAGTCAAACAATCACGACCAGGTCAAGTCAATCAAGTACAGGTAATCGGATCAAGTCAAGGTCAAGTCCAAGTCCAAGTAATGAAATCAAGTCAATACACTAGACACGAAAGTCTAAACTAGCATAGTGAAATATAGATCCAGTAGATAATATGAAAAGAAAACATGTAGCATATAAGGAAACATGTAAAGAGAACATCATGAGTATGTACAAGAATCATGTGATAAAACAAGAAATAAATGAACATGAAATAGAATGACTGGAGATAAACATGCATAATATACTATACCGCGGGCGGGCACACATACCCGTATAGCGCGTTATGCGCACACGTTCTTAACTCGCCCGCCTACGCTAGCGTGTTCTTAAACCGTGCACACCCGCATACGCGGGCAAGCGCGGCCCGTGTTCTTAACTCGCGTGCGTACGCACGCATGTGTCGGCCAGTGCCGGGGCAGAGATAGGAACCATAAAAGCATAGGATTCAATCAAACCCTTTCGGACAATTCCTAAGGCAGAAGCCTCACTGGCAAAGGTGACTTTTGTACGGGCTCTGATTGCAGTTGCCACGGTAAGAAAGTAGCCTTCGTTCTAGTGAGATGTAGGAAATGCTTTTCTGAGTGGAAAAGTACATGAGGCACTGTCAAGCCATGCCACCTTCACCAGGGCTTAACTGCGCCTTTCTTCACATCTAGTTAGTCGACTCGGGAATAAACATGCATAATATACTGTACAAGTTGGCAAGGTATACTTGCCTGTGGTGATTATCCCAACTCCGCACTGAGGGTAGGAATCCAGAAAAAGTTTTCAAACCTAAAAATCAAGCAAGATTCATCTTATTATCATGCTTATTATCTAATATTCAATTTAATTCCTATGTTTTAAATCATTTAGGGATTTGTTTAATCTTAGTATTTACTAAATTTATTTAGTTTATAATCTTAATATAAATCCTAGCTACAAGTTACTTCGGAACTATTTATACTATAAGCATGTAAGTTAATTGTTTAGGTTGTTACAATGTATTTACTCGTTAACCAATTTTTCTTCTTAAAGAAGTAAGAGAAAGGGTTTAGAGAGGAAAAATACTTATATATACATTTATTGTTAGAGCATTAGTAATTGAGGGGTCTTTATGTAATACTGCTAAGAGGAGGGGGTGTATATGAAGTTTTAACTATAATGAAAGGTGGCTGAAGCTTCCTTTTATTCTAATTGTATTATAATCCTATTATTTTATTTTAGTTCATATATATAAGAGAATCTTTTTCCTACTCCTCCTAATGTTCTTTTTGTTAAGCTATTCTTCTTTCTACATTTTTATTAACGTGCACAGTAGCTTCTTCTATATGTCTTTCTTCTTCCTACATCTTTATATTTTAAGGAACACATGCATATGTTCTTTCTCCTATAGTATTATTTTCTCATACTCTAAGGTTCTTTCTATTACTATTTCTTCCATCAAAATAATAAGGGATTGCCTATGCTTCCAAAGCTTTGCTAGTATACTCGAGCGGGAAGAGCTTCTCGTGCGTGCTTTTCCTCCGGTTGGAAGTCCTTCGAATCCGGTGACGAGGAGACGGCCTCGGCATCGCATTGAAGAAGCGACTACAGCAGTTGTTGGTGTTTTTATCAGTGCATAGGGCAGCGACTGACTAGGAACTCGACATAGACTGTGTATGCGCGGCTTAGGCTTGGTCTGGCAGGTCGAGTTCGGCGGAAAGGGTGGCTCCGTTGCGTGCTGAACGGGAAAGAAGAGGCACGGGGAACTGTTGTATGTACCTGCCTAGGGGGCGACCGGCAGCACAGCAGATGATTGCTTCGTTAGAGACGGGCCGACGCGGGATCGCGGATGACTGGCGCTGGGTCGATGCTGACATGGGGCGTGGGGTTGCCGTGCGGCCATGGGTGACGAAGAAGGTGGTGATGGTGGTGTTGGCCAGTCGTGGTGGCGGCTATGGTGGGGGAAGGCTGTGTAGTTAAGGTATTTGAAGAGAAAGGAGAGCTGCATGAGGGATATTTGGAAAAGAGAACAGAGAGGCGTATATGTATATATATCTTCTCTAGAGATAAAGATGGAAGCTGTGTTTTAAATAATTTCATATATTTGATATATAAATTTAAGGTAGGGACGGTTACAACATTCCATGCCACACAAACCTACAGAAGAGAGAAGTTTTCTTCCCACATATTTATTGGGATGTTTTAATATATAGAATATTATATAATACTTTTAATATATTTGGTGTAATCTAGAGAATAATTATACTTGGTTATAATAGGATAAGCCTTTAATTTAGTTATAAATGGAATAGCATCAATTAATGTCACATAATTATGTACACGCATTTCTAATTATTAATATATATATATATATATATTTATATATATATATATATATATATATATATATATATATATTGTTTTTTTTATTAATATATATATATATATATATATATATATATATATATATATATATATATATATATATATATATATATAGTTATAAATGGAATAGCATCAATTAATGTCAACATAATTATGTACACGCATTTCTAATTATTTATATATATATATATATATATATATATATATATATATATATATATATATATATATAATTATGTTGACATTAATTGATGCTATTCCATTTATAACTATATATATATATATATATATATATATATATATATATATATATATATATATATATATATATGTATATATATATATATATATATATATATATATATATATATATATATATATATATATATTCTACTATATAATAGGAAAACTTAGATGGTGAAACTTTTGAATTCCGAAAATATCCTTACATATTTATACTAATTAAAAATAGTTCATTAATCTATTCTACTATATAAGAGCATCTTCAACCCTATTGTCTTGTTAGGTGTTGGGAGTCTTAGGTGGCTCCTATGTGGCATGAGCCACAAGACAACGTCTTATTTATGTGGCAAAACTATATCTCTATAGACAATGAGATAGAAAAACTTTCTCCAATGCAAAAGTATTGAGGAGACAATAAAAAGTATTTTTTTCAACTTCTAAGGCAACTCCTCCACTTCTTCAACTTTTTTATAAATATTTCTATTCATAATTGATGATGTGGAGACAAAGTCATTGTGAAGTGCATTGTCTAGATCTAGACAACCAACTTCACATTCTCCTTGCCATGTCATTGCCATGTCAACTTCATGTTTTATTCTACATTTGCATTGGAGAAGAATTTTTGGAATAAAAATTTGTCATTCCTATGTGGCAACCATTTTTTCTAAACTCACAATAGGGTTGGAGATGCTCTAATAGGAAAACTTAGATGGTGAAACTTTTGAATTCCGAAAATATCCTTACATAATTATACTAACTAGCATATGTGCACGTGCCTTGCACGTATTTTAACATTTCTTAATTAGTTTAGAAAGACTCTTTAGGAAGACCAAAGGGTAGTCTTCCTAATTACTAAGTTGTCCTTATTAAAATTAATGAACTATTTTTAATTAGTATAAGTATGTAAGGATATTTTCGGAATTTAATAGTTTCACCATCTAAGTTTTCCTATTATATAGTAGAATAGATTAAAAATAGTTCATTAATTTTAATAAGGACAACTTAGTAATTAGGAAGACTACCCTTTGGTCTTCCTAAAGAGTCTTCCTAAACTAATTAAGAAATGTTAAAATACGTGCAAGACACGTGCACATATGCTAGTATATATATATATATATATATATATATATATATATATATATATATATATATATATATATATATATATATATATATATATAACCAAAATAATAAATACTCACTCATGGGCTTGGTTGGGTTCTGGCTCACTAAGCTGAAGAGAATAATAATAAATGAAAATTTGTACTAATGGACTTCATGGCCCACAAAATATGTTTAGCCAGTAAATGCAATTAATCACATATTTGGTATCAAGAATATATGGAACCAATATATCTATATAAAATTATGTATAGACTATAGGCCCTATATAAATATATCACCCAAAAATTTAGTGCTCATCAACATGTATTCCACACACATATGGCCCAAAGAATATGTGTACCATATATACGCTAAGGCCCTACGAAACTTTAAATCCATATATAAAATATTGGTTTAAATAATCAGAGAATATTATAATAAAATAATTTATATAAAAATCTATTTTAATAAAGAAAAATCATCTAAAATAAAATAAATACAAAATAATTTCCAAAAATTAGGGTGCTTACATAGCCCCAATGACAGCCCACCGAATTCCTGGTTGCCTACCCAGCATCAGCTATACCGTATTTCTTGTCACGACCCGCACCCAGTGTAAGGGTACAAGTGCGTAACAACGTCCAGCCTACGCCGCAGAATCGGCGGTAGAATGCTGTTCTAGGTCACTATCTAAACCAACTCAAGCAATTATGTAATGTACTTGTCTTAAATCCCAACTCCGAACGGAGGATAAGTATAGAAATAATATAACTCAATCACAGTCTAAGCACGATAGGATATCACAGAATTCTATAACTAAAAGAAAACAATAAAAACTACTAAAAGATAATAACTCAAAATAACTCAAAATAAGACAACTCTCAAATTATTACAATTCAAGTTCCAGTAAAGAAATCTAAAACAGTCTACTAAACTAGTCTCCCGATCACTCCTGAGAGTCGGGGTCAAAGGTAGCTAATCCCTCTCCAGATCCATAGTGAGTAGGGCATACATCCTCAGGGCTAACATCTGTAATATTTCAACAGGTCCAGTCAGGACAGGAACGAATACATCACATCAAGTAAATCCAAGTAAATGATAAAAACTATAAAACAATTATAGACAATTATAGTGATGAAGCATGGGAATTCGAGACAGTTTAAGATGTAAAACTACAGTAAAAGAACAAGGAAAGTAAAAGCTGTGAAACAGAATATCATGTCAATGGAGACTATAAATAAAAGCTAGCTGAACTAGAATAACGTGATATGAGTCCAGTGGTACAATATATGTCAAGTGTGATTCCATTCAACGATCCAAGTAGGGTGATTCTTGTAATGGTTCTTGTGATAATTCTAGTAAAGATTCTAGACAATACTCACAGTGTGTTTTAAAATACTGAGATCGACATATAAATGGCTAGGGGTAATCCGGCACATCATACACTGGCCAAGTGTGGGACGGCTATCGTTCTTATATAATTCACAAGGAGGTGGTTCGAGTATTTAGGAATATTTACATGTCTACTCAAGTATTTTCCCGCCCGACAAATATGAGTGAATCCATAACACGACACGTAAATCGAGAATAAATCTAGCCATAACATGAAGGTGCTTATAGGTGATTCTTGTAATAGTTTTTGTAATATAGGCTAGACAAGTAAGGTATGTGTGTCGTATACATAAATTCTAGAAAATATCAATTCGTGTTTGTAACCGAGAATCAAATAGAACTGACTAAAACTGAAATATAGAATTTGACAAGTAAATAAAAGAACTATCAGAGAATGTACTCGCCTGACAATCCGAGCTGCTGATGAGGATGTGTAACTGAACTGGAGTGATGTAAACCTATTTAAGGTAACCACAAGTCACAACATGGTCTAACATATTATAAGAAAGGGCTACAATACAATTCGATATGCTTCTAAGTCCTTCTAGGTCAAAGTCAACCTTGGTCAACTCTGGTCAAACCTGGTCAACTCTGGTCAAACCTGGTCAACACTATGTCAACTAGTCCGTTTACTAATTTTTAGGTCACACACAAGTTTTTAGGTCATTCTAAGTTCGTTTGAGTCGATTTGGAACAAGTTTGACCCAAGGTTGACTTTTGTCAACTTGGTCAACTCCTCGATCAACTCGACAAAACTAGGGTCATTGGGTCGATCCTAATATGTCCCAAGACTCCTATGGTCACAAACACAAACCCAAAATCACAAATAGATATATTCACATCATCCAATAGTATTAGTATATATATATATATATATATATATATATATATATATATATATATATATATATATATATATATATATATATATATATATATATATAGACTTCCATATACACACATACATATATATAAACTTATATGAAAAACTTATATGAAAAGATGGTAGTGTGAGGAGTACGGACTGCTGTTAAACTCCATACATCTGGAATTAATAAGTCCCCAACTCATTTCACACTCGAAACTATATACACACACACACACACACACACACACACACACACACACACACACACACACACACACACACAGATATATATATATATATATATATATATATATATATATATATATATATATAAACTTACATATATAAAGTCGTAACCTGGAAAAATCAGAACTCACTCTCAAAACAGCACATTACATATATATATAAACTATATACATTGAAATACATATATACTACTTATGCATATATATATGTATACATATAGGAAAAACTCAATTATACTTGAAAAAGGCAAACAAATAAGTAATAATCCCGCGGATCACTTCCCGCAAGTCCAAAATATCATATATAAGTTAACAAGTCAGAAAATATCGATAAAAGTCGAAGAATCAAAATATCACATTTCTATTCAAAATATTGAGCCCGAAAAACCTAATTTCGACAAAACGATCCAAATCACAAAATACTCAACAATAAATCACGAAACTCGGCAAGCATGTTAGTCTCGACATACGTGACGTGCTCGGGCACTCACGGAGTTGAAACCGTGTCCGTGTCGTGTCCAGAGAATGCGTATCGGAAAACCGATTTTGCGTGTCAAGAGCGCATATATCGCTCGATTGAGCGCCACACACGCAACGAGAAGCCCTGTGCTCGTGCACACAGCTAGGTAGGGTCCCGGGGTAGGGCTAGGACACGCTGACATGACACCACGTCGTGCCTACGCGACATGGCGACCCGCGACAGCCGCACAACCTGAGCGGGCGCGCGCGTGCGTGCGTGCCCGTGGGCGCGTGTCGAGCCTCGTGGCTCACGATTTGAGCCACGCCGCAACTTGGGATCGGGTCCCTGGGTAGTCTAGGTATAAGGCTATATGCTTGTGCTCCTAGAACGGGTCCTCGATGCGCCGTGTCCGCGTACGAAGGCTGTGTCAGCGGCAAATTTTAGCCTAAGTGCACTGATCAGCTGACCAGTGCACGACGGATTTCTCCGCGCTCGCTCGACGAAACGTCATGAAATTTTACGGGCATGTGGGCAGAGGTTGCCCCTATGTGCTCATAAAATTCCTCGCAAGACGGAGCTCTGTGCGTCGAGTTATGACGCACAGACAGCAGGGCATGCACGGGACCGTGCATGGGATCTCGTGCACGCGTGTCCGTGTCCGTTCGGATGCCGAAATCGTGCCGATTTCCGATCTGTCTTTACGAAAGTTGTTACAAATCATATAAGGAAGGAATTCATGGAAATAAAATTGAAAATTAACACTTTTCAGTTCTAAGTGGCATTTTGCCGAACATGTGCAACGTGAGACCGATACGTGTCCGATACCACTATCAAACGAAACAAAAATCCTGCCAAACTTTATACACAGATCAAGGGTGCCTATATGGATGCAATAATGAAGAAAATTTAGGAGAAACAATGGTAGATCGGGATTTACCTATTGAGAGTCGGAATCCCAATAAAAGGAATTCTCGAGCGCTTTGTCGGCCGATTTCCCCCGAGAAAATGCCTCCTCCTCCTTCCTAGCAGTACTCCAGCAAGTCCTCTTCCCAACAAGCGCAACGGAATTCGTTTAAGGTGAAACGGACTCCGGATGAGCAAGAGAAAGAGAAATTAGGGTTTGCTCTATGGAGGCTAATGTTTTACAAATGAGAGAGGGGGGCTGCTAGTGGCTTGCCAAGGTAGGGGGTGTTAGGGTTAGGGTTTGCACATGGGCCAAGCACTCCATGAGTTGCTAAAAGGCCCATGTCAAAAAGGGTTAAAAGGCCTATGTAAAAATGACTTTAAATCATTAATTCATAGCCAAAAATGGAATAAATTCTGAAATTAATTCTATAGGTCAACAAATAATTCTAATTATCATATTAGGCTCTTAATGAAGGGTGACTAAGGTCCACCTGATGCTACTCAAAACACCAATCAAGCTACAAGCATCACATTAATTAATAAATTAATAAGAAAATTCAAATAAATACATAATGACTAAAATACCCCTAAATTAAAAATGTGGTGGTTACATTTCTCCCATGGCCGGATCGATTCTTGTGGCCCCAGGTTATCGTCCAAAGAAATATCACCCTTGTGCATAAGTTGTCCATGACCACGCACCTACGAGACTTCATGTCACGCCCAAGAACCAGAATACTCGAGAGCGGGGGACGGACGTACATTGAAGTGCAACCCACCTCGCAATACGGTCACGGCTGTCTAGATGCATGAGGGTTAAACTACAATCCATCAGTCTCTGTGGTCAAGAACAAGCCTAATGTCTCAATCTCAAGCAAGCAAATAAATGTACAAGATGTTAGATCATCAGACATACATGGTAAGGCGTCCCAAACATTACATATTCAGATGATCATGAAGCTAGTCATACAAAATGCGAGACTAGCAAGAGTTAAGTCATACATGATCAACCCTAGGATTTGTCAATCATGTTACAGCTCTTAGGCAAACAGAAATTTAGTTTCAATACGAGCTAACACTTGCTCGATGGCTAAACGCCTCAAAAGAATAATTTACAATAGAGTGGGAGAGAAAAAATAGAAATCCTCTCGTTGCCAGGATTACGCATGGTGTTCACCATCTGGCTGATAAGCAGGAAGATCCTCGGGTATCACTCCGAAATCTGGCTATATAAAACCAGCTGGGTCAGACCCCAGAAAGAGCAAGTGCCACAAGGGAAGCTTCATTAAGGAACTAAAACCAACAGATAATAAATAGAAGAATAAATAAATGAACAGGCTTAAATGACAAGAAGACAGGGTTAGAATAAAATAATAGCTTGCATTAGGAAAAACAAGAGACGAAATATAATTCTCATGCTAATCACGAGCATGCATTCAGGCACGGCCAATCAGTCCTACGGTTTGCTATAATTAGCTAACCAGGGTTATCACAGGCCTAGTTACTAGCAAGATGTAGTTGAGATGTTTCCACAGTCACAAGCCCTGCAGCTATCTAGGTTATCCAGGCGAGGTGATTTACAAGAGTTATCAAGATTACTGGTGTACTTTCAATACTTATGTTTTCAAGAAGTGCCCCCACATGATAGTGAGCTGGATATGTGCCCTACTCGTCGGCAGGCTACAAGTCCCTCAGGTGTGACCGGGATAACAGGATCGTCTGTAACTGGAAAAATCTCTCTATATGGACTACTTGATCAATCTAGTCATTTAACCTAGTCAGATTCATTATGAATTCCTGACCGTGGTAACCATGAATCCATGTCCTAGACATGATGCAAGACGAGACAGGTAGCTTGTACAGGCACAATCAAGAAATCAACAACGGTGTCAAGACAAGAGTTACTTAGCAAGTCAGGGTAGCTGTCGCAACAGCCTTTTAAGATTATACATGTCATGTCAGGTAACTTGTCATGTCAAGGGTAATTGTCAGGAGTGCGCCTCGACGGCCACTATCAAGATTATTCATGCCATATCAAGTTTACTTGTTACTTGTCAAGAGTGCGCCTCGATGGGCCACTATCAAGATTATCAAGAAGGGTTCATGTCATCATGTCGTGTTCATGTCAAGTTCAATACTGGCAAGTCATGTCATGCTCAAGTTTATCATGTTCCATATCAACAAGTTATCAAGTCGGGTCATCGCAAGTTAGGCCAAGTACAAGACATGTAAGATCACAAGCATGTGCAACAAGAACTAGGAGAACATGCATGGGGGTAAGGGGCAAGGGGTATCATGGCAAACAAGTGGCGCCAGGGAGGTGACAGGTGGCGCCTAGCCAAGTGGCGCCAAGGGAGACAGGTGGCGCCTGGGCTAAAGAGAGCTGGGCCAGGAGGCAATTGGTGCAAGAGCAAGTGGTGCCAGGGGCAAGGTGCGCTAGGGCCAATGGGCGCCTGGGCTAGGGTGCGCCTGAACCAGGGTGCACCAGGACCAGGGTGCACCAGGACCAGGGTGCCAAGGGGTGCCTAGGTACCAAGGGGCGCCTGGGTGCCAAGGGGCGTCAGGGTATAGGTGGCGCCAGGGGCCAAGGGGCGCCTGGGTGCCAAGGGGAGCCTGGGTGCCAAGGGGCGCCAGGGTACAGGTGGCGCCAGGGGCCAAGGGGCGTCAGGGTACAGGTGGTGCAAGGGGCCAAGGGGCGGCAAGGTACAGGTGGCGCCATGGGCACGCACGCTAGGTTACGCGACGCTAAAGAGCACGCGCAACCAAGGAAACATGGAACCAAGGGGTGCGCACGCACTGCTCATCTTCTCCTCTAACAGACCGAGAAGAGCTCAAAGAACCCATAAACTTCAAAATACCATAACTTGCTCAAAACAAGTCGGAATCGGGACTTCGAAGGGTCTAAATTATATAGAACAAGATTTCCTATAGCCTAGGACAACTGGTTTTAGGAAATACCAAGCTTTAATAGATCAAAACCAAGAAAAATACAAAAATATTAAAACTTAGATCTACAAAAATCCATCCATCAAAACCAAAAATGCCAAGTTCTAAAGAAGCTTAGAATCAAGTAAAGAAGATAATGGAACAAAGAAACTTGAGATCCATCATGAAGCAAGTTGCACTTGCCCCGGGTTTCTTAGGTGTAGGTGGAGAGGAGTAATGGAGAAGAAGAAGAAATAAATGAAAGAAGTGAATGATGAGAGAGAGAGGAGTTGACTCTTATATCAACTCTTCTCATCTTAAAGCCAACAAAATAAACCAAACCAAGCCAAGCCATGTTGAACCAAACCAAATAAACCAAGGCAAGTTTTAACCAAGATCAAGCTAAGCAAGACAAGTCTTACTACGGTCCACCTGACAATTGCTAAAAATTCGTACACGTATACAGAAAATACGTACAATGGGAAACGGGAGTGACACTTCATCTAGACTCACGTAAATGCATGGCCTAACTTGTGCTATGACTTAAACCTTTTGCATATCGTGCATTGAAACCATACTTGAGCAACATGTGCTCGGAACCATGAGACTCCCAAACGAGGGACCGTCTCGGCGATAAACCATCGTTTGAACTTTCCATTCTTTGAAATCCAGGGAATGGCTATTGCATAGCCTTCCCGCTTAACTTGAACAAAACGTGTTCTTTAGGTGCCATAGACTGTGGCTAACTTTTTACTGAACCAACCGTGGCTCGTGCCTTAAACCAACTTGTGTTCTATGCGACACTACTGCTCAAGTCATACTCTATATGACTAGCCTTGAGATCATAGGACTATGTGGCTACGACAATCACAAAAAACGTGGGACGGTGCTTAGAATACTTCGATAGCCCGACATAACATTTTGCCTAACTCAATCTTGCAACAAACTTGTCACCCCCAGTTTTCAAGAATATGGGTATTTTGGTCATTTTTATTTTAGAATATTTTTGGATTTATTTTATTATTTATGATATTGGTTTGGGGTTATTTGAGTCGAGTTCGAATTTCAACTCAATCCGACTTGTATCGGAGACCCGGGGTAGCTTTGACTCTAGTGGGACCCATTCATTAGTTAGACATGGCCCACATATGACAATATTTAAGTTAGTATGGTTAGACTAAATATTCATGATTAGGTTGGGTTGATTAGAGACTCAAACTAGACTAATTTAGCCTCAAACCAAAACCATAATTTAAGTTGAACCAATAGGAGATTTTAGAGGGGCATTTTGGACTTTCCAAAATGGGACACATAGCCACATGGGCCGGCCATGAAAGGGGGGGGATGAGTCACTTCTTTTTGTTCTTAGCCACAATTTCTCTCTCATTTGTTCTTCCCCAAATTTGAGAGGAACCTCCATTGATTTCATCTTCAAATCAATCCTTTCCTCCATCAAATCTTCATCATTTTTCTCTACTCTATAAAGAGAGGGTGCTAGCCAAGTTTGGGAGGATTTGGCATTTGTTCGTGTCCATTTGGAGATCCCTTCATGTCGGTGTCGTATCGGAAGGAGTTCCCTTAGATTTCACCTCCCAGAAGGTAAAATCTACCCTCTATTTCAATCCTACATGCATATAGGATCATTTTGAACCCATAGGAATGACCTCCATGGTTATGTCTCCATTTGTGTCCATTTCGTGTCCATTTGGAGATATTAGGAGTGTCCTTGATGTGTTCTTGTGTCCATGTGGAAAACCCTCAATATTGGACACACGTGTGTTTAAATAATTTAATACATGTTTTAATCTTAGATTTTTATATGTTAGAGATGTGTTATTGCTTGTCTTTACATTTTTTTCATGTATCATAATATATATTCAAGTATTTATATTATTGAGTGTCTATATATATATATATATATATATATATATATATATATATATATATATATATATATATATATATATGAGATTGATAAGAGTAGCCATAAGATTGATAAGCAATAAGCATAAGCAGCCATAAGCAGTAGCATAAGCAGCAACAACTTTCAGTAAGCAGGCAACAGCAACTTCAGTAAGCAGCAGCAGCTTTCAGTAAGCAGCAGCAGTTGCGGTAAGCATAAGCAGCAGCAGTTGCAATAAGCAGCAGCTTTTCAGCAGTAGCTTATGACAGCTTTTTGAGCCTTTTAGCCATTAGTTTTAACTCCATTAAATCCCCTTTTTCCTTTAAAAATTAGCCCCCTTCCATTTAGCCATTTCCCTATATTAGTTACCCTTGTTAGATAGAGTTTGCTACCAAGTGGTTAGATATTTGTTAGTTAGAATTGTTAGTAGATGTTAGCTTATATGTTAGTGTTAGGATATGAGATGTTAGATTTGAGAGTTGTGGACCTAGTGGAGTGTGCTAGAAAGTGAGGTTAGTTAGTATCTGAATAGAGCTAGTGAGTGTGATACTCTAAGACACTAGGAGTGTGGAGGGGTGAGCTAGTATGGTTGGATAGTGTTAGGAGGGTAGTATCTCAAGATACCATAGGGTGTCTCATGATACCTTAAGGTAATATTGAGAGTGACCAACATGGGGATAAGATGGACTGAATGGGCTAGATACCTAGATTTCTGGGTTGGTAATATCTAGATAGGTTAGTGTCTAGCTACCCTAAGAAGCCTAGGTCAGTCTACCAAGGTTAGGAAGGTTTGCCTTTGTATCGGGGCAAGGTATTGGGAATACTTTGTGAAGGGTAATAGGTAAGGTTAAGGTAATTACCTAGAAGCTAAGGTATGAGTTTAACAGTTTAAGATATGGTTAGAAATTGTTTCCCTTGGTTGGTAATGGTTAGGATTAGTGCTCTTAGACTAGTTTTGACCTCGGTTGACCGTTTTGACCAAAAGTCAATAAAAGTCAATCGAAAGTCAAACTTAGCCTAAAAGTGACTAGAACTTGATCGGACTCAACCAGAGTTGACCAGTTGACTGAAAGTCAATAGTTGGTCAACATTAGTTTGACCTAGGGTTGACCTAGAGTTGACCAGGGTTGACCAGTTGACCAAAAGTCAACTGTAAGTCAACCTTTGACCCAGTTTGACCTAGTTTGACTTGGACTGACTTCCTGTGACCTTGTTTGTTCTAGTTTGGCTCAGTATGACCTAGTATTACCTAGTTTGGCTCAGTATGATCTAGTTTGACCTAGTTTGACTTAGACTTGCATGTCATGACTTGATTAGTTTTTCTTTCATTATTAAACCATGTTTTGACTTATGGTATCTCATCTTTAGGTCTGTGATTACTCTGAGCATCTGTTCACCTTATCAACTCAGGACCACAGGCAAGTACATTCACTAATAGTTTTTATTGTCTTGATATCTGCTATATCCGATTCAGTTGTAGTGTCTTACTTGATTCCTGACACGATGGTTCACAGACTAGTATACGTTGGATCCTGTCATGAGATGTTGTTCCTGGATTACTTGGTATATTGGTACATTACTCGACTTGTTACCTGTACTTGTATAGACATGGACTTGGGAGTGGGCTGGCCTCCTGCTCTTGAGTCCCGTATCATGATGTGTCATGTTCGGATCTATTATACTATTCGGGGATGGGGAGTTATTAGTGGTTGTGTGATCAAATTCCTACTTGTTCTTCACACTTGTACTTGTTACTTGTTCATAGCTATACCCTCGCCTCACGGCGGGTAAAGCCTGACCCTACTTGTTCATAGCTTTCCATGGTGGACGGCCTGATCCTGCTCCGTTGTACACTTGTTCATAGCCGGTCAGATGGAACAGCCTGATCCTTATTCCCAAGCCGATCACATAACGCACTAATAATTCATGGCACCTTTTATGTTTACTTTTATATATCATATATCCTACTCAGTTCTACATTCAGTACTTTTCTCACCATGTTATGATCTTCAGTATTCACATCATGTTATATATTTCCTGTTGATTTTGTCTTGTATTTTATTATACCGTCTCTTATAGAATTTGTCAATTCATATGGAACTGCTGTTAGTGTTTGTACTTGCTCATTTTCCTGACAGGATACCGTTGATATATTACAGATGATTCAGAGGCAGACTGCTCGACCTACTATGGGGTCAGGGCAGATGGAGACTTAGGCCAGGACTGTGACCTGGCAGTTGAGCCACTAGACTTTGCACATCTGGACTAATATAGCTTAGTTAGGTTTGCCTGGACTGCGATCCAGCTAGTATTTTCAGACTGTAGTATTTTATATTATATTTTAAGATTCTGTGATGTGTTTATATCTTTGAGCTTGTGTTGGATCTTGAACTCATTTCCTGTTTTTACTTCTATCATATTTCCATTTTGTGCTATCTATCCTATTTTGTCTTGTGATTGAGTTATGCCATACTATACCTCCGTACGAAGATGACAGGTACCCTTATATTTGTCTAGTTGTAGTATTTATAGACGATCTATACAGCGTTCTACTGCCGATTCTGCGACGTAGGCTGGACGTAACCACGTACTCGTGCCCCTAATCAGGGTGCGGGTCATGACAAAACTTAATCCGTGGGACGAGCAAAGGCTATGCCAAGCCTTACACCATAGAAACGTGCGTTGAGACTTGAAGGATACTTTGGCTATGCCAAGTATTAGACAGTGGGATCGTACATCCTTTATCAAGCATTTATACGTGCGACGCCTATGACTTAGGCTAATTTCACAATATGTGGCAACTTAGACCAACTTACCTTCTCCTAAGCATAGGACGAAGGACCAAGTGTCATTTTGAAAGCACAACGTGCAACACTTCTAAGCCGACCGGGGGACCTTTCCATATTCTTAACTCAATCGACCCGACTTGGGATTATTCCCTTAGCTACGTGGATTTGCCTCTTTTATTATCAAGCCTACTTGTGTAGTTAAAAACTTTCATTTTATTAGTGTGAAGGCCAAGCTGAGGCAAGTTCACCGAAGCCACCCACCTGAGCGAGGAGTCGCCTCGACCGAGCGGGACTTCGAGCAAGCCATTGCATGGCTAAGTCCGAACGCTGTTGGCATTTCGATTCCTCCGGTCAAACTGAGCGGGACGGGGCATTACAATGGGTGGGGTAAGTCCATGTTGTGTTGCGCTCCACTAATCATATGCTATATCCTTCAGATGAATGCGAACCACTGAAACACTCTCCTCTGGAGGTATCTGAGCTGCCTCTAATAGGATCTCCATATCATGAATCCAACGGTCTGCTGCAAGTGCATCCTCAATGCCGTCGAAGGTAGGCGGGTTCAATTGTTGGAAGATTAAAATACTACTGAGATGCTAGCATTGGGCTATCCTCTCGATCGCTGCTAGAGTCGTCGTGCGCAAATTCTCTTTTCCTTATTATATGAGGTCAATCTGTCGTTACTGCATCTCCATCATTCTATGCATCATCGTCATCGTAGCCATCAAATAGCCTTTAGTGGCTTGCTGGGGTGGTGCATGTACTTGTGATGATCTTGCCTGTGTCTTAGCTTGTGTATGTGCTGTTGTTGGGGCACGAGTATCCATCTCTCTGAACAAGAAAGAGATGAGAAATATCAATAACAATTATAAGAATTCAACGATAGGCGATAAGTGAAAGAGATTTGTGGAAACCAAGAACGGACAAGATATTTCAGGGGAACTTTCCAAATTCAGTCATGGATTGAGATCCTAACACCCAACAAATCTCAAAACGAGACCTATATGGGCCACCACTAAAATCTTGTCACCCCCAGTCCCAAAATACACGGGACCGAGCCACGTGACAACGGCCATCAACGTCTACCGTGGACTCTTGCCCAACAATATACGTATAAGCTGTCTATAGTTGGGTATTCTAGCATGCATAACCTATGCTTGGCCTATTATTGTATCTCAATCCACAAGAGTAATAAAAGCAATAAAGAACATAGAATACTAAAGTTGGGCACCTGATAGCATTTATGTTCGAATATGTCTGAAGCATAAAGGACATGGACATACAAATCAAAGCTCATAAGAGAAGAATTAACATGGGTAGCACATGTCACTCCTCATGAAAACGTACTAAAGAAAGTGCGAAAGATAATGATAAACGATACAAGGTGAGGGTATCCACGACTGCTCGGTTACTGGCGCCTCAACCTGACTCCTCGTGTCTTCGAAGCTGAAAATCCTCAATCCTATGTCACTCGCTTTCCCAAAACTTGGATACACAAATCCAGCCCGTCAATTCGGGAAGAGCGAGGGTCCAAAGGAAGTCGCACCCATAACAGTATATCAAACACAAATATGTAAAATATAAATATGTCCATCCTAACAATATAAGCATAAGAAGAGCATACTACATTAAGATACATGTATGAAATAGGTATAATGTAACTAAAGAAGGGAGTTAAAAAATTTAGCATGAGGATCATACCTGTGTGCGAATGTACCTATATGTGATCCACATAAAATAATATATAAACACAAAATGAATGTAAACAGTGAAACATCAAGTATTGCAGTGAAACACCAACATGCAAAACATCTAAGGAATCAAGTCGTCTCAAACCAAGAAATAGAAGACCATCAAGAAACTATAGTTCAGGCAAGTTGTTCAAAAATACAGGTCAAGCAAGCTGTTCTAGAAACGCAAGTCAGGCAAGTTGTTCCATATCAAGAATCAATCAAAGTTCTAACTACCAAATCAAACACCAACCTCGTCCCCACAACTAAGATTTGCATATTTACCCAGATTTGCCAAAAATTTTGACAGAGTCTCATTTTTATTTTCTATGGTTCAAAAACCTGCAAACACATAAATAAAGCCCATATCCCATATATATCCAATCCATGTCAACAGTGCAATCCGCCGGACTCACCAATACACCCATAAGATAATCATCAACGGTGCAACCCACCGGATACACAAACCCATCGAAATCAAGAGAGTCTAAAAAAAAGTAATACATATATGTGAAGGATATTTTAGAAAGTATCATAAATAGTTATATGAATAAAGAAAACTACTCTACCATAGCCACTATCTTAATTATATTCTCCATCGGCACATATACAGTGATGAAACTAGACTTGCACAATTTGGAATTAAGCATGGATGAATGTGGCTAAACTAAATCTGAATATAGGAGTTCACATTTCAAGAAAATAGCAAGTTATTGAACATGTTAGTTATCTAAGTAAACATGTAATAAATAAGCCTTATGAAGTTACTACTCGAGTTTAGAATTCAAGCAAACATATTATTTAGCTAAGTAACATGTCTAAAATATTAACCAAGTAAACAGTCAACATACTCGCAATTAAGCTAGTAGCAAAAATAAATTAACTAAGATTTTACCTACTTTTAAGGATTGTGAGTAACCACTAAATCTATCCATACAAGTATAACTATGGTAATGTAACTAGTGGTTAACCTTAATTGCGATTATGCGGAGCCAATCAACTGGCAGGTAATAAAATGATGTTAATCCACAAGTAACATTTAAATGCTAATTAGCTAAGCAATAATGACACCAAACTACTAAGCAGTTATTATGATTTTTAAATAAATTAAAAGAGATTCTAGTTAATCATGTTTTGGTCTACTGTTAGGGCTGCGAGCGACCACTCGCCTGAGGATGAAGAGCGCAATCGCGTCTTCGATTATGAAGCTCCAATCCCCTCCACGCGTTCAAGGACGTCTCCAAGGGTCCTTGGGATAAACAAATTATCATTAATTAATACCAAAATTTAATAGAAAAATTTGAAGGAACCATAGGGACATGTTAAGCAATATACCTAGTTGACAATCTCCAAGGTTTGTGGTTGCCTTGGCTGCGACATGGAGGTCCCTATATGGATCCCAGAAGATCGGAGAGGAAGCTTTGACAAGGGGGGTTCACCTACGTCGTCTTCCTGGCTATAAGAGACAAAGGATGACAAAACAGGGCGATCGATAGGTCTGCGTCGACGCGGGGGTAGAGCGATGTGTTGGCCGTTTGGGTAACAGATGGGGGTTCGACTGGCTACTGGCAGTGAGCACGACAACGACAAGGCCGATGCCGTTGCGGCTTTTACTACTCCTGTTGTTCCAAATGGCAGCGCCCGGCTGTTAAGGGAAGCTGAGATCGCAAGAGAGAGACAACGACCAAGCTTGGTCATCCAGCAGAGAGGGAGGCTGGCGCCCAATGGGGACGTGGTCGACCGTCAGAGGACCAGTGCCCTGGGGCACGTACGTCGGAAGCAGGGACGGATGTCTAGAACCGATCAGCTATCCCTGGGGTGGATGTCCAGGAATGCTTATCAAGGGTGCGCGCCGCCGGGGCCAAGGGGTCGTTGCTGCTCGGACACAAAATAGAGAATGAGAGAGGGACGAGGTTGGGGTGCTTCGTTAACGGGGTTGCTGTGCTGGAACACGTGCCCCTAGAGTGCGACAAGGAAGAACATGAGAAGGGAGTAATCTTGGTAGGAAGGAAGTAGGAGATGAAGAATTTAAGGTTATGGTTAGGGCCTTTCTTTTTGTAAGGGAAATAGAGGGGAAAAGGAACTTTAGGGTTAGAGTTGGGGAGTATGTGGCTGCTCAAAAAGTATGAAGGGAGATATACAAGTTAGGGATTTCATATTAATCGTTGGATGAGGATACAAATGACATAATACGTGGAGGTGTTAGGGTTTGGCTGCGCACTACAATGGGAGATTGGACTTAAGCCTTTGGGTCTTGATCCAAGGGCCGAGAACAAGGGAGCTAAAGGTGATAATCTATGGTCACATGATTTAAATTAAATATGAAATTAATTGGTCAAATATACGCTCCAAAATATAGGGCTACTAGAGGGAGTGTAATGTATTCTAATCACTCCTCCTAGGTTATTAGTTAGGCATGGTCAAGATTTCACTAGGCTGAGAATCAAATGAAGCTAAAATAACAAGTTGAATAAATCATAATTAACCAAGACTGTATTTAATATTTAAAAAAGTTTTTTTTTCCTAAGTAGGGGTAAACACATAAACAAATTAAGGTTGGTCAACTAGGTCTCGAACACACCACAAAACCTGAAAAATATTCTATCATATCACTACATCAAAATACCACATATAGTCACATAATATTCAATTTATTCAAAAAAGTGGGGCTTACAGATTTGTCTAGGTAATCCCAGTAATGCTTATATATATAATCCTCAGATCGCATCGTATCCGAGCCGGGCTAGCTGAACCAATAATAATGTGTAGCACATAGCACATAGAATGCACAGGTCCCTTGTAAGGCCATCACGCTAAACAAAACATAACAGTTCCAACTCTCATATATGAAGATATTGGCTCGACATTTAACATGCCAGATACTGCACTCCACTAATAAAGATGATATACAATATCCGTGGTGGCACGTCTTGTACTCCCAGACATTTGTCCGACATGGCCGGTAACGCACGATTTCGAGATTCTGTTCCCACCCAATGCTTCTACTAGTTCACATTGCAATGCTTCTACTAGTTCACATTGCTTAGATTAACCCTATGTTTGTCTGGAATCACATGCTGTGATCACATGAGCATCCTCCTAGACATCATACCTTAGCACGAGTATGCTAAGTATGAGTCCACATCGGCTCAGAGAATCCCAAATCTGGATTCATTCTTAGTGTAATGCAACAAGTAATCAATCAATCCTTACCACGCTAAGGCTACTGACCAACTACCTTGTCCGTGCTGGAAGATGAAATATACTGCCATATAACACGTATGATCATATAGCACCTCAGTGCGCACGTAGAATAACACCCCGGTGCACACATAGGATAGTACCAGCATAGGTAGAACTAATCAAGTCAAGAACCTGGTCAATCAGGTGAAATCCTCTGTTGGTCTCATAGCATTTATATACTAGGTCAAGTATATAGTCAATGACACAAGTGTGACACCATACATGAACAATAGGCATAACACTATGTGCTACTATATAGAAATACCATACACGCACTATGCAGAAATACTATACACGTATTATGCAGAAACACTATGTGCACACCATGCAGAAACACAATGAACGTACTATGTAGAAAATACTATGCACGCACTATGCAGAAATATTATATGCGCACTATGCAGAAAACACTATGCGTGCACTATGCAAAAATACTATGCGCGCACTATGAAGAAACACTATGCGTATACTATGCAAAAATACTATGTGCGCACTATGCAAAAATACTATGCGCACACTTTACAGAAATACTATGCGGCCGATTTTTTGGCCGCAGAGCCAATTCTTGATGCATATCATTCATGTGCATAACATAATATGCGCGAGGAATTGTTCATCGTCCCAAACACAACAGGTCCGAAGAACATAATATTCTCAAAAATTGTTTTGGCCATAAAATCTTCAATATAACTCAAAATTAGGTGAAACAAAATCCAAAATCGTACGAGATTGAATTCTATACAACATGGTTAGTTTTGATAAATACTAAGTTTTAAAATATCATTCGAACAAATTTTCACAAAATTCTACTTTTGAAACTTAGATATACTCCAAACCATCTATCAAAATCGAAAATGCTAAGTACTAAAGATGTAGAGAATGTAAAGGTACACATTATAGACTAAAAATATGTAAGAAAGAATCAAGAAGTAAAATAAGAAATAAATTATATTTTATCTATTTGTGCAAGATGTACTTGTCTAGGTGGTTGAAGAAAATTAATGGGAGTGAATGGAGAGAGAGAGAGAGAGAGAGAGTATTTATATGGGGTGGGGTGGCTTCACTAAACCTTAACCCTAACATGCCTAATCTAAGTCTACGTGTCATGACACATCATCATAATTAAATAAATAAAAATTCGGATCACAACACGGTCCAATATTCCATCATCAAAGCAGTGAGCCACACCTACAATCAGACAAGGACAAGAGGTGACACACTATTCCGCGACGAGACACTGTTCCATGCCATGATCAGTGTGAATACAGGATACAGGCGCATTTGTTACATATACTAGCTACTATATACAGGAACAATGCAAAAAAATAGATATACCGTGAACGGGGAGTGACAGTACCCGAACCCGTCAGCCACCGCGAGTAGCACGTCCACCCTGGGTCGTATTGCTCCCCGCTCGTGTCGTAGAACTTGTTTCCCTTGCCGATGTTGGCCGCCACCCCGCTCCCAAATGTCGACATCGTCTTCTGTAGGTCATTGTTCGCCAACGACGCATTTTGTAGGGTGGGGCCGCGGACCTGCGAGGTCGGGACCGACCCGGCGAGCGAGTTGTCCCTGACGTTGAATAATGCATGGCTGGTCAGGTTGGCGAGGTCAAGGATCGGTCCCGTAAATGCGTTGCTCTACAACCAGAGAAGGGACATTGGTCTATCTTGCCGACGAGGTCGATTTGTCCGGAGAGCCTGTCGTTAGACTTCTGGTTGTTGACCATGGCGGTGAGGAACATGGAGGAGGAGATGACCGAGGGTGGAGGAGCCGAAGAGGGAGACGAATTGGTAGGAGGTGGTGAGAGCAGATGAGAGGCGGTGTGAGTAAGAATGAGAGGAGAGAGAGAGAGAGAGAGAAAATATTCTTATACTTAGGTTTAGTTGGTGAGGGTATTCTTGTAACTTCCTTATTGGAAGGGGGTATATTGGTAAATGCCTTTAACCTTCAGTTTTCGGTTTCCAACCGAAACTGAAACTCGCAGCCGAACCTGAAACCGGATAGCAAATAAACGAATTTTCATAACCAAAATCGACTCGAATATTTTTAGACCAGAATCGAAACCCTTATTCGATTCGGGTCGATTTTCGATTGAAAATTGCTTAATGCTCACCCCTAACTGTGAATCATGGCCGACAAGAGTAGATATAGGAAGTAAAGAGAAATTATATATTTGTCTAAAACAACCGAGGAATATTATATTTCTAAAATTTTATTTATGGTACCAAACATATATATTATATAAACCCAAGAATGAATTATATATACAAGAGAAAATATATATATCAACAAAACGTTGTAATAAATAATGTCCAAAAAATAATGCATTGGAATAATTTTTTGAGAATATGAAAATTTTGACAATATAATATTCCAACTATCAAGCTCCCCTTTAAAATTGGGAGCAGATCTGCCGTCCTTTCCATATTCCTATCATTACGCCTATGTTGTAGATGTGACTTTTCGTATCCATATATATATATATATATATATATATATATATATATATATATATATATATATATATATATATATATATATAATAAAAGAAATGAACATAATTGGGATATGAGAAGTTCGGACTACGAATATGCACTTTTAGAATTTGGGTTATATACTAATATAGTATAGATGAGTATATGGGTTGTTTGATTGCACTAAAGAAAACTGGAAGTGGTTTTTATTTTGTTCTATGCTGAATTGCACCGAGTTCCGGTGTTTGGTTGATTGGGGATTGAAGATGAGTTTGCTGTGAATTGATTGTTTATAGAGTTTATGTCACCTTTATTATTTTTCTTTTGGCATCAAGGTGTAGGATGGGCCGGTTAGCCCGGTACCCGGCCCAAGCCCGGACCGGCCCGCGGTCAAATCAGCCCGGCCCGGCCCGTTCGAGGCCCGGCCCCCTACCCCCAACGGGTCGGGTCGGGCCTCCCCCCCCAGCCCGGCCCGGCTCGATAATTTTTTTTTATTCGGTTTTAGGCCCGGCCCGGGGCCCGGCTCGGGTGAACCGGCCCGAAGCCCGGCCCGGTTGGACCGGTCCAGCCGACCTTGGGGTGAACCGTTGGAATTTTTTTTTAAAAAAAATGAGCCGACCGTTTGGGGGGGTCTTTTACCAAAATGCCCCTCCCATATAGCCGTTTTTAAAACGTTGGGAGGGGCATTTTGGTCCCAAAATTACCAAAATAACCCTAAAAAATTTCTATAAATAGGCCAAAAATTCTATTTTTCAAACACAACTCATTCCAAACATTTCTCTACGGTGTTCTACGGCTTTCCCTCTCCGGTGCTCTGGTGCTCTACGACTTCCCGATCTCCCTCCCAACTCCATTCCGGCTCTACGGCTTTCCGATCTTCCTCTCAATCCCTTACTTTCTTCTAACAAAGTTTTACTTTATTTTATTTTATATATAGTTGGTGAAGGTTCAAACCCACCTGATCTTGCTGGACAGACTTACCAATTATTTAATACTTTTTTTGACGGTACTCAAATTCCACCCGAGCAAGTAGCAACCAATCCGATTCCGGAGGGGTTCCAACCATCTCCTCCGGAAGTCGCTAGTTCCACCCAACGTCCTGAAAAGAAAAAAAAGGTCTAAGTATTGGAAATATTTTACTTTGATTTTTGAAACTAATCCTGATGGTTCGCTTGTTTTAGATGCCAAGGGTGAACCAATACCGTACAAGGCGCAATGCAAGAAATGTTGCAACCAGTACGCATGAAGAAGGGCGGTGGCACCGGGACCATATCCAGACACTACGACACTTGCTACGGGAAGGACACACTTCAAGCGTCCCAAACCCAAATAAGCTTTGGCACTACCGGTTCTTCAATGGGTAACTTTACTTACTCAGCTGCTCGGCATAAAACTGAATTAACTAAACATATTATTCGTGAAGTCACGACGGGTGAAAGCAAATCTTTACGAGATTATGCATCAATTTCTCTAAACCCCTTCTTTACTAGAGTGAGTAGACAACAAGCTCGAAATGAGGCTATTCGTCTCTTTAACGAGCGGAAAGCCGCTTTGAAAGCGGATTTTCAAAATGTTAGTAAGTTGTCTATTACTTCTGATATTTGGACTACTAAGTGGAGTTATGCTTACATTTGTATTACTGCACACTATATAGATGCACAATGGATGTTGCAAAAATGCATCATCTGTCTTAAAATTATAGAATGTCCACACACAGGCGCTGTAATTTCAAGTGAGATTTCAAAACACGTTCGTGAATATGATATTCATCCTAAAATTTTTTCTATCTCTTTGGACAATGCATCAAACAATACTGCTGCTATGTCTTCTTTGTCAGTGATTTTTCAGCCTATTTTAGAAGGTAGACTTTTGCATGTTAGGTGTGCTTGCCATATCATTAACTTAGTTGTTAAAGAATGTTTAGAATTTTTTGGTCCCCATTTAGACACTCTGCGACAATGCTTGCTCCACCTAAACTCGTCTCCAAGTAGACAACAAAGTTTTGCATGCACGTGCGCACATTTTGGTATTACTTTTAGAAGATTTATGAAGGATATACCAAATAGGTGGAACTTCACCTACTTGATGTTGAAATCTGCAATTCCTTTTAAGAATGCTATTACATATTATTGTAATTCGGATGTCAACTTTGACTATCAAGTTACTACTGATGATTGGGTAGCACTGAAAGTGTTTGTGAATTTTTAGAAGTTTTTTACAATGCTACATGTATTTTTTCTGGTGTTTATTATCCCACATCTTGCTTAGCTTTACGTGAACTTTGTAACATGTCTTATTTATTTTCTAAATATAGAGATCATCCAAATTTTTAATATGCGGTGAGAAATATGGAAGCCAAATTCAAGAAATATTGGGGGTGAAGTACCTCTTTTATATTGTTTGGCTTCCATATTTGATCCTACAATCAAATTGGATGGCGTAGAGGTTTTATTAGATGGATATGGAGAATATAGGTATAGATGTTACTGACATGAAACTAGAAGTTAAAGTTGCGTTGGACAGGTTAGTTATACTGTACGAAGAAGGAGCAACGTCGACCCGACCAACTCAGGGGGGGCTAGTAGTAGCTCCGGCTTGGCGTCTAAGCTATCAGCAGCCGGTCGCATATTACAAAGGAAGAAACAAAAGCATTCTTCCCAACCTACTCAAGAGTTGTCTCTTTACCTTAATTCTTATCAAGACGAAGATGAGACTCCAGATCACTTCGCCGTTTTAGAATGGTGGAAGAGACACGACAAGAGATTTCATGTTCTTTCTACCATAACATGTGATCTACTGATGGTCCCGGTGTCTACGGTAGCATTGGAGTCCTGTTTTAGTGCAAGTTCAAGGATGTTGAGCGTTAGGAGGAGCCGCTTGAAGCCCGATATCTTGGAAGCACTAGTGCGCGTACAAGATTGGATGAACGTCGATAAAAGAACCCAAAACCAGAAAGATGAAGAAGATCATGATGTCCACGAGCTGGATTTGGAATCGCTTTCATTGCATGAAGACGAACAACAATGAGACTACGGTGCAAGGTATTAGGTATGTACATTTAAACTTATACTTTTATACTTAAAATATTTCAATTTTAACTTATACTTTTAAATTTTAACTTATACTTTTCAAATTTTAACTTATATCAAAAAATATTTTTTATTTTTAAAATTAAAAAAAATATTTTTTAACTCCGCCTATGCCAAGCAAGCATTTGCCGGTCCCAAGCCCGGATAAAGGAAGAGGGAGAAATATTTTTTTACTTTTACCATTTTTTTTTCAAAATTAAATTACAAAATTTTTTGAAAATAATTTAACAAAAAAACTTTAAATAAAGTAAGGAAAAGAAAAAAAAACCATCAAAACCGGGCCGGCCTGGTTCAACCGGCCCGAACCGACCAAGGCCCGGCCCGGCCCGTGGACCGGCAACCCACTGGTCCGGTCCAGTGGGCCGGGCTGGACCTATAGGAGCTGAACCGGGCCGGTCCTGGCCCGGCCCGTTTGAAACTAAGGGCCGGTTAGGGGTGCAACTTGGGCGGGCCAAACCCGAGCCCGATCGGGTAAACCCGTTAATGGGTTGGGTTAGGGTTGAAGATACTCGGGTTCGGGCTCGGATTTGGGTTAAAATATTTGAACCCGATCAAAAATCGGGTTGGGCTCGGGTTCATGTGTCGGGTTACCCGAAGAACCCGAAACCCGACATATATATATATATATATATATATATATATATATATATATATATATATATATATATATATATATATATATATATATATATATATATATATATAAACTTTTTAAATAAAAAGTTTAAATCCTAAATTTCTTCACACAAACTCTTCAACTCCTTATCCTAAATCTTATTTCAGTTTGTATTTTGTAATGATCAAGACTTGATTGTTATTTGATTATGTGTCTAATATTACTTTTGTTTAAAATTATTTCAAATATTATATTAGAACCCGATAAACCCGATGTACCCGACCCAACCCGAGTTCAACCCGATCTTCCGGACTCTGTCTTGGGCTTCATATGTGGAACCCGAGGTCGGGCCGGGCTCGGGCTCGGTCTAGGCTTATGATTCACCGGGTTGGGCTCGGGTTGACCTCAAGCCCGACCCAACCCGCCCGAGTTGCACCCCTAGGGCCGGTCCTGGACCGGCCCGAGCCCGGTCTGGTCCGCCGAATTCGGCCCGTGGGCCGGCCCGGCCCGGACCGTATGCACCTTGATTTTGGCATCCTAATTTTTGTAGAGGAACTTCTCTAGGAACTTTCTAGGTGGCCGCGGGAGAGAGAGAGAGAGAGAGAGAGAGAGAGAGAGGTGGGGGAGAGTAACGTCATTTAATAATAATAATAATAGTAATAATAATAATAATAATAATAATAATAATAATCTATTCTACTATATAATAGGAAAACTTAGATAGTGAAACTTTTGAATTCCGAAAATACCCTTACATGCTTATACTAATTAAAAATAGTTCATTAATTTTAATAAGGACAACTTAGTAATTAGAAAGACTACCCTTTGGTCTTCCTAAAGAGTCTTCCTAAACTAATTAAGAAATGTTAAAATGCGTGCAAGGCACGTGCACATATGCTAGTAATAATAATAATGTTAGTTGGGTGTAACCTCAACATATTCAAAAGTGAAAAACTATATCACTTCTCAACTACCACTTCAACAATCATCCAAAAAAAATAATTATAAAAAGTTATAACTTACTTCAACAATCATCTAAATAAAGGAGGTCATAAAATCAGGGGCGGATGCAGTCATATGGTGGGGTGGGCTCCAGCCCACCCCAAAAATAAAAATTACTCTTTTCTTCCATATGTTTTTGTGTGTCTGAATTTTTTTTATATGGATTAGCCCATCCTAATTTATTATAGCCTACCCATATTTTAGTTTCTAAATCCGCCCCTACATAAAGTATAAATACGCATGACGCACATATAGAGTAAGTACGTCTAATATATTTGAAGGAAGGATGTCAACTTTTAATAGTTTTAGGCCTCGTTTGGTTCGCGGAATCTTCCGATTGGGAAAGAAAAGTGATTACTTTTCTATGTTTGGGCGTCCAAGGAATTGAGGAGGAAAGGAAAGTAATTCCCAATGGAAGGAAAATTAGGGGGAAAAGTGATTCCATCCATCCAAGGAAGGAATTACTTTTCCACATTGAAGTATTCACTTTTCTTTCCAAATTTCTTGGCATTGCCAAACATCGGAAAAGAAAATCAATAGGAATAAAAATTTTCCAAAGAAAAAAAATGACAAGGAATTGATTTCCTTTTCCTTTCATTCCGCGAACCAAAGGAGGCCTTAAGGCTAGTTTTAATATAACGTGAGTATTTCTCATAAGTCGGCGACAATCATGGGCTCAAAGTTGAACCTTGTTTCAAAACCGACCCCTTTCCTAAATTTCCCTCCAAACCATGGGCAGTCATTTATACCTATTTAGCACCATCACATCGATTCCTGTATCGCCAGCCGTCCGTCGCCAATATCAAACGGCTTAAGTTGCACCACGTGTCCAAAAAAACCCTTATAGCTAATTCCCAGAGAACCTCTCGACTCTTTCCCCTCTCTCTCTCCACCACCACCACCACCACCACCACCACCACCAGAGAAGCCAAACCCTCCCATCATCCATAAAAATTCTCCGTCCTCTCCTTTTGGCGGGAAAAAGAGAGAGGAGGTTTCGAGAAATGGCGAAGAGAGCGAGGAAGAAGGGCAAGAAGCAGAAGCCCCCGAAGGAAATTGAGAAAGATACAGAAGCGTCGATCCCTAGGGACAGTGAGAGATGCACGAGGAACGACGGGAAGCAATGGCGGTGCAAGGATCGCCGGGTCGACGGAGAGAAAATGTGCGAGCACCACCTCCGGTATCAGAGGCGCTTGGCCAGGGTTTCTGCCGAGACAAAGGAGGAATCTTCTGATGGATCGGCTAGGGTTAGCAAACTTTTTTTTTTTTTTTTTTTCTCTGTTCCTATATTGGATTTTTTTTCCTGATTTGTTGGTGGATTAAACTTTAGTACGAGGAGGAGAAGGAGGAGGAGGAGGAAGAGGAGACATTGAAGGATGCGATGAAGAAGATTCAGAAGACGGGAAAAAAATTACCGAAAAGAGAACCGGTGAGACGTAGCAACTTTTTTCTGGAATCGTATCTGTTGTAACAGTGTGATCTTTTGTACTTCCCATGTTATTATTATGGTGACCTATGTTGCATCACACGAGCACAACACAACACAATACGATGCAGGCACGGCCATGACTTTGGTGTCATTGTCGTGTCAGATAAGTGCCTGATACGACGTGACATAGACACTGAACCGAGTTTTTCAGTGTCCATGCTTCGTAGCGCCTGATTCATTTTATTATTGAATTCGATGTAGAAAGTAGGTGAAGAAAATCATGATAAAGTTGTTGAGAAGGTTGAGGAAAAAGAAACTTGGCTGAGAAAGAGAGCTTCAGGAACTGGAAAAGCGTTGAACGCTAAAATGGAGGCTAAAATGGAGGCTTCTATGCGAAGGGTGAGATAGTAATTTCTTTTATTTTTATTTCAAACGATACTATTATTACATTCATCTTTACAAGTATGTGAACTATGAAAAGCATTTTTTTATATATTAAGCGTTCTCATTACGTGTTCAGCCTATGGCTGGTTACTGAGTAATCGGATTAAGCAACAATTGATCGCAATTAGGTGGCCACTTGGAAGTTCGGCATAAAACAACCCAATTAACCAGTCTATTATTCTGTCTGTTAGTCACTTTCTTGTTAGGATTTGAGAACACTCATAAAATGTAGCTATATTTATGTCAACTGTAAAACAGTTTAGAAAAAAAGAATACAAAAACGAGGTTCTTACCTTTTACAAGAACTACTCGATTTGATTATTTGTACCATCTCTACACATTCACGCGTCTCTCATCTTTTCCTTTAAAGTTCTTCATCATCGTCCTCTTTCCTTACATTTGATTTTTCTTCTCCAACATCTGAATCAACTCTGAAAGTGGAGGTGGATCAAAATGATCAAGATGATCTTCTTCATAATTGCTAGAAAATAATTTCTTATGGAAATTTAATATAGGTTTTCAAATTATTACTGTTTTTTTCCTTCTGTTTTTGACTGTTTAATCGAGTGTCAGGGATCTAACATGTGATCGCTGAAGAAATTCACAAAGTTACGAAGGGAAATACTAATGGAAGGTAAAGATGGGAGAAAAAAATGTGAGGTATTCATAAAATGTAGATGGTCCTAGTAAAGAAGAGGAGGCTTTTTCTGGAACAGTGAGAATAACTATTCTTGTATTGTTAACTATGTTTTGGTAAATTTCTGTTAAAGGAAACTTTTTAATCATTTCTCTATACTTTACACATGTTTGTTCCTTAACTTCACTGTTGATTGTCTTAATTTGCCTGAGGTTTTGGTGAAAATATTCAATGATGCAGATGAGAAGGGTTAGCACAAGAGAGAGAAAGGTGAATAAGGGTTTGGAGGTGTGAATCAATTTCTTATATTTCTGTAGCATTTTGTTGATATTTTTAGTTGGTTAATTTTGATGTGATTTTTGGGTTGTAGAGTGATGATGATTTCAAGGATGAGGTCGGGGGGAAACGGAAAAGAAGAGCAGACGATGTAAGCAAGGCAATCGGAGAGTTAAGGATGAATCATCAGGGGATTTAAGTTTGGAATAAGTTTAAGCCTAGGATAACTAATTCTTTTCTATTTGATATGTTCCTTTACTTTTTTATGCTCCTCTTATTGAATTCTGTACATTTGTATGTTACGATAAATAGGGTTCAAAGAATCCTCCGACGGGTGAAGATGCCTTAATGTGTCATCAGTGCCAAAGGAATGACAAAGGAAGGGTTATATATTGTTTGAACTGCAAGAAGAAGCGATTTTGTGTTCCTTGTGTTGAACGTTGGTGCGTCGATTTTCTCATCTTCCCTCTCTTTTCTGGTATATTGTACTTTTGGTCGTTACCTTTTATCAAAGCAGAAATACTGTCATATCAATCAAGTCACAAGGCTCTTTGGTTGTTTGTTGTGCTCCATAAGCTTTTCGTTGGACATGCCATCTAGATAATCTGTTTTTAAAGTTTGTCTGCCCTTGTTTTTCTATTGTAGGCTACACTCTTATATGTCACAGAATGGGTTTGAGTTCTGCATTTTCACAAATAGTGTTTTTGAGCTCATTTGTAAAAGTATGTCTGTTTGAATTTGGTTATGCAATTTAGATATTATCCTAACTTTGAAATTTGTTTGTCTTGTTTAGTAAAATGTAGGCGAGTCATTAAATAACAATATTTTGGTTTTGCTCCTCATAGTTAGTGTCTTCTGGACGTTTGTACATTAACATGTCCTTTTACTTGAATGAAAGGAGTACTATAGAGTTTGGAGACAGATTTCTTCGATGGATGTAATGGCAAGATCATAGTTTATTAGTTAGTTTCCTGTTCGAGGATATGGATGTGCCTAAGATGTTTTCTTGAGGGAGTGTCTAGATTTTGTAATAGTGAACTTTGTGAGATGGAGCTTCAATTTGAGGTAATGTGATGTTGACTGTTTTTCCCAGTATATTGAAGAATCCAAATATAGAGGTTTACAATACAATGGAAAGCCACTCACTTTTCATATTCTTGATATAAGATTTCTTATATTTGGTGTCATTTTGATATTACATTATTTTTAGTGTAAAATGTATTTTGTTTTTATCTATATTTCCTTATCTACTTTTTCTTGGTGGTTGGTAGGTATCCCCATCTATCCGAGGATGAGTTTGCAAAAAAATGCCCATTTTGCCGCAATAATTGTAATTGCAAAGCATGTTTGCGAATGAAAAGGGTTTCGAAAGTATGCTTTTCTGTTTTTGGCCTCTATTATGAGTCCATATTCCTGGTTCAGTGTCAATAATATATTTTATTTGACAAATTTTACTTGATTTTCAATTTTCAGCCTCCTGAAAAGGAAATTGCAGTTGCTGAGAAATTGCAGTATTCACATTATGTGTTGGATTTACTGCTTCCTTGGTTTAAAGAATTGCGTGAAGAACAAATGGAAGAGAAGGAAATTGAAGCCAAGATTCAAGGTATTATTTTTGCATACTGGATTACATTTTCCTGCTGCTATTTTCTGTCCTGACATCTTCCTTTTATTTAGGTGTGGATTCAACTGTGGTAAAGATAAAACAAGCTGTTTATCAGAAGAATGAGAGAGTATATTGGTATAATGATATCCCTTAGTAGTATTGACTTCTTATATTTCGTCTTCTTGTATTTATGATCGAAGTAAGAAGTGGCTTATTGTCTCATGACATGGGCTTCATTTTGTTTCAGCGACAACTGTAAGACCTCTATAGCTGATTTTCACAGGAGCTGCCCTAGCTGTTCATATGACCTGTGCCTTTATTGTTGCCGAGAACTTCGTGAAGGCCGCCTACCTGGGGGTGACTGGAAGACACTCTCACAGTTTGTAGACAGAGGTAAAGAATATTCACTGGAAGGTAAGGGATTTGCTCTTGGAGGAGTTGAACATAAGAGCAAAAGTCGAGATAGCAGTTCTGTTAGTAGTATCGTTTCTGAAGAACCTCCCATAGGATTACAGAATTGGAAAGCTAACAGTGATGGCAGCATTCCGTGCCCGGCTAAGGATATAGGTGGTTGCTCTGGCTCACTGTTGGAACTGAAATGCATGTTTCCTGAGGAATTGCTTCTGGAGTTAGAAGCAAAGGCAATTTTGATTGTTGAATCACAGAATTTTGTAAACGTCTCCAACCTATCTGCTCGCTGCTCTTGTTTCACTGCATCCGGAGAGAGAGAGAGTAATATATCGTGGAAGGCATCTCACAGGCAGGATTCTTGTGACAATTATCTATACTGTCCCACTGCTAGAGATACTCAAAAGCATGAAGAGCTGTTGCACTTCCAAAAGCATTGGGCGAAAGGTGAACCAGTAATTGTTCGCGATGTTCTTGAGTTAACCTATGGTTTGAGCTGGGAGCCAATGGTTATGTGGCGTGCCTTACGAGAGAGAACAAAGTCAAAGGTTGCATCTGAGCAGTTTGCTGTTAAGGCAATTGATTGCTTGGATTGGTGTCAGGTTAGTTAGTACATCACAATACAATTGTGGAGGCACAATAATGCAATAATTGTTGAAACTTACTGTGAGCCTGTTATACTAAGTGTGCTACTGGTTTTTTTTAAAGGAAAATGATATAGTGACCCAACTCCCTGCCAATTGTAAATTCTTCTAAGGTGGATCTTTGCCATCATAATTATCATAATTTGTTATATAATAATAATAATAAAAAATTATATTCAAGGTGATTTCTGATAGGAACTTAAGATCAGTGTCCATAAACAAATTATTTTATGAATTTAATGGTTCTCTATTTCACTACACCAGATATATTGTTTCTTAGCATCTAGGACGCACAAAGCACTCCAAAAATATGGATTACTTTGTCAGACACATTGGACACAATCTGGACACTTCAAAATGCACTAGAACACACCAAAATAGGTGCCATGTCCGTGCCATCATGTCAATACCCTGTTGTGTCATATTTGAGTCTGCAATATTGCTTAGCATTATACATGTCTCTATTTAATATACATTTAACACTAATGTTTTGTTGTATTTTGTAGTGGAGATATAGTAGTACTCTTGGGTTTATATAGACCTTGTTTAGATTGTGACTACCATCTTTGTAACATGAGATTAGGTGTTGTAGAATTTAATTATATCTGAATCCGAGGGTGAACTGTTCCTTGTGTCGCAGGTGCTGATTACTTTGCTAAATTGTTTATCGAACTGCATAAAACATTTTATATTTTATGTTTGTTAGAGTTATTATTGTTATTTATCTTATGTGGGTATAATAGTAATTTTGGATGTACTGCATATCAATATAAATAACATGAGATGCAACCTAAGGGTTTGATGTCCTTGCAGTCTCTTTTCTCATATTCTCTCTTCTCCTTCTTTTCTCCTTCTCTTCTTTCCAAACTCCATTTGGTATTAGAGCATCTTTTGAAGGTACTGTACATCCCATCCTTTTTTCTGTCTATTTTTCGTCAACTTTTTATGAATCGTCGTTTGTTGTTCGTGGCTGTGTTCTAAAAATCGGCCTAGGCGGCCCCCGGCCGCACCGAAAAGGTCCTAGGTGGCCGGCCTAGGCGCTAGGCGGCCCTAGGCGGGCCTATTTTAAAATTTGAAAAAAAAAAACTAAAAAACTTACCGGTGGTGGACCGGTAAGGTGGTGGTAGACCGGTGGTGGTGCTGCTGACGGCGGTGGTGGTGGTGGTGGTGCTGCTGACGACGGTGGTGGTGGTGGTGCTGACGGCGGCGGCGGCGGTGGTGGTGGTGCTGCTGACGACGGTGGTGCTGTTGCTGACGACAGTGGTGGTGCTGCTGACGGCGCTGGTGGCGGTGAAGGCGGTGGTGATGTGATGGCGATGGAGGCGGTGGTGGAGGCGGGAGAGGAGATAGGGAGGGGAGGAGAGGAGAGGAGAGAGGGAGGAGAGGGAGAGGAGATGAGAAAGGGACCAGAGAAAGGAAAGGAAAGGAAAGGAAAGGAAAGGAAAAGGAAAAAAGAAAAAGAACTCTCCTCACAGATCGAACAGGAAAGGAAAGGAAAGGAAAGGAAAGGAAAAGGAAAGGCAAAAAGAAAAAAAAAATTAAACTCTCTTCACAGATCGAACAGTGGACCTCACCATACCCAACTCATGTACTTAAACCCAACATGCTAACCAAATTGTCAAGTAGGAGTCATGTTTATATATGACATATACATGTATATATATGTTATACCCATATATATATATATATATATATATATATATATATATATATATATATATATATATACCTAGGCGCCCTAGGTGCTAGGCGGGCCCTTGGCGTACCGTCCCTACGTAGCGAAATTTAGAACCTTGGTTTGTGGTTCGTTTATGAGATCTAGGGTTTCTATAGTTCTCCGTTGGTTGTTTGTTGTCGTTTGTGGTTCATTGTGGGATCTAGGATTTCTACATATCTCGTCTTTTTGTTGCATCTACAAGTATGGCGGGGACCGAATCTTCTGGCAAGGTTAACAGTGCTGGTGGTGGTAGCGGAGGTGGTTCTCCTTTTACTGTTATTCATAATGATGAATTGGAAAAATCAATTATAGCGGTGAAACTCAATTGGACGAACTACCTTGTCTGGTCCAAGTCTATCAAAGTAGTGTTGAGGGCGAAGAAGTCGAGGTTTTTGATGGAAGAACCTCTGTCTGAAATGTCTGTCAATTATGAGGACTGGATGAGTGCTGATGCATACGTAATGTCGTGGTTGTGGCATAGTATGGAGCCACACATTGCTTCTAATGTTCAGTGGTGTGAATCCTCCTTGTTGGCCCATTGGTCATGGTCAAATCTGATTTTAATAATTGATCAAACTCTGTCTCGATATACGAATTAATTCAGATGTTTACTTACGACGTTTTGGACACTGATCAAAGATGGATATCTACTCAGTTCAGGACCGAACTGTTTGTCACTCAAGATTGTATTTACTTAAAGCAATGTAATTTTTATTTTATTGAGTCTAGGAATACATTGTACATCAAGTCGTACTGGCAAATAGGCTATCCGAAATCGTTTTTCAAAACTGACATATCTTTCTAAAATGATCTATGTTTTTGAAAAACATCTATTTTACAAAAAGCTTCTGAAAGATTTTCAAAAAGCCAAAAATTATTTTTTACAAAATCAAATGACCAAACCCTGACAGAACTCGGCCAGAGTTCGGCCAAGTTGAACGTTATGTGAACGTTTGATTTTGAACTTGGTCTCCCTTCAGTTGCGGTTGGTTACAAAGAGTTCTGTTCGAATTCTGCCCGAATTCTGTCAGAGTTCTGCCTTTGGAAAAACTATAAATAGAGAAGGATTTCGATCATTTCAAAACACTAATTCACTTTCATCTCTTCTCTTCTCAAGCTTATGTTTCTTCCAAAGAGTTTTCAAAAAGCTTCCATTTTTAAATCCCAAGCTAGTTACAATTCTCTAGTCGATTTGCCAGTGCAGTACAGTCTAGAAGTTTCAGAGCGATTGTAATCAGAGGCTTGATTGAAGATACACTCTTCACAATTGAAATTGGTCGAGTTTTTCGTATCAAAGCTCGCGTCTGTAGAAGTTGCAAGGACTTCGTATGAAAACTTGCGGGATTTTCCAATAGTGGATTCAACTGGAAGCTAGAGTTCTTCCGACTGGACTAGTCCTCACAAGAGGGAAACCAGTATAAATCTCTGTGTTTGCGTTTGTCTTCTGATCACTCTTTTTTATTACTGTTATTTATTTTGTGATTATTATTATATCTGTGATCTAACTGCCTACTCTATTCACCCCCCTCTAGAGTATTCTGCTGCCTACTCTATTCCGCTGCCTACTCTATTTATTTTTAATTAGCAATATTCCGCTGCCTACTCTATTCACCCCCCTCTAGAGTATTCTGCTTTACGATTTCGTTCCTACAATTGGTATCAGAGCGGATTATACAGGTAAAACAAGGTAAAATCGCATCTATATTATGTTATTTTTCAATTGTTATATAGATCACAGTATTACACATGGCAACTGTAAAATTCACAAGTGAAGGCCAAGCCACAAACAGACCTCCACTGTTTGACGGCACAAACTACATTTATTGGAAAACACGTATGAGTTTTTCCTAAAATCTCTTGATTTTGACTTATGGTCTGTAGTTATTGATGGCTACAAAAAGCCTCCTCGTATTAATGTTGATGGAGTTTTAGTTTAAAAACCCCATGACAAATATACAGAGGATGAAAAGAAAAAGACCAGTCTTGACGCACGTGCTATTAACGTTTTATTTTGTGCTTTAGACAGAACTAAATTCAACAGGGTGTCTACCTGCATAACATCAAATGAAGTGTGGAAACTTCTCGAAGTAACCCACGAAGGAACAACACAAGTAAATGAGTCAAAGATCAGCAGACTTACTCAGGAGTACGAGGCGTTCAAAACGAAGCCAAGTGAATCAGTCACTCAGATGTTTACGAGATTCTTGGATATTGTAAATCCTTTGTCGTCATTAGGCAAGGAATACAGTAACCATTAAAAGATTCGCAAACTTCTACGAGCTCTCACAAATAACTGGATTCCAAAGGCTACAACAATCATTGAAGGAAACGACCTCTCAACAATGTCTCTGGAAACACTCACGGGTAAGCTACTCACTCACGAGTTAGAACTTCAAGACTTTAAAGATGCTACACCAAAGGAGAAGTCAGAAAAGTCGATCGCTCTCAAGGCTCAACATAGAAGAACGATCGAAGATGATTCTGACGACAGCGACTCTGATTCTGAAGATCAAGCTCTTCTGGTAAGAAAATTCAATAAGTTCATGAGATTTAACAGGAGAATAAAAGATAGCAACAACAACAACAACGAGGAAGATTCTATTTGCTACGGATGCAAGAAGAAATGACACATGAAGAAAAATTGTCCAACAGCATCATCATCAACAAGAAAAAAACAGCAAATATGACAAAGGCTACCTGAAGAAGTCTACATCAAGGAAGTACGCCAACACAAGCATATGGCATGAAAGCGAAGCCAGCGATTCAGAAGACGAATAATCAGATGACGCTACAAATGTATGCTTGATGGCTTGCGATCGGGTAATCACTAATCCTCTATTTGATCCTTATGATGATTTCACCTTTGAGCAACTAGGAGAGGCTTTCAGTGACCTGTTAAATGATTACAGAAAACTGTAAATATGAAACTTCTAAGAATGTACTCAAAGAGTACAAAGGTGAAATAGGAAGACTTACCGACCAACTAGATCATGTTAGAAATAATGACTCTTCAATTGAGTCTGGTGAGCTTTCATCTATTAAGTTATTGTTACACGAGACTATTAAGTTATCCGAAGAAAAAGACTAAACTATCATCCAGCTAAAGGAAGACCTATCTATGGAGAGAAAGAGTCTCCAGTGTGCACAAGTCAGAATAGAAACACTTACATCTGACTACACTAGATTATATGACATCTCCAAAAAGTTGAAAATTAGTTTAGGAAAACGGCCTGAAGTTGCTGCTTCCTATTCTAACACGTATCAATTACCAAATCATCGAAACACGCCCAAACCAAACACTGTCAGACCAAACCATACCAAACCAACGCCCAAGAAGACTAATAAGCATGCATTCTTCTATACTAGCAAACCAAAACCTACCAATCATGCACCTCACACAACTTTCAACACTCAACATGCAAAGTGTCATTATTGTGGCCTCATTGGTCATATATCCTCTGCATGTAGAATCAGAAAGTTAGTAGATTTAAATGTTTATGCATGAATACCAAAAACTAACCAGTCAGGACCCTACAAGAAATGGGTACCAAGAGTTTCATCTGCAAATTGTTTTGTAGGTGGGACGCCCTTCACATGCTAGAAGCAAATGGATCCTCGACAGCGGTTGCTCACGACACATGACCGGTGATGCTTCATTATTCGCAACACTGTCGAAGAAGAATAAAGAAGGATACGTCTCCTTCGGTAATAATTTAAGAGGGTACATAATCGGTATCGGTGACATTGGTAAGGCTCCCTATCCTGTGATTAAAGATGTCTGTATAGTTACCGAGTTAAAACGTAATCTGCTCAGCATAAGCCATTTAGCTGATCACGGTTATGGCATTAACTTCGTCAAAGACAAATGTACTATAGTTGATGGTTCAACTGGTAGTACTATATTTGAAGGTATCAGGGAAGACAACATATATGTTTTCTATTTGTTAGAAAATGCTAACAAAACAAGTAGATGTTTGATGGCCAAAAGCATTGAGAGTCAACTATGGCATATGAGACTCGGTCATGCAAACATGGACACAATTTCAAAACTATCTATAAAGAAGTTGGTACGCGGCTTACCAGACATATCTTTCAAGAAGGATACGGTATGTAGCGAATGTGAAAATAACAAAGCTACCCGATCCGTCTTTAAATCCAAGAACGCTGTAAGTACCACTAGACCTCTACAATTGTTGCATATGGACTTATTTGGACAAAGTAGAATTGCTAGTCTAGGTGGTAAGTTATATGCATTTGTCATTGTAGATGATTTCTCTAGATATACATGGGTATATTTTCTTGCACGCAAGAATGATGTATTATCAGAATTCGTCACCTTTTGCAAGAAAGTACAGAATAAAAAAAGGTTCATGATTACTCGCATTCGTAGTGATCATGGCGGCGAATTTGAGAATGCAGAGTTCAAGCAATTTTGTGACACGGTTATTTGCATGAATTCTCTTGCCCTAGGACTCCACAACAAAATGGAGTTGTGGAACGTAAGAATAGGACTCTATCTGAAATGACTAGAGTAATGTTAAACCAGTTTAGTCTACCCAGATACTTTTGGGCTGAAGCTGTCAATACAGCGTGCTATATTCTCAATAGGGTTCTAATTCGACCTATATCGAAGAAAACTCCCTATGAACTATGGTTTGATAGAACACCCACTGTTTCATATTTCTAGATTATTGGTTGTAAATGCTTTATTCTTAATACTAAAGACAATCTGAGTGAATTTGATGAAAAGGCCGATGAAGGTATATTTTTAGGTTATGCAGGAAAGAGCAAAAGGTACAAAGCCTTCAACAAAAGAACCACTACTAAAATAAGGCAAATTAGCGATGTCAGGATACGTCGCTAATTAAGGAAAATATGTCGCTAATCGTAATTAGCGACGACTTTAGCGACGAAACATGAAGGTTGCGAAAAAGCTAGTCGCAGATGACAAATTCGTCGCCCTCCGTCGCTGTTTGCGACGTGACCACAATGTCGCTGGGTCGTCGCAAAATTAGCGACGGAGGACGACGGAATTGTACGTCGCCAAATTAGCGACGTAGTGTGACTACTTAGCGACATTATTTTTTTTTATGTGATGACATGGCATGCCTGCCACTTCAGCAGTGTAGTGACGTACAATGACTAAATTAGCGACGTCAGGATTCTACCACGTCAGCTTCTGAGCGACGGATTGTGACGGATAGCGACGTAACTGCGCTAATTAGCAACGTCAGGATACGTCGCTATACGTTGCAGATCGTCGCTATACGTCGCAGATCGTCGCTATACGTCGCAGATATTATAAAATTTTTTTAAAAAATGTGTATTTTTGTTATGCTGTGTGTCTGTGTTTATAGTGTGTGTGAAGTGCAGTGTTCGAACCATCGACAGTTTCGCTTACTGTTCTATGTTTTATCTTGGATAGAAAGAGCAACAGTTCAGGATGCACTTCTCAGAGCTTCCTCTTCATGTCCTTCACCTTCTCGGGATCCTTTACGACGTCCCGAGAAAGTGAAGGATGTGAAAATGAAGCTCTCAGAAGTACATCCTGAACTGTTGCTCTTTCTGTCCAAGATAAAACATACAACAGTAATCGAAACTATCGATGGTTTCGAACACTGCATTTCACATACACTGTAAACACAGACACACATCATCACAAAAATACACATTATATTTTTTAAAAATTTGGGCAGCACCTCCTTTGTATATCAGATCATCGCTTATAACCCAGCGTAGGTATATTTGTCATCCCCGTCGCAGATATCATCATAATTAACAGTCTTCCATCATAACAGTTTACAACTAATAGATGAATAACAGTCTCCCATCATAACAGTCTACAACTAAATATCATACATGTACTCAATGAAAATACCAACAAAGTAAATATCACAAACATACATGTCCAACAAACATACATATGTCCAACAGAGTCAAATAAGAATGAAAATCAGTGTACCAATGATCAATGGGCCCATAGGGCCAATACATACAAAGATGATAAAAAAATCTACTGGATCACTGAGGACCCCTGTTGCGCATATGAGATAGCATGTACTCATACTGCTCTTGTGTGAGCTGCACCATAGGGGCAGCAGGAGGCAGTACAACGTCTGGAGTCGGTGCCGTCGATGGACCGGGAGAACGTATCTGCTCCAGCTCTCGCAGTCGCTCAGCATGCGCAGCAAGGGTACTCACCATCCTCTGAGAACTCTCCTCAATCGAAGTATGTATCTGAGTGAGTGAGGCAGACATGGTCCTCTGCGATCCCTCCAGCTCGACCTGTCTACGTTCTGTGCGCTCCGTAGACTCGGTGAGCCTGTGCAAGCTGGCAGCTGTAGCCTGCTGCAGACTCATCAGCTCCTGTATACTGCGCTCGACTGCATCAAATCGTCCGGTGATCATCGGATCGTCGCTCTGCCGTATGGTGATCAGAAATCTGCTGCTGCAACTCGCGACGCAGCTCGTCGATCTGACGACCAATATTCTGAGCTCGTGATGACGCCTGCGAAGCTGGAGACTGCGCACTGACAGAGGGGGCCCGGGATGACTCTGAAGCCAAATAGGCGTCGTAGGATCCCGTACCGTAGTCTATGTAGTAAAAAACCGATTTAAATCGAATTTATACCCGATTTATATCGGTATCGGCCTGGAACCGTTTTTTTTTTTGAAAAAAAATCGAAAAATTATCGGTCCCGATTTAATCGGCCGATACGACCGATTTTTTTCGAGATATTGGTTTGAAAAAAAACCGATATCTCACGGTCCATTTGCTGATGCATATATGTTAGGTTTTGAGAGAAAAAAGAAGAAGGGACGGCTCTTCAGAGAGGGAAAAAAAGAGAGAAGAAGGCGTGGAAAAAAAAAACCTGCTAAGTTCTTGATTCTTCACTTCTTCTCCTTCTTCTTCTTCGGATCTTCTTCTTCTTGTTACTCGACATCACAAGTTCTGCTGTTGCTGCTGTTATTTTTTTTTTTGCTTCTTCTTCGATGGATAAACTGATGAAGTTTTTTTTTTTGGCTTCTTGTTCTTCGGATGTTTTGCACTGTTTTTTTTTTGCACTGCTTTCAGAGAGAGGGGAACGGGTGGTGCTTCAAATGATGTTTTGTTGCTTTTTTTTGCACTGCTTTCAGAGAGAGGGGAACGGATGTTTTGCTGCTGTTTTTTTTTTTGCACTGCTTTTTTTTGCTTTTTGCTTTTTTCTGTTCTTCTTCTTCTTCTGTTCTTATAATTCCTGCATATATTTTTGATTTGCACTGCTTTTTCTTGTTGTTCTTCTTCTGCTGTTCTTCTGTTTTGCACTGTAATTGTAATTCCTGCATATATTTTTGCTGTTCTTCTTCTTCTGCTGTTCTGCTGTTCTTCTGTTTTGCTGTTCTTCTTCTTCTTCTGCTGTTCTTGTAATTCCTGCATATATTTTTGTTTTGCTTTTTCTTTTTTCTGTTCTTCTTCTGCTTTTTCTTGTTCTTCTTCTTCTTCTGTTGTTCTTCTTCAATTCCTGCATATTTGGACAAAAAAGAAAAGCACTATTTCAAATTCTTGCATATTTGGATAAAAAAATTGAAGAAGTTATTTTTTAGATCAAATTCCTGCATATTTGGATCAAATTCCTGCAATTGCTGCTGCTGCTGCATATTTGGATCAAATTCCTGCAATTCCTGCATAGTTCCTAATGCATCTCTAAATTTCAGCATACTGCAAATTGCTGCTGCTGTTCCCGGATATTATTCAGTTAATTTTATAATTCTTAAATTCAGAATGTCTTCGAGAGCTTCAAATGAGGTAGTTCCGGTTAAGATCAATTCGAATGATGTTGGGTATCGCTATGGAACGGTTATGGATCCCACAAAAAAAATCAAATTACTTGCAATTTTTGCCAAAAAGTAATACCGGATGGGATATCAAGATTCAAACAACACATTGTTAATCAAAGGGGACAAACAAAGGGATGTGATAAAGCTCCTATGCTTGTGCAAAAGGAAGTACAAAAGGCAATGGATGAAGCAATAAAGAAAAGGCTTGAGAAAAATAGTCAACAATATTTTAAGCCGACCAAGCTTAAATGAGGACGAGGAAGAAGAGGATGCCGATGACGATATTCAACCAACACATGCTAATGTTGCTACATCATCAAGCAAGAAGAGGAAGGAAAGTAGCAACATAAGAGGACCAATGGATGTAATCTAGAAACCTAATGTCGGAAAAATGCAACAAACGACATTGGATGCTAGCAATCCAATCAAGAAGAAGTTGAAGATGGAGGCTTGGATGGAGTGGGCTAAATTTTCATACGAGTGCGGTATACCCTTTAATGTTGTGCGTAATCCTAGATTTCAACGCTTTATATATTGCGTTGGAGAGTATGGAAGAGCTATGCCTGCGGCGTCCTATCATAATGTGCGAGTTACTTTGCTTCAAGATGTTCTGAAGGAGACAAAGGCTTTTGTTGATTCCTTTAGGCCCAAATGGAAGGAGTATGGATGCTCCATCATGTCAGATTTTTGGACAGATACGAAGGGTCGTTTTTTGATTAACTTTTTAGTTAATTGTCCACAAGGAACGATTTTCTTAAAATCTGTTGATGCTTCAGACCAAATTCATGATGCAGACTACATTGTTGGATTGATTAATGAGGTGATCGCGGATGTGGGAGAGGAAAACATTGTCCAGGTAAACATGTTAATGTAGTAAATATGTGACTTATTAGTTATTTATGTACATTATGTTTTCCTAATTTAAATCAATTTTCTTTTTGTGTTTGTAGTTTATCACGGACAATGGTTCTAACTTTAAGGCCGCGGGAAGAAAATTGGAGCTACAACATCCAAAGATGTATTGGACCCCTTGTGCTGCACATTGCATCAATTTAATTTTGCAAGATATTGGTAGTGATATCGACAAGGTTAAGAATGTGTTGTCTCAAGCCAGGAAGGTGGTGGTTTATATTTATAACCATTTGATGGTTTTGAACATGATGCGAAAGTTGAGCGGTAACGAGTTGCATAGGCCTTGTGTAACTAGGTTTGCAACCTCCTATACATTGGAGAGCATATGGAAGAACCGGCAGTACTTGCAACAATTGTTCGTTTTTTCTAGATGGGTTCGCAGTTCATTTTCAAAGAGAGAGGATGGAAAGAAGATTGCAAGGATTATTGCAAAAGAGTCATTTTGGAAAAATGTGGAGTTGGCTTGTAAAGTGTTGGCTCCCTTAGTAGATGTCTTGAGATTGGTGGACAGGGAAGAACAACCTTGCATGGGCTATATATATGATGCTATGGATAGAGCACAACTCCAGCTTGATAAGAACCTTGCTGATGAGCTTGCAGTGCTAATCAAGGCCATGGCGATTGTTAAAAGGAGATGGGTTGAACAACTAGAACACCCTTTGCATGCAGGTATATTTTAATATATGTTTTTTCAATATTTATATACACATGAATGTTACTATATTCATATTTATATGCCAACATTGTATTATATTTTTAAATGCAGCTGGATATTATCTTAACCCAGCCATATTTTATAAGCATTCAACATCAGAGCTTAATCACACTAGGAGAATGCTTAATGAAGCTTTGATGAGGCTTGTGCCAGATTTGATTGAGAGTACTAAAATCTTATCGCAATTGTCGGAATATAGAGAGGCATTGGGAGATTTTGGAACTACTTTAGCTATAAGAACAAGAGAAACGATATCACCATGTAAGTTTCTTTCCTTACCAATTAACCATTCCATTTATATTTTACATTACATCTCTCTTAATTCTTATTGATGTGGGGAGAATACTCAATATAGATGAATGGTGGATAAGTCATGGCAATGGTACCCCGGAACTACAAAGCTTTGCAAGGAGGGTCTTAAGCCAAACATGTAGTGCTTCGCCTTGTGAGCGAAATTGGAGTGCATTTGACAACGTATGCAACTTTCTTTCTTAATTTGCTTTTAAAAAAAAAATCAAGCTAGCTAGTTACAAATAATACGTATGCTAATTTGATAATTTCAGTTGCATACGAAGAAGAGGAATTGCCTTTTGCAAGCAAAATTGAATGATCTTGTTTATATTCAATATAACATGAAGTTGGAGAGACGATTCTTGGAGGGAAAGAACAAAGCCAAAACTTTTGATCCTATTATTTTGAGAGATGTTGAAGAGAATGATGATTGGATTACTCCAACCGAAACAGAGCTTGCAGAGTTTGTGAGGGCAGGTGATGATTTAACTTGGGAGCAAGTTCGTGCTTCAATGGGTGCCGATGACATTGAAGGACCAAGCACAAGAAGCACAAGGTCACGAGGTGTTACAGATCCACTCTCACTTGTTCACGACGATGAGGGTGAAGAAGATGAAGATGAAACTAGGGAAGAAAGTGATGAAGATGGTGATTGTGAGAACGAGGACAATGAAGTTGAAGTTGAAGTTGAAGCTAATGAAGATTATTAGTCTAGATGTTTTCATGTTGAAACTTGAATTGGGCTCCTTTTGGTTTTCATATTAGTTGAACTCTTGAAGTGGGTACTTTTATATTGTAATGTTGGTTTTGGTATGAATTGGGCTCTTATTGCATACTTTATGATAGCTAATTATTAATATGTTGTTTATATATATATATATATATATATATATATATATATATATATATATATATATATATATATAAATTGTTAAAAATGTAAACCGATATTTACCGTTATAAAACCGATATATCACCGATATATCAATAACACTACTGGACCGTTATCATAAAAAAAACCGTTATTAACTGCATAGACCGTAGTACGTCCCTTTTGAAGACCACCAACGGCGGTCATCCAGAGGTCGTCCGGCGATGGAGCTGTAGGCGGCTGGGAGGAAGTACCAGCCCCTCCCTCTGCTGGCGCACTAGCAGCAGCAGCAGCCTCCTTTTGTAGCCGAAGAAACTCGGTCTATAACAATGTTTGCTAACGTCTAAGTGTTTGTTAAAGTCTATATTGATATATATTTTCCTGTTTTCTAAATTATAGTAAATTAATATAAAGAATAGAACGTACATATGCCTGCGTCGTCCTCTCGTCAATGAACTCCCCAGCCCTCCGATGGGTAACCAAGAAGATGGTCACCATGTTGGGGTCCTCATCCTTTTTTACCTGTTAAAATATATTATCTATTATTAGTATTAAACATTCTATCCAACTATATATAAAATAATGTCCGTCATAGGAAACGTACCAGACGACGAAAATGCTCCGTCATAGGAATGGAGCCACCACACCACTTATTGGCGCTCGACCGCGCCACCTTGGCCTTGTCAGACCGCTCCTGGTACCTGGCCTCGCCGAATCTAGCCTTCATCGCAGTCCACTGCTCTGGCGTGATCCAACCATGGATCTGCTTTCCGGAGCTATCACGAGACTTCTGGTCGTGGATCACATCACGAATGAGCTTGCCGGCGACGGCAGAAAATTGGGCCTCGATCTTCGCCGTCCGTTGTGGTGGATAGAAATAGGCCCTCTACAAGAAGTAAAATAGAAAGAGTTGTATAATATACACAAATGATTATTAAAATTTAAAAATAAACAAATTTTTTACCTTGAAGTGGGCCAACCAAAAGGCCTTCCTATCTGCAGGAGCATCTGAGTAGTTAATCCAAGGCCCACCATAGTTCTGCCTCAGAAATAACCCCAGCTGTCTCTGTACTGCAGGAGGCCGATATCTATACAATAATAAATTTCATGAATATATATATATACATATAATCATTTAAGAAATATATATTAACTAATTAACTTACTTTGTAGGCCCGTCCGTCCAAATCTCCATACGCGTCTCGTCCGGGGGAGCGCATGGAGGGTCGCTCTCACCTCCTGCCTGACCAGGATCAGTCTGATCGCCGTCCTCCATATGCTCGGCGTCGGCTCTCCCCATAGAGCCGTCGGCAGGAGGAATGTTGGATGTGGGAGGAATGCTGGACGCGGGAGGAATGCTGGACGCGGGAGGAATGCTGGACGATAAGGGAAGAGTCGCCAACTTGCTGGAACTGCCCTGTCCCGGTAATGGACCGGGAACAGAATGGTACACTGGCGTACTCGGAGATGAGGATGAGGGTACGGAATCTGCATCCCTAGCCCGACGCACACGGGACTGCCTAACATAATATCCTCCGCGTCGTCCGGGTCTAGTCATACCTGATAATAACATATGACAATAAAACAAATATACATATTTATATGATAGACATCACAGATTTTTGAAAAATATCATAGTCACAAAAGTGTCACTAAAGTGTCAAATATGATAAAACAAACGTACAGATTTAATCCTCTTCTGAAAATTTATCTAGTACGTTTAGCTCATCTTCTTCTTCCTCTTCTCTACATCTTCACTTTCATCTGCATATTCCTCTTCAGATAATTCTACTTCTTCTACACAATTAGATGTGTAATGAGGAACTTCCGTCGTGTCCACTTCTATAATATTTGTTACAAGAGGTAGTTCATCCTCTTGATAAGCTATATCGTCAACCTCAAAGGTATTTCTAGCTTTGGTCTTGCATACTGTCCACCAGTTCGACCTTGTTGTTCCCCGTTTAGGATAACTTGTGCAGTACACGAGCTGAGCCTGACTTGATAGGACAAATGGTTCATAGGCTTGATATCGACGTCGATAGTTTATATCCACAAGATCGTGCTTGTATACTTTCCAACCTTGACCTTCAATCGGATCGAACCAATCACACCTGAATAACACAATCTTAGCAGGCTCTATTCCATAACTATATGTCAGCTCCACAATCTCCCGTAGGACGCCATAGAAATCGTTGTCCGCATCAACATCTTTGTAGTTCGAAGATCTGATACACAAACAGCTGTTTTTGGTGGAATCGAGATCCACAAAGTTGTCTCTGATCGGACAAGTTGTTGACTTGAACCTAAACCCATTCACACAGTAGCTTGACCATATTTTTGCAGCATAAATTGGTCCCTTGGCTAGCGTTCTAATAGACTCATTCTCAAGTCTTGCGTATGGACGATCGACCTAAATACCACGAAAAAATAAATTAAGCTCATCCTCAAGTGCATATACAGAAAGGTAATTACAGAGTTCTCAAGTCTTACATATGCACTCAACCATGATGGAAAATAACGCCTCATTTCTTGTTCTAGTTCTTCTTCTGTTATGCGTGGCCTACCTGACCTCACATCATCATTAAATATGCTGAAAACAACATCGTTCAATTAATGTAATAGTATAATAATCAACACTATTAAAATAATGTAGACGTATTAATTACTTACCCCTTCAGCTTCTCTACTTCATCATCGTCGCAGTTGAGTAATACATACACTTGAGCAGCCCTTAGCTCATCATCATTCAGATATCTCTTCTTCATTTTACCCGATGGCTTTCCTGGAGCATTGAATACCTTCAGTATTGTATCATTACATTCATGATCTCCGTCGTCGTTTCTAGAAGCTCTCGTTCTATTAGTTGCAACATGAGGCTTGAAATACATCGAACAAAAGTTTGTAATCTCCTCGAGAACATAGGTTTCACAAATAGAACCCTCGACCCGTGCCTTATTTTTCACCTTTCTTTTTAGGTGATTCAAATGTCGCTCGAACGGGTACATCCATCGATATTCGACGGGTCCACCAACACGTGCCTCATAGGATAGATGAATCAGCAAATGCTCCATAAAGTCGAAGAATCCAGGAGGAAACATCCTCTCTAGCTTGCACAGTATTACCGCAATGTCCTTCTCTTGCTTTTCTAGACGATCAACGAGCAATTTCTTAGAACAAAGATCCCTGAAGAATATGCTAAGCTCCGTCAATGGATCCCAAACTGCCTGCGGTAAGAATTTCCGAAATGCAATCGGAATTAACCTCTCCATGAATACGTGACAATCGTGGTTCTTCATACCCGTCAATTTGTTTTCCTTCGGATCGACACATCTCAGATTTGACACATATCCGTCTGGAAATTTTAGGCCCCGGATCCACCGACAAAGTCTCAATTTATCCTCCTTGTCCAGTAAGAAAATTGACTTCGGCAGGAACTGTTTTCCATTCTCCTCTATCAAATGCAATGCAGGGCGTTTGCATATTTCTTCTAAGTCCAGGGCCTTGGGATTGTCTTTCGTTTTTCCCTTACATCCATCACAGTATTAATTATGTTATCAAACACATTCTTCTCAATATGCATGACATCAAGATTATGTCTGATCAGATTGGTACTCCAATATGGCAGATCCCAGAATATGCTCCTCTTTGTCCAGTTATGATCTCTACCAAATCCATCGCACTTGTACCCAGTTGTAGGATCTTCGATAGCATTTGGAAAATCTCTAACCTCCTCCCATATCGTGGCTCCGCACCACCTTGGCGGTGGATCACCCTTCTCTACAACGCCGACACGGAATGCATTCATGTTCCTTCTGAACGGATGATCTTTTGGCAGAAATTGCCGATGACAATCAAAGAAGCACGATTTTCCTCCGTGTTTCAAGCGGAAAGCCTTAGTACGGTCCATGCAATACGGACATGAGAGACGGCCATGAGTGCTCTATCCAGATAACATTCCATAGGCCGGAAAGTCGTTGATGGTCCACATAAGGGTTGCCTTCATCTGAAAATTCTGCTTCCTGGAAACATCGTACGTGTTAGTGCCTACTTCCCATAACTGATTCAACTCATCTATCAAAGGCTGTAAGTACACATCAATGTTCCTCTTGGGATTGTTCGGACCAGGAATTATAACGGTTAGAAACATGTACTGAGTCTTCATGCACATCCAAGGCGGTAGGTTATACGGAGTGATAATCACAGGCCAGCACGAATACTGGGATCCCGAAAGACCAAAAGGAGTAAAACCGTCAGAAGATAGCCCAAACCTGACATTACGCGGATCTGAAGCAAAATCAGGATACACTCGATCAAAGTGTTTTCACGCTTCTCCATCGGATGGGTGATCTAACACTCCTTCAATCTGTTCTCGCATGTGCCAACTCATATTTTCGGCCGTCTCTTTCACTATAAATAATGTTTGCAACCGCGGCGTTAAAGGCAAGTAGTGCATTGAATCGGTCGGTCTTCTTGCACCGGTAGACCTTCCTGTACTAGTTGTCTTATAGCGATCAGTACCACAAAATCTGCACACATCTGCGTCCTTGTCGTCTTTGTAGTACAGCATGCATCCATTGCGACAAGAATCGATTTTCTCGTATCCCATCCAGAGCGATCTCACCATCCTCTTAGACCGATAGAAGTCTTTAGGTAACTTAGCACCTGCCGACAAGATCTCTATAATCAACTCCAACACTCGGTTGTAGCATTCTTGCGATATGTTAAAATCTGACTTAATGCTCAACAGTCTTGTAACCACCTCCAACGGTGAATGATCCTCACAACCAGGATACAATGGAGTCCTTGCATTCTCCAGCAACTCCATGAACTTTGCAGCATCGACATTCGGTGCCTCCTCAGCTGCATCATGAACGAAACTAGGCCCCGCAGCGTCGAAAACCATGTTCACGCACCCGTCGTCGTATGCATGATTATCTGAAACAAAATTAGGTCCCGCATGCATAAACGGCTCAACATAAGGCTCCGGCTCTGATGCTAAAGACACAAGTTCTCCGTGTGCGGTCCACTGATAGTAATTAGGCGTGAAACCCCTCGAGTACAAATGATGTCACTTTCACTTCTGGATAATATTTCACGTTATGACATTTCACACACGGACATTTAATTTTGGTGCCGTCCATGTACTGAGGGAACGCCTTGGCAAACTGCAGGAACTGCTCTACTCCCGCTATGTATTCATCCCGCACACCGCACATATCATCAGGACGACGATTGCACATCTATGAACGACACCGCAAGTAGTAATTCATATCCATTTGGAAATAATTCTGCAGAGATGGACACACAATTATCCAATAGGCACAAATTCGTATCATAAATACCTACACTAGTATTATAACTTGATATCTAAGTTCCAAAATCCTACCATACTTGCATTAAAAAATCACCACTTAACCTATTATCTATATATCCTCGTATCCTTGTCTACCTTGTATCTCACTTAATAATATGTGTGTGTGTGTTTTTTGCACTCTAAGTATTTATTATAATGAGTAGTGTATCTTCATAATTTGAGTAAGGAGGCGCCTTTCTCGACTTCCGAGGTCGAATCTACCGCTGTGGGCAGGGCCGGCCCTAGGGCAAGCCCAACAAGCCAGTGGGCTTGGGCAACCCCCCGGCCCTAGGGCAACCAACCGGTCCATAAATTAAACAAAAAAAAAATCATCCAGCAAAAGGAAATGAAAGGAAAGGAGCTGGAAATGAAAGGAAAGAAAAAAGAAAGTAGCTTGAAAGGAAAGGAAAGGAAATGAAATGTGCTGGAGCTCTGAAGGATGATTCTCTTTATCTTCGAATTATTTGAAGAAAAATACAAGATTGTTGGTCTTTACTTGTGGAAAAATATGGTATTTGATGTAGCAATGTTGTATTGTTTTATTTGAAACATGGTTAACTTTTCTTTGGATGGTGGCTTCAGTGTCGGTCTTTCTGATCATCTGTCTAATTAGGTTTTTAAGATACCTCCTGCTTGAGAATAGTTCAGTTGTTGTGCAAACATGTGGTTTGCTTCATATAAATGTGAGCTTTGTCTTTTTAGTGTATTCCTTCATTTTAGCCTAAATGGGATTGGCGTGACAATTTTATGAGATTGTTAGGTTGCTGCTGCATGTAGCATCCTAGAAACAATAGTTTGTCCACTAAATGTTTAAAGCATTCCTTGATACTTTACAGACTTGAAAGTTATTATGGAAAGTTGAGATGTAGAAAGTCTCAGTTCTATGTGGGTCTATATAGTACATACTCGATCTCTTTCCAGCCAAATCAACATATAAAACCTTGAGAATATTTGTGTTCTTATGTTATTTGGTACTACTGAACTAAACAGTCTTAGTTCAAGATCTAGTGAGTCCAACGTTATCTACCATCTTAATAAGATGATAACCACATTTTTTATGTAGTGTCACTCCTTGCAATAAGGGGCAACCAAAGTTTGTTCCGGTTGGGACAACCCATCATCGTGGGCCGGCCCTGGCTGTGGGATCTTGCATTTCCACGAGCGTGATCTAGCAAGAAGCCTGATCGTCTTTGCTGATAGAGAATTCGAGAAAGATGATGAAATAAGAAATAGAAAGTATGTTGCAGCAGCCTTCCATTACAAATCTTTCGTCTCATCCAATGATGCTTTACACTGGATGTACACACTATTTATGCCAAAGATTAAGAATTCTTTGATCAATCAGAGTCGGTTTGCTAAACGCCCCTTTCAGCTCCTCTCCATTGTAAATGAATTCAAGACCATAAATTCTCGTGGCATCCCTATTACCCAAGACGCCTCAGCGAGTGCATATCAGATCATGAGTTATTTTTTAATGGATGAGAAGCTTGCTATGAGAACAAATCTCATCCGATCTTCGGATGGCAAAATCCAAGATATTTATTCATTCTTACTCAAAGAACTTTAGGAATTCATGAAAAACGAGATGGAAAAAGAAGGGAAGGATAATCTCTTAACGACTGTTAGCGCGCTCCTCGATCGTCAGAAAGTGAAAGGTTTTGCTACATGGGGGTATGTAACCCATTGGTAGCTTGACACTTACCTAATATCCAATCCTTAGACTACAGTAATAACCCATACCTTAGCTACTAGTAGGTAATACTCACTCTATTATTACCTTATCATATACTATCTATTATAGTATCTTATACTCATCTTGCAACCCAGGCCAAACCATAGTGCATAGCTGTACCTGCTAAGGCAATATACCATTGCATTGCCTGTAGGCAAGTGCCTGAGTCGAAGTTAAGACCTGTCATATTGCAACCCAGGCCAAACCGAGCACTTCCCTGCCTATACATATCCTGTTAGGAACACCCCCAGTTTAATCCAAGGCTGAACCTCACTCCTCTGCTTATACAGATCCCTTATATACAATTTAAATCCTTAACTAACTCATATATATATATATATATATATATATATATATATATATATATATATATATATAACGCTCTCTTGCCTTCAAGATACCAACTCTCCTCTCTCTCTATTCTCTATTTTTGAGTTACTTTTAGAAAACCAACCTGTCCTACTCTCTTGCCTATCCCCTCTCACTGGACACATCTGACACAAGGAGCCTCACATAGGGGCTCATACAACCTCTGATATTGAGTTACTGACCTCTAACACATGTATCCTAACTGTTACTCTCATGCCCTGCTAATTTCTGACACTAACACATACTAACCTCACTCAAACTCGCTCATAATGATTTTCTGCAGTACAAAACTGACACCACTATGCAACACACATTCCTAATGCATGGACTTAATCAATCTCACTCTCTGATACCCTCTAACAAAGCCACTAATACTCAACTCTACAGGAATACTGATACTTTAGTATCTCTAAGACACACAAACACTCACTGATACAAGCTCCTAACTATCCAACGAGGTCACTTCACTCCATGTCCTGCACAGGACAGATAACCTTCCTTCACGGTCATTGATAGCCACATAGGCCAACTCTCATAGGCTCTAACACATGTCCAATAGTGGCATGTTCACGCTCTTCTCTACTTCATTTTCACTAGCGGAGAACCGAAGCACACGTAGTTCGAATCTAGGCCGTAGCCCCGGTGATGTGGTAGGCAGTGGGTGCTGCTCGAGAGGACGTGGCCCATGAAATATACGCCGACGGAAGGGTGAGGCGGCGACGGCGGGTGGGGGAGGGAAAGGGAAGTGGGTGCGAGGAAGAGGGAGGGTTATAAATGTAAGTGTCCGTGTCCGTGTCTAGATAGCTAGGGCTAGGGTTAGGGTTTACCTGAAGAGGGCGGCTCGGTCGGAGGAGGGAGGTGGCGAGGAGGAGGGCTTCGTCAGAGGAGGGAGGCGGCGAGGAGGGGGGCTTCGTCATCGGAGGAGGCTGCTGTCGTCGGAGAGAGAGAAGGGGGGAAATGAAAGTATTTTTGGGAGAGAGAAGGGGGAAATGAAAGTTTCGAACGAGATATATTAAAACATTAGCGACATCTGCTTTTGACGTCGCTGAACGTCGCTATGTAGCGACATAACTTAAGTTATGTCGCTGAACGTCGCTATTCAGCGACGTACTTTATCTCATGTCGCGGAACGTCGCTATTCAGCGACGTTTTGCGATGTCTATCAAAAGGAGTTGCTATATTCAATATTTAGCGACGTTATTTTATTCCGTCGCTACATTACGTCGCTAATAGAGCAGATTTTAGTAGTGAACCATGATCATCGAAGAATCAATTAATGTCAAGTTTGATGAGCTAAATCAACACTTAGACGATGACGACAATGAAGACGTAATAACACCAAGTACAGCTACTGCAAAACCTTCACACAAAGATGCAGAACCTTCAAACAAAGAAGTCGGAACCAGCAATCCTGAGGATACGCTAAAAAAGATGAGATTCTTGGCAGATCATCCAAAGGACTTGGTAATTGGTGAGATTACCAAGGGTGTAAGTACTCGTTCCTCTAGTAAAGATATAGCTTCTTGTGTTGCCTTTATTTCACAGCTTGAACCCAAAAATATTGAAGAAGCATGTAGGGATAATTTTTGGTTAGATGCTATGCAAGTGGAATTAAACCAATTCGAACGGAATCAAGTTTGGGAACTTGTTCCCAAGCCCATTGATCATCCGGTCATTGGCATCCGTTGGGTATTTCGAAACAAACTAAACGAGAATGGTATCGATTACGATGAGACTTATGCCTCAGTTGCGAGATTAGAATCCATTTGCATGTTTTCATAATTTCAAGTTATTTCAAATGGATGTCAAAAGCGCATTTTTAAATGGTTTTATAAAAGAAGAAGTTTATGTAGCTCAACCTCCCGGTTTTACTGATTTCAAATATCCTGATTATGTTTTCAAGTTGAAGAAAGCCTTATACGGTTTGAAACAAGCCCCTCGTGCTTGGTACGATCGTCTAAGCTCTTTTCTGCTTGACAACGGTTTTTCAAAGGGAAAGGTTGACACTACATTATTTATAAAATCTTTGAATAGCAACATTCTTTTGATTCAAGTCTATGTAGATGATATTATTTTTGGATCTACTGATGAATCTCTTTGTCAAGAATTTTCAAAGTGTATGCAGAATGAGTTTGAAATGAGCATGATGGGAGAGCTGAAATTCTTTCTTGGACTACAAATCAAATAAACCAACAATGGGACGTTCATAAATCAAGCAAAGTACACAAAGGATCTATTAAAGAAGTTCGACCTGGAAGCAGTCAAGCCACTTAGCACTCCAATGGCAACTTCAACCAAGCTTGATATTGATGAACAAGGCAAACCCGTCGACATACGTAAGTATCGAGGTATGATCGGTAGCTTACTGTATTTAACTGCTAGATGTTTAGTGTTTGCTTGTGTGCACGTTTTCAAGCCAATCCTAAGGAATCACATCTGTGCGCAGTTAAGCGTATCTTTCGATACCTTAAAAGCACTTCTTCTGTCGGCTTATGGTATCCCAAAACCACATCATTTGACCTAACTGGTTATTCTGATGCTGATTTTGCCGGATGTAAAGTAGATAGAAAAAGTACCAGCGGCACATGTCATTTCCTAGGAAAAGCTCTAGTCTCTTGGTTTAGCAAAAAGCAAAATTCTGTCGCATTATCAACAACCGAGGCTGAGTATATCGCCGCAGGACGTTGTTGTGCACAAATTTTGTGGATGAAGCAAACTTTAGAAGACTATGAATTGCATTTTACACACATATCCATTTTCTGTGATAACACTAGTTTTATTAATTTGACTAAGAATCCAGTATGTCATTCTCGTACTAAGTATATCGAGATTCGACATCATTTTCTTAGAGATCATCAACTAAATGAAGATATAGACCTTGTATACATAGACACACAGAATCAATTGGCTGACATACTCACAAAACCTCTAGCGGAAGTTCGTTTCAATTATTTACGTCGGGAATTAGGAATTTTAGACATCAATAATATTAATTAATTTTGTTTTATGAATTAATTTATAAAATACTCAAAAATTGTTTTCGAGACAAGCCTTAAAAGAGTGTGTCACCACGACTACGGTCGAAGCGAAGTGATATTTAAGAGTTCCCCGGCGAACCTCCGTTAGCTGGGACAGTACTCCTATAGCTAATCTGAAACAGATTCTGAGTAAAGAATATTAATTTATAAAATAATATTAATTATATTATTTGATATTTAAAATTACTAAACTTTGAATTAAATATTTGAAATGAATTGATGAAAAAGCTGTGGCCCATAATTTTTTTTTATATAGCCAGGAGAGCCCTTGGCGAATTCGGCCAGAGTTCGGTTGGGTGTATATATATTTCAGTCAGAACCCGAGGCACCCATCTTCTTCATCCCTTCCAAAACCACATCACAGCAGCAACAGTCGCCCGAAAACCCTAGTTCTTCTCCACCTTCCTTCTTCCAATCTACGTGGAGATCTTCGTCCAAAATTTGGATTCGTGCAGATAATCGCGTTCTCAGAAGGTATAATTCATTCTCTCCTCCACTTTCAAATTTTTAAGGTTTCTAGTTTTTGGGATAGAATGTCCAAGGGATTCAATCCTTTCAAGAGGAAGAAGACCCATGCCAATGAAGAGGCATCGTCTTCTGATCCGCATACGGATTCCCTCTTTTTTCTGGTCCAATCGGATAACGGTGCATCGGATGAGTTTTATTTCAAAACTCCCGACCAAGCATTACTTTGGTATGCCGACTTCATTATGCGTACTATATGTACCGGATCTCCGATCAAATGGACTGTATTTTCTGACCACCGTCCTTACTTTGAGGCATTAGGGTTACATCACTTTGCTACTTTACAATTCTCTATAGCTACTAATGCCATTAGACTGTTTTACTGTAATTTCGTATTAGACACTTTTACCGCGAGAACTCGTGTCGACGGGATAGATATCGAGTTCAATGATGAATCGCTAGCGGAAATCCTTGGTCTTCCAAACGAAGGTGCCCCGCTCGATGACATCACTGACTTCGATTTCTCCGAGGGTACGACTCTCGTTAGTTTCAAGAATGAGCTTTGTGCGCCCGTACGTGCTCGTCCTGGAAAGTTTAAGGCCAATAACTTGAAGTTGTTTAACTACGAATTACATCACATCATCTATTCCACTCTACTTCCAAAATCCACTTCAAAAGATGATGTCACTGCACTCGAGCTTTCTGCTTTATATCACATTCTTAAGGGGATTCCTTTTTCTGCTCCTAAGACTATCATTCAGACGATCGGTAGATGTCGCGGAAGAGACCGCAACCTCTCTTATGCGATGTTCATCCCACGCATCTTTCAGAGATTTGATATTGACTTATCCACTTGTGCTTTGGACCCTGAGCCCAAGTTCCTCAAGCTTTCTCGTCGCAGTATTGCCACTGCTCCTCCACCTCCTGCACCTGCTCTTACTGCACCTGGTCTTCAGTTTTACCCTATGACCTTTGAGGGTATTCACCAGCATCTATCAGATCTGTAGACATTCTTCGTTGACACTTCCAGGGAACATGAGTTCCGTGACGTGACTCGGTTCCAGGCTATTGCCAACTTCTTTGCCGATCTTCGATTTGCACAGACGGGTCACTCTGCTAGCTCTCTTCCTCGAGACCCTTCTGTATCTGGCTACCGCATTGATGATGCGGCGGTCCACTCTCTGTTCCAGCCAGGGAACACATACGATTGGTATCGTACTTCTGGTGCTACCCTACATACTTCTGGAGCTGGTCCATCTGGACATGCTGGCACTGCAGCCGATGATGATGAGGATGACTTTTGAGTTGTTACTTTTTGTGACTGATGACTTTGTCTTATGTTTACTTGGAAATGTTCCAACATTCCAAGATAGTATCAGTACTCTTTTTATTTGGATATGACATTTGGATGGACATGTTTTTTTTACGACTCAGTTTAGCATATGACTCAGTTTAGTTTATTGTTCAACACTTTATTTGTTTCAGCTTTATTATAGCATTATCTTTCTTTATGCTTCCATATAAACTGCCTGTGACAAATACCATGCCTGTGTTGTTTATACCATATCTGTTTATCCTATTTTTCTGTTAATGTTTATACCATGCCTGTGTTGAATGTCTTTATTCATTTTTTTTGTTTCTTCACTGCTTGTTACTTATGCATTTATTGCGGGAGCTTTCTCGTTGCAATTATTTTGCTAAGTGACCACAGGGGAGAATAAGATCTAACATCTTCATGGATACAGGTTATGAACAAATTTTTACATTTTATATCTCGGTACTTTCGGTACACTTTTGAATTGATCAAGACTAAAGATGTTATATCGGTCAAGGTTTGTCAATTATCAAAATGGGGGAGATTGTTGGCCCATTGGTCATGGTCAAACCTGATTTTAATAATTGATCAAACTTTGTCTCGATATACGAATCAATTCAGATGTTTACTTACGACGTTTTGGACACTGATCAAAGATGTATATCTACTCAGTTCAGGACCGAAGCTGTTTGCCACTCAAGATTGTATTTCCTTAAAGCAATGTAATTTTCATTTTATTGAGTCTAGGAATACATTGTACACCAAGTCGTACTGGCAAATAAACTATCCGAAATCGTTTTTCAAAACTGACCTATCTTTCTAAAATGACCTATATTTTTGAAAAATATCTATTTTACAAAAAGCTTCTGAAGGATTTTCAAAAAGCCAAAAATTATTTTTCACAAAATCAACTGACCAAATCCTGACAGAACTCGGCTAGAGTTCGGCCAGAGTTTGGCCAAGTTGAACGTTTGATTTTGAACTTGGTCTCCCTTCAGTTGCGGTTGGTTACAAAGAGTTCTATCCGAATTCTGTCCGAATTCTGTCAGAGTTCTGCCTTTGGAGAAACTATAAATAGAGAAGGATTTCGATCATTTCAAAACACCAATTCACTTTCATCTCTTCTCTTCTAAAGCTTACGTTTCTTCCAAAGAGTTTTCAAAAAGCTTTCATTTTCAAATCCCAAGCCAGTTACAATCCTCTAGTCGATTTGTCAGTGCGGTACGGTCTAGAAGTTTCAGAGCGATTGTAATCAGAGGCTTGATTGAAGATACACTCTTCACAATTGAAGTTGGTGTCGTTCTTCGTATTAAAGCTCGCGTCTGTAGAAGTTGCAAGGACTTCGTATGAAAACTTGCGGGATTTTCCAATAGTGGATTCAACTGGAAGCTAGAGTTCTTCCGACTGGACTAGTCCTCACAAGAGAAAAACCAGTATAAATCTCTGTGTTTGCGTTTACCTTCTGATCACTCTTTTTCATTACTGTTATTTATTTTGTGATTATTATTATATCTGTGATCTAACTGCTAACTAGTTTTTTAATTAGCAATATTCCGCTGCCTACTCTATTCACCCCCCTTAGAGTATTCTGCTTTACGATTTCGTTCCTACACTCCAAACAGATTTGGACATCTCTAGAAGAATCATATTCACAGAAGCGAAACATGGCCCGTATCTATGAGTTGTCCGAGTTATTGTTTAATACAAAGCAAAATAGGAAGCATATGCATGAATATTTGGCTTCAAAGAAGGCTTTGTGGGAGGAACTGCTACAATATCATTATTTTACTACTGATTTGAAGGAAGCTCAGCGATAGAAGGAAGACTTTCATGTTTCACTTATCCTAGCCGGCTTGGATTCTGCGCTCGAACTTTATAAGGCTCAGATCCTTGCTGGAATATAGTTACCTACGGTGGCAGATACTTTCTTCCATCTCAATCGTTCCTTCCTAGGACAGAGTTATGTGGTATCGAGTAATGATTCTTCTGACCTAGTTACTAGTGCTGCTAGTCGTGGTAGAGGACGTGGTGGTCGTGGTGGTAGAGATGGTAGTCGTAGTTTTGGTCGAGGAGGTGGTTATGGTGGTAGAGACAATGGTGATGGTGGTGGCCGTGGTGGTGGTCGCGGCCAACCACGAAAGTGGAACTATTGTGGAATGTTCAGTCACATCAAAGACTACTGTTGGGACAAGTGGGGTAAACTAGAATATGCACATCAAGTGCATGATGAGAATATGCAGTCAGCAGTCTCAAGTCACCACTTATGCTCCCCGAGATGTTACTTCAGGTTTCAATTAGACTTTCACGTCCGATACCTTATCTCCATTGGAACAAATCCTCCAGAAGTTGAACGCGCTTGTTAGTACCACCTCTTAACCTACTGCAACCATAGCACATACAGGTAATCCTGCATTCGTAGGAACCTAGTCACCATCCACCTCTTGGATCATCGACTCAGGAGCAAGTCCTCACATGTCTGGTATAAATTCTCTCTTTCATCATCGTAGTCCTATAAAACATAATATTATCTTAGCTGATGGGTCTACTCATCCTATGCTTGGAAAATGTGTCATTCATCCTACTCAATCACTGTTATTATTTGATTTATTATGTGCCTAATTTTTCTTTTAATTTGCTATCTGTGAGCCAGCTAATCAAATCTCTCCCATGTTTTGTAACATTTTCTTTCAATTCTTGTGTTTTTTATGACATCAGGATTCAGGATGAGAAAGATGATTGGTTTGGGGCATGAAAAAGATGGACTGTATTACTTGGATCTACCTGAAAATGCTTTCATTTCTGTTTCTACTTCTCCGTTGCAGTGACATTATCGTCTAGGTCATCCATCTTTGGTTAATTTGCATTAAGTTGTTCCTAGAGTCATGTTTCTGTTCTTGAATGTGAAGCCATGCAAGCATCACCGTAGTTCTTTTCCTCGTCGTATTGAGAGTCGTCAGTTACAGTCATTTGAACTTGTTCATTCTGTTATTTGGGGTCCGTCTAGTCAAAAGTTCGAAAGGATTTCAGTGTTTTGTTATTTTTGTTGATGATTATTCCAGAATAATTTGGTGATTTTTAATAAAAGAAAGATATGAGTTTCCAAATGTGTTATTCATTTTTTATAATGAAGTCTATGTTCAGTTTGATAAACGTATAAAATTTTTGCGTTCTGATAATGCTTTGGAGTATACTCGTATCTTTTGTAAATACTTTCTGTGTTGATCGTTGTATTATTCATCAAACCAGTTACGTTCACACCTCTCAGCAAAATGGTTTAGCCGGACGCAAACATCGACACCTTTTAGATGTGGCTCGAACTCTCATGTTTAACATGCATGTCCCTAAGCAGTATTGGGCAGATGCTGTTCTTACTGCATGTTATCTAATTAATCGCATGCCATCATCTATATTAAATAATCAAGTTCTATTCCCTATATTACATACAGGTGTCCCTCATTTTTTCTTACCTTTTCGAGTGTTTGGGTGTGTCGCTTTTGTTCACAACTTAGAACCTAATCGAGACAAGTTGTCTCCTCGATCTATGAAGTGTCTTCCTTGGTTATCCTCGTACCAAAAAGGTTAGCGTTGTTATAGTCCACAGTCACGCAAGTATTATGTCAGTGCAGATGTTACCTTCTTCAAGTCTACCCTTTTCTTTCCCTCATGAGACCGTCTTATTTCATTTTTATCAGATTTGCTATCTTCCATACCACTTTCGGTCATTCCTGAATCAGTTTGTCTCCATTCCTCCTTTACAGGTTTATCAGAGATTCAAGGACAGGCCAGTGGTTCTGCAGAATTCAGCCTTCAACCAATCAGCTTCCGAGCCTGCGGTTTCTGTTTCCATCACTACAGATTCAGATGATATTCCTATTGCTTTTAGAAAAAGCAAACACCTTTGTACCACAAAGAGCAAACATCCCATCTCTAATTATGTTTTCTTACATCGTGCTTCCTCATCTTTTCATGCATTTGTTGTTTCATTGTCTTCCATTTCCATTCCCAAAATTTATATGCAGACAGTGGGTTGTCATCTTCTGGTTGGAAAAATGCAATGGATGAGATGTGTGTTTTACAGCAAAATCAGACTTGGGAGCTTACACCACTTCCTGTTGGGAAGCAGACAGTGGGTTGTCGATGGGTGTACACTGTTAAGCATCATTTGGATGGTTTGTTGAGCGCCTCAAGGCACGATTGGTTGCAAAAGGGTATACTCAGACATAGTGTGGATTATATGGAGACTTTCTCTCCAGTGGTTCGGCTAAATTCAGTTTGGATTCTTATTTCTGTGGCGATTAATCATCAATGGCCTATGTATCAGCTGGCTATAAAGATTGCTTTCTTGCATAGTGACTTACAAGAGGAGGTTTATATTGATCAACCACTAGGGTATGCTGTGGCTGGAAGTGAAAAACTCGTATGTCGATTGAAAATATATATTATATGGGCAGAAACAGTCGCCACGAGCTTGGTTTGACAAGTTCAATTCAATTCTTATTCAGTATGGGTTTCAGCGCACCACATCAGATAATGTAGTATTTTGTCATTCTTTCTCGACAGATATTATTGTGTTGATTGTTTTTGTTGATGATATCATTATATCTGGGAGTGATTCTGCTGGAATTGTAGACTTGAAAGTCTATCTTAGTCGTCAGTTTCATACTAAGGATTTGGATCTTCGATATTTTCTTGGAATGTGAGTATCTATCGTAGCGCAAGTATGTTCTAGACTTTCTCAGAGACTGGAATGTTGGAGTGTCGGCCAGTTGAGACTCCTATGGATTATCATGACAAGCTTGATGCTGTCAGGGTAGAGTTATTTGAGGATGTTGGACATTATAGACGGCTGGTTGGAAAACTTATACATCTTACTGTTACAGGACCAGACATCTCCTATGCAGTTGGAGTAGTTAGTCAGTTTATGTATGCCCCTCGCAATCACATTGGAAGACTATCTCTCGCATTCTATGATACTTGTAGGGTGCACCTGGAATGTATTTGTTGTACAAACCTTCGCAGCTTATGGTGACGGGATTTAATGATGCTGATTAGGCAGGTAGTCGCATTGATAGGAGGTCTACTTTAGGTTATTGTACATTTGGGGTGTCAATCTTGTCACATGGCATAGTAAGAAGCAGAATGTTGTGGCTCGTTCTAGTGCAGAGGCCGCTGTGCGATGGCTCATACAACTTCTGAAATAATGTGGGTGCAGTCTCTTCTTCATGAGATGAGAATTATGGTTCCTATTTCTATGAACATGTATTGTGACAATCAGTCGACCATTTTCATCGTCAGTAATCCGGTGTTTCATGAGCGGACTAAGCGTATTGAGGTGGATTGCCATTTTGTTCGTGATTTGTTGATGAAGAAATAGATCGTCACTCCTTATGTTCGGTCTGACAATCAACTGGGTGATATCCTCACCAAACCACTTGCTCGTGGTCCATTTTCTGATTTAAACAAGCTGGGCATGTCTGATCTATATGCTCCAGCTCGAGGGAGGGTGTTAGAGTTATTATTGTTATTTATCTTATGAGGGTATAATAGTAGTTTTGGATGTACTGCATATCAATATAAATAACATAGATGCAACCTAAGGGTTTGATGCACTTGCAATCTCTTTTCTCGTATTCTCTCTTCTCCTTTTCTCTCCAAACTCCACTTATGTGAATCGTACTGTATGTTAACGTTTGATACTTTGATGTGTTTTTAACATATTGCAGGTTGAAATAAATATTCATCAGTTTTTTAAGGGGTATACAGAGGGAAGAACTCACAGAGATAAGTGGCCTGAGATGCTTAAGCTAAAGGATTGGCCCCCAGCTAGTTCCTTTGAGGAGCGCTTGCCTCGCCATGGCGCTGAGTTCATTGCTTCTTTACCTTTTCAGGAATATACAGATCCTAGACATGGATTTCTTAACCTTGCAGTGAAGCTTCCTGAGGATGCCCTGAAGCCCGATATGGGGCCCAAAACATACATTGCTTATGGACTTGCCAGAGAGCTAGGCAGGGGGGATTCTGTCACCAAGCTCCACTGCGATATGTCTGATGCGGTATGTAAATTTCTTGCAATAATTGATTTATTTCTGCAAGTATAACAGTTCTTTATATTACTACTTGTCTATTTATCTTTATTTTATTTACCTGTATATATATATATATATATATATATATATATATATATATATATATTACTCTTTTGCCAATTGATTATTATTCCTAATAAAAGTTCTAGATTAAGCAGTAACAAACTTTATGGTTAGTACACACACACACACACATATATATATATATATATATATATATATATATATATATATATATATTACTCTTTTGCCAATTGATTATTATTCCTAATAAAAGTTCTAGATTAAGCAGTAACAAACTTTATGGTTAGTACACACACACACACACACACACACACATATATATATATATATATATATATATATATATATATATATATATTACTCTTTTGCCAATTGATTATTATTCCTAATAAAAGTTCTAGATTAAGCAGTAACAAACTTTATGGTTAGTACACCTGATATTAAGCTAAAGTTCACAACCTAATATAGGACCATTAATTCCATCAAATTAGAGTGTAATCAACAAAAGGATGCTTATTACGTTCGATTATCCTTCGAGTTATTTTTTGTTAATGTTCCATGTTTCTTGTGATTTTTCATGGTAGACAATGATGGATGATGAATAAATTGCTGATATTTGTTTTTGTTTGGAAGGGACATTATTGGTACTTTCTTGCAATTAGTTTAGACAACTATGTTGCATGGATATGGGAAATGGTGTCCGTATCCATATCTTGTCCATATTCGTGCAACATAGTTAAGTACATATTATGTCTGTCTGAAAATGTCCGTATTCCATATCCATATCGTGCCCTCGTCATTATATGTGTCTGTATTCATGCAAACATATGTAGACAGCAACTGGTCATAATGAAATTGACGTTGCATCTGTTTTTTGTTGTGTAAATATTTGTGAGTCTTCCTAAGTATAGAAGAACACTTTACTATTTGTGATAGTGTCAACGTATCACGTGTAATAAAGTCCTTGTTTCACAAATTTATCTTAATGTGTCCAATTAACAGATGACTGGCTATTGATCTTGGTTTTCTGAATGAGTTAAATTTAAATTACTTAGTGAGGTTCCATTTTGAACATGGTCCTTGATAATGTGTTCTCTATCTTCTTCTTTACTCTTATTTTTTTGTTTAATTTTTTTTTATGCTAATCTTGTTTTTACTCTCTGATTTAGGAATTTTTGTTCATGCTTGTTATCTTGTTCAGGTCAATGTCTTGACACATACAGCAGAAGTAACACTCCTCCCTCGTCTTCTCTCTAATGTGGAGAATTTGAAAAAGAAACACAGAGAACAAGATATACGTGAACAACTCTGTACTATTCCGACAACTCCTGAGGTTTCTTCAGGTGCATCTGTAAAGCAAGAACAACCAATGTCCTCTAATTCAATGGACCAGCATTTATATATTGATGAAAGTTTAGATCAAAGTCGTGAAAGTGTTACTAAGATTAATGAATCTCTGGATAATGGAGAAAAAGATAATGGTGGCAGGACTTTGAAAAAGAATGACATTGTTTATAGTAGGAGGAAGCGGCGAACTCATGTTGCTGGTGTTGATCTCAGGGAGGTAAATGGTTGCATGTTAAGCAAAGAAAGGACTGAAGATTCTGTTAAGTCAGCCGAGAGAACAAAAACCGAAGGTCAAAGTGAAAGTATGCAACAAAAGCATGATCTTGATGAGTGTGTAGTAAATGGTGCAGAAAAGACGAACATTGTTGGTGAGAAGAGGAAGGACCAAGAAACTACAGTAAATGTAGGTGTGGAGCAAGAACATACAGATGGCGGTGCTCTTTGGGATATATTTAGGAGAGAAGATGTTAAGAAGTTACAAGAGTACCTTACAAAGCATTCTAGAGAGTTCAGACATTTACACTGTTCTCGGGTAGAGAAGGTGAGAACCATCTTAAATATTCAAGATACTGTTATACTCCATCCATGTGGGACCAGGTGAATAATTATTTGTTATTACTATTATTTTTGATCAGGTGGCTAATCCTATTCACGATCAATCTTTTTATTTAACCGTGGAACATAAGAGGAAATTGAAGGAAGAGTATGGTTAGTATATTTCCATTATTTGATTATACCTTTGGTGCATTATTAGTTTCTCTGGATTTAAAATTCGTAAAATTTATGTTTCTTTAGGTATCGAGCCTTGGACATTTGAGCAAAAACTTGGTGAGGCTGTCTTCATTCCAGCTGGTTGCCCCCATCAAGTGAGAAATCTGAAGGTATGCTAAATGTGTTGCATGATTGTAGCAAACTTAAACCTCTCTATTTGGAGTCTCATATCTGAAGGTATGCTAAGGGCTAGTTCGGACTGCAGTTACATTTCACTCCATTTGCTCAAATGCCCATTTCCTGGAATGCTCATTGGCTAGTGTTTTACGCCTTTGAGCCCCAAAATGAATCATACGTTTGAGAAACACACATCTGGAATCGAAACAGTTTGGCTGACCTCCTCCATTTGGCCAAATGGAGTCCCAGATGAAACTCAACTACAATCCAGACTGGCCCTAAATGTATTGCATCAATGTAGCAAACTTAATCCTCTCTATTTGGAGTCTCATTTACACGTATTGGTCCATGCAACTTTACTTTGCCATCTTAAGTACTTTCTTACAATCTCACAAACTTCAACAGGATGTGCAAACTTTGTGTCATGTTGAAAAACAATTCCCCTTCTACTTGTAAAAGAAAATGGATATTTCATTTTGCATAACCTATACCATATTTGAAATGTGACGGATGATTTTGACGTCATTTGAGGCTATTCTTTCTTCTGCAGTCATGTATAAAAGTTGCTCTTGATTTTGTCTCTCCTGAAAATGTTAGTGAATGCATGCGGTTAACCAAAGAATTTCGGTTACTTCCTCAAGGTCACTTGGCTAAGGAGGATAAACTTGAGGTTTGGGCGCCTTTTCTGCCAGCTTTCTTCCCTTTAATATGTTTTGTTATTCGAATGCATGTTAGATTCTATAAACTTTTGGATATACTTGGTTCATTTTAGGAACCTGGATCATTCTCCATCTACTAAATGAGCATTATGAGTTGGATCATATTTGAACATTTATTTATTCTGCACTGATGTTTTAATGTATTGTTTACTAGGTTAAAAAAATTGCTCTGCATGCGCTCGCCCAAGTTGTAAGGGATTTACATGATCAAAAATCCAAATCGATGTAAGCTGTTTCTGACCTAATTTTTGATGGCTTTGATGCCTACAGGGTCTTTAGTGTCTTGATGATGCTGGAAGATCATGATGTTATGTTTTTCTCCCATCTCATACATTGATATTTCAGTATATATTCGGTTTCTGGTAGTTAAATCTGATGAATCACAAAATATCTACTTGTTTTTTTTTTTTTATCACAAGTGAAGTCCCCAAAACTCTCTAACTCGTCTTCTCATATTTAGTATACATTGGAATTCATCCTATGATACACAAATCTACTCATACGTTTGGAAGCCTGCAACTAACTATATTATGCATTGCCCCAGGACCAAAGCTGATGTTAAAGAGGGATCAGTTACAGAATGTGGTTTGGAAAACGTGCTAAATGACTGAAATGTTTGCCATCACCGACCCAGCAGTCATCTCGGTCCTCCCCAACATCTTGCAACACCGATGATGAACCATAGCAAAGATTAGAGTTACGATACTCTCTTTTGCTAAACATTTTGTAAAGGAACTGGGTTAACCGTGCACATGGTTGATAACTGTAGCTTATAATGTTGGTGTTTTTTATGTTTTTGGCCGTAGTCTTCTACTGCAATTGTTTCAGTTCCTTTCACATTGGAAATTGCAGCAAGTGGGAAGTGTGAGAGAATGGCATTGTATGTATTGGGTCTGATGGTGTAGGTAGATTGTGTATGTGCTACGAATCCTTAGATATGATATTTCTGAGTCTAAAAGTTAAGAGACAAAGTTTATGCTTCATCAGAATGGTTGTCCAGTGGTTCAGTGATGGCTGTGTTTGGTTGCCAGCTAGTGGGCTGAAGTGAAGAAGTGACTTCATAATTTTTTATTTTTTTTTGGTAAGTAGTTTTTGAGACATTTTTTAGTTTTAAAGTTTTTGACCCCTTGGAAGTGGCAAATTCAATCACTTCACCGTTTGGTAGAATGGAAGTGCAAAGATTTAAAATGTGACTGTCTTGTGACTTTCTCAAGCAACTCCTGTTGTGTTGCACCTGGGATTCTCTCCAAATATATCAAGTGCTACTCCAAATATATCTGTTATGCCGAGCCACAAATTATAGTCATTATTTTTGACTTTAGAATTTTGCCAAGTGCAGGACATTTCTACTATTCATATGTTTTCTGCCCTGGCTCATCTATTGGTCAACAGTAGCACTACTATTATTATTTTCTGTACTTTGTGCTACTGTTGATTTTAACAGTAAACAAAGACCGGCAATCTGCTTCTGATCCCATTTCGTATCTATATATTTAACAGATGGATATTTGTATATAACTATATATAGATAGGAGAGCATGCTAAATTCTGTGAAAATTTGTACCTGTTGGCTGTTGGGGCTTCTAGTGAACTATCTGGATATGCATCACCATTGCGTTAGCACCATTTGTTTGGTTGGACTTATGGGCAAGGTTGGGTGAAATAGTTTCTTGGTTGGATAGATAATGGGCGGGTTATGAGGATGGGGTGGCTTATGTGAATGGATGGCTTTACCGAGGATTCTTGGAGATGATGTTTTGCTTCATGGTCTGTTAGCAATTTCATGTTATCTCAGTTTTCATTTTTTTTGTTTTTTTTTTTGTTTTGGTCTATGATGAGATAATGTATCCTAGATTTATGCTCCATTTTTTTTTTTTTTTTTTTTTTTTTTTTTTTACATTTCGGTCGGGATATCTCATTTTGGATTCGAAAAAATTTACTGTAGGATAAAAAATTTGTTAAAAATTTGCTAGAAGATAAGATGTTTAGGAATTTACCTGGAACGATACGTTCAGCCAGACTGTGTGGCGGAAAATGAGCATGCTCAAATTCCGTCAGATGGGGTGGCTGAAAATGAGCAATGCTCAAATTCAGCCACACGGTATGGCTGAAATTGGACGTAGTGGTTTGTGTTGGTCGGGTATTGATTTTTTTAGTTTGAGTTAGTTTGGGTTGATTTTTATTTTTTTGGTTTTTATTTGGCCTCGGTTTTTTATTTAGTTAAGTTTGTTGTTGGTTTTTTTTAGGTTGGTTTTATTTATTTTGGTTTGGATTTTGGATTGGTAGTTTGGTTTATGTTTGTTTGTTGGGTTGGGACTTGTTTATAAGCAATTTCTTTCCAACGTTACAATTCTAACGTTACATTTTCAACTTCCAATTCAAACGACTATATCATACCACAATCCTATGTATAAGTATCAAACCAATCAATTTTTTCATCTCTAAAATTTTCTCATTCACTTTACAATATCTCTCATTCAGTAAGAGGCTCATTCAGTCTAGTTCGTTGAAAGCTGAAGCTCCTCTCGTCCAACCTCCATTTGAAAGCTCATCTTCTTGTCAGCATGGATCAAAAGCTAACAATACTATGCTCGCTTGGAGGTGTACTAAATGAGTTAGCTTATGAAGGAGGTTTAATTCAAGTTCTTTTAGTTGATCGAAATATTTCGTTTCTTAGTTTACATAATATAATTATTGATGAATATTCTATCGATTACGAATTTATATTAGTACATATTTTCGTATATAATTGTATAAATGTAGATAGTAAACAAACATGGAAATTTATTCTTGAAGTTAATGCACAATCACCGTATATTAATATCTATGTCACTCTACCCCTATCAAGAAATAATAATGTAAGGTAGTATACCTGCTTCTAATATAAATGTTAACGTTGGTCCTAGTTCTTCTCACCAAGTTATTCCATTTACTGAAGAAGAACATATAGTAGATGATGATAGTAACGATGATAAAAATAGTGATGATCTAATTGAAAATTTAGATAATGAATTTGATAATTCCGTTGATAGTCTTAGCACTCCTGAATTATTTATTGGAAAACAATTTGAGAATCGTTATAAATTTAGAAGTTTTATTAGTGATATAGCAATTAAACATAATTTTACTTGTTCGGCTACTTTAAATAATGCTACTGGGATTATATATAAATGTAATAGTTCAAATTTTCATTAGTAGAGTTTTGAATATGATTAGAGTAAAGGTTAAGAGTGGGATAGATTAGGATTTGCGTTTATATTAGGGTAAGGGTTTGGATTAGGTTATGGTTTAGTTTACGGGTTAGGGAGAGGGTTAGGGTTGGGGTCTAGATTAGGTTTAAGATTAGTCTTAAGGGTTAGGGTTGGAATCTAAATTAGGTTTAAGATTAGCCTTAGGATACAATTTCTTGGGTTAGGAGTTATCATTAGTGTTTGTATTATGGTTAGAAAATTAGGATTTAGGATATGAGTAATAAATTTAATTTAAAAATAATTAAAAAATTAAACTAACCATGAACACTTCACTTCTTCTTCTTCTTCTTCTTCTCCTCGGTTTCTCTTCTGCTCCTCCTCCTCTTCCTGTGAATACTTCACACTTCACAAGAACCTCTTAACTCCTCTCCCAACCACCAACTAACCCACCCCATTAAACCATCTCCATTTACTATCTGAACCAACCCAACCTAGCGAACCGGACCGGCCATGTTGGATTTTCGACAGACCGTTTGTCGAAATTTTGGAGTCATGTCGAATTTTCGACAGACGGTCTGTCGGAAATTGGGCATGGCTCCAATTCCGACATGCGGTCTGTCATCTTCTATCGTTTCTCCAAATTTCTTGAACTTCTATCGTTTTTACTAATTTTTAACAAATTATTTATCCTACAACAAATTTTTTGTTTTGGATTAGTTGGTTATTTGCACCTCTCAGCACTCTTTGGACACTTCCATGAATATTTTATTTTATTCAATAAATAATAATAAATAAAATGTCAAAACAAAATAATTTCAAATGAATTATATCTATAAATGATAACAAGCAAATTGAAAATATACAATACAATAAAATATATTTAAGATTTATTTAGGATTTTAGTAACTTTTAGATATAACTTAAAAATTTAAATTAGATAGTTGAAAAATAGAAAATCACTAATTAAGTAGAGAGGGGTGGGTCAATAAAAAGGGAGGGAGAGAAATAATTTTAAGTCTATTTTTGTATCTTTTAGCGAGAAACACCATCCTGTTTATTATATAGATTTTGGAGTATCAAAATTTAAAATTTTATGCCACATCTTGTTGGAATTTTATCTGTTGATACAATTCAGATATTGGTTGAATGGCTTTAATATATTGTGGACAATTTTCTTACTCAAATTCCATACTCAATTTCCATACAATGAAGGATGTGTTTTGGACAATTTTATATCAAATTTTAGTTGCAAAATTGTTGAAATAGTTTTATTGTTGGAGTCTAGTCTCGATTCGAGGTGTTGGAGGACAGTCTGGACATCGCAAAAGACATAGGGGAATTCTATTGAAAACTGACCGAGTTCGGTCTGGCCAAATTCGGTTCGAACTCTCAATTTGTCACAGAACCTGTTGGGTTTGACCCAACCGAATTCGGTCAGAATTCGATTTGAGTCGGTCTGTTGGCGGACAGATTCACTATAGGCCTCAAATCTGTATCAAATCTTCTTTGTGATCAAATTTGGATGTCCAGGATTGAGTCTGGGCTATTTTAGGATTTCTAAACTCTAAATAGATTTCTCAACCTATAAATATATGTTGTGGGTGGAGGCACAAGGCAGAACACAACAGAGGCTCAATACAGGAGATTCAGGGTGTTCGTCCACATGAAAATTAAGAGAAAGTTCATACTTTGCTCTTAGGGCTCACTATCCAAGATAGTTGGAAGTGAAGATATGTTCTGGGAATCGTTTATCTCGTTCATGGAGATCACTACGGGTAGGACGAGTGATTTTAAGTTGTAATCTTCTGCCTTCTTCTTGAGTTTGGTGAGGGAGTTGAACCTTTGGGCAAATGATTCAACATATTTGTATTCAGTCTTGTATCATAAAGTTATAAAGAGTGTGATTTGTCCAGGTGACCGGTCACCGAAAATATTGTGTTTGATCTGACTTGACGTTCTTGTTTGACAGTGGTTCGTTATCTTCAGGTTAATTGGTGTAGTTTTCGTTGCAGTCAGCTTCAAACACGTGGATCAAAACGCTTCCTAGGCGTTGTGGTACCAACTGTTGGGAACGAAGCGCGAAAAACGTTTCCCCAAACTAGAGAGCCCTGTGAGAGAACCGAGCAAAAGCACACAAACCAAAAATGCTAAACACGAATCGCAGATACAAAAAATTTTACGTGGAAAACCCATATGGGAAAAACAACGGGGCGATCAGAGTCCAACCCTGTAGAACCTCCATTAATGGAATAAAGAGAATACACCCTCTATAACTTCCTGTAGTATCCTGCTAAGTCCAGAAAGCTCCGAATTTTTACAACTGATCCTGGTGTCGAACACGTCTCGATGGTCGCTATCTTTTTTAGATCTACTGAGATGCCATCTCCTGTGATAACGTGGCCTAGAAAGTCCACCTTGTCCAAGAAGAACTCACACTTGATAGTGTCACGCCCCAGAACCAGAATACTGCAGAGCGGGAGACAAATACAGCCAGCTACGTATATTGAAGTACAAGCCACCTCGCAATACGGTCACGACTGTCTAGATGCATGAGGGTTTATCTACAGGCCATCAGTCTCTTAAGGTCAAGAACAAGCCTAGTGTCTCAATCTCAAGCAAGTAAATACATGTTACAAGATGGTAGATCATCAGACATACAAAGTAAGGCATCCCAAACATTACATATTCAGATGATCATGAAGCTAGTTATACAAAATGCGAAGACTAGCAAGAGTTCCAGTCATACATGATCAACCCTAGGATTTGTTAATTATGTTACAGCCATTAGGCAGACATGAATGTAAATTCAACACGAGCTGACACTTGCTCGGCGGCTAAACGTCTCAAAAGAATAATTTACAATAGAGTGGGAGAGCAAAATAAAATCCACTCGTTGCCAGGGTTGCGTCTAGTGTTCACCATCTGGCTGGAAGGCGGGGAGATCCTCGGGAGCTACTCCGAAATCTGGCCATATAAAACCAGCTGGGTCAGACCCCAAAAAGAGCAAGTGCCACAAGGGAGGCTTCACTTAAGAACTAAAACCAGCATATTAGCACATGATACATAAAGGATAACGAAAAATATGAGTTAGAGAAAATATGGTGATAAACGATAAGATAACTAAAGGACTATTCCAGTAACCAAGTTACAACCCGTAAACCAAATAAGGACCGGGGTTGTAACCCTTCACCTGAATAGAACTTAGTCTCTAACCAATTATCGAATAAGTAAAGCATAACAGTAACGGGCTGAAGTAACCATGTATTGGCCTTATCTAGGCAAGACTAGACTGGACTCCATCCATCAATCATGGCCAAGCAATGAGTACGGCTTGATACTTTAACTAACTAGGGTTATCACAAGCCTAGTTACTAAAAAGATGCATTGAGATGTTCCAACAGCCACAAGCCATGCAGACTTAATGCAGGTTATCCAGATGTAAGTTGAGAGAGTTGGATTAGGTGACTTGGGGGTGCAACATATGATAGTGTGCTGGAAATGTGCCCTACTCGACGGCAGGCTACAAGTCCAATTAAAGCGCCCAGATAACGGGACTGCCTGTAGCTGGGAAATCTCTTCATGAATTACTTGATCAATCTAGTCATTATCCTAGTCAGATTCTGTATGAATCCCTGACTGTGGTAACCAGGAATTCATGTCCTATACATGATGCAAGACGAGACATGTAGCTTATACAAGCATAAACACCCACGGTGTCAAGACAAGAGTTACTTAGCAAGTCAAGATAGCCATCACAACAACATATCATGATTATCATGTTAGGTTACTTATCAAGTCAAGAGTACGTCACAGCGGACCACCATCAAGAATTATCATGTCAAGTTACTTGTCAAGAGTGTACCACGATGGGTCACTATCAAGAATTATCATGTTACTTGTTACTTGTTAAGAGTGCGCCTTAACAGGCCACTATCGTGTTCTATCCTTACATTATCATGAATGAGAGAAGCTTGCATAAAATAGCTAGTAGCATATTCTTGAAGCCAAGAAAAAGATCTACAACTTTCATGTTGGGAGTTGGAAGAAATTCTGGCCACAAATCAGCCAAATGGGGCACAAAACAACCAAAAACAGCCAAAATAGGCACTATGTGGCACTATGCATCTATGCGGACTGGCACTATACGGCCAGACACTATGCAGCTATGCGGACGGGCACTATGCAGCCAGGCACTATGCAGCTATGCGGACCGACACTATGTGGCCAGGCACTATGCATATATGCGGATTGGCACTATGCGGCCAGGCACTGTGTATCTATACGAACTAGCACTATGCGGCCAGACACTATTCATCTATGCGGACTGGCACTATGCGGCCAGGCACTATGCATCTATGCGGACTGACACTATGCGGCCAGATACTATGCATCCCTACGGACTGGCACTATGCGGCCAGGCACTATATATCTATGCGGACTGGTACTATACGGCCAGGTACTATGCATCCTTGCGGACTGGCACTATACGGTCAGGTACTATGCATCCATGCAGACTGGCACTATGCGGCCAGCACTATGCATCCATACGGATTGACACTATGCGGCCAGCACTATACGGCTATGCGGCCAGCACTATTCATCGTCCCTGCCAGAACCAGGACAGATGAACATAGAAGATGTCCAAATCTTATTTGGTCATAACTTCCTCAAAACAAGTCGAAATCTAACTTTTCAAAGGTCCATTTTGGATAAAATCGAATTCTCTACAACATAAAACATCAAAACTTGAAAATAATGAAGTTTGGTAGATCAAAACCTAAGAAAACTGAAAAGGCTACAAACTTAGATCTAAAAAAATCCATCCGTCCAAACCGAAAACTCCAAGTTCTAAAGATGCTTAGAATCGTACAGAGAAGAAGATAGAACAATAAAATGGAAGATCCATCATGAAGCAAGTTGCACTTGCCTAAGCTCTCTAGGTTGGTAGGAGAGTAATGGAGGAAGAAGAAGAAGTAATGAATGAAGAGAGAGAAATAAGGGGTGGTTGGGCTTTAAAGGGGGAGGGTTTACTCATAATGAACCAAGCCCAATCAAACCAAGCCAAACCAAAATAAACCAAGCCAAGTCATGACAACCAAGACTAGGCTAGCAAGTCAAGTCCAACTACGGGTCACCTGACAAACGTCAGAGATCGCGTATACGCATACGAAAATATGTATAACGGGAAACAGGAGTGACAACTCTACCCACCTTAAAAGAATTTTGTTCTCGAAATTTAATCAAGAGGCTAGAGATGTCGTGGCAGGCTATATTAATCATAAGCAATCTATGACTAACAGTCAATCAAGCAATCATTCATGCAAGCAAGGAATTAAAAGCATAAGGCATAAGGAAGACATTATACCTTATGAGTCAAACAGGTGTGGATATTGCGAGCGGATATCATCCTCACGCTCCCACGTTGACTCACCTAAAGAGTGGTGACCCCAAGCAATACGGACTAAACTAATAGTCTTGTTATTGAGTTCCTTCTCTCTTCGGTCCAATATGGATACGGACCTTTCCTCATACGAAAGGTTGGTACCAACAACCAATTCCGAATGATCAAGTATATGGATCGGATCCGGGATATACCGTTGAAATTGGAGTCATGTACCTCATGTAACGACGGCGGACAAGTGAGACGATATGACACATCACCTACTCGCTTGAGAATGTCAAACGACCCTATATACCTAGGACTAAGCTTTCCCCGTACACCGAATCGAATGACGCCACGGGTAGGCAAGATCCTAAGGAACACGTGGTCGCCGACTGAAAACTCAAGTGGACGCCGATGAAAATCGGTCCAATGGCGCTGACGATCTTGGACAACTCGAAGATGATCTATGACTTGTCTGACCACGTCGATTGTCTGCGTAACCATCTCTGGACCAAGCATCTGCCTCTCACCTATATCATCCCAGGCTAACGAGGATCTGCACTTCCTGTCATACAGTGATTCAAAGGGTGCCATCTGGATACTGGCCTAGAAACTATTGTTATAGGAGAACTCCACTAGGTGCAGGTGATCTTTCCACGAACCACCGAAGTCCAGCGTACAAGATCGCAACATATCTTCAAGAATCTGAATCGTGCGTTCTGACTGACCATCTGTCTGCGGATGATATGCGGAACTGAACTTGAGACGAGTCCCCAAACTCTCTTGAAGACTCCGCCAAAAGTGCGATGTGAATCTTGAATCTCTGTCTGATATGATACTAACTGGCACTCCATGCAATCTAACAATCTGCCTGAGGTACATCTCTGCTAGCTGATTCGTCGACTGACCAATTCTGAAGAGGAGAAAATGAGCTACCTTCGTGAGACGATCAACTATAGCCCATATAGCATCTCTCCCAGCTGGGGATTTAGGTAACCCAGTTACAAAATCCTAATGTGCTCCCATTTCAATTCTGGGATCGGTAAAGGTTGAAGAAGTTCAACTGGTCTCTGATGTTCATCCTTAACTTGTTTGCAAACTAAACATCGGGAGACAAACTGGGCTATCTCCCTCTTCATGCCATTCCACCAGAAATGCTGACGGATGTCTCGGTACATCTTCGTGCCACCGAAATGAATTGAATACTGAGAACTGTGAGCCTCTGCCATGATCTCCTGTCTGATGTCACCACTGGGTACACAAAGACGCCTCCCATGTCAGAGTGTACCATCCTCATGAATGCATAACTCTGCTCTCCATCCTGCTACGCATTCTGCTCTAAGCCGCTAAAGCTTAGAATCCGTTGGTTGCTCCATTTTGATCCTCTCAACTATACTGGACAGAACTTGCATACTGGCCATCAATGCCACATTGGTAGGGAGAACTATCTCTATCCCCATCTTCTGAAGGTCTGCTAATAACTTTGGTTGCGCTGTTAGGAAATAAACTTCAGCTCTTTTGCTCAATGCATCTGCTACTACTTGGCCTTCCCAGGATGATACTGCAGGTTGATGTCATAATCCACAAGTAGCTCTAGCCATCTCCTCTGACGCATGTTAAGATCCTTCTGAGTAAATATATACTTTAGACTCTTGTGGTCGGTGAAAATCTCCACTAGATCTCCATACAAATAATGCCTCCACAACTTAAGTGCAAAAACCACCACTGCCAATTCCAAGTCATGGGTTGGATAATTCCTCTCATGATCACGAAGCTGACGTAACGCATAAGCTACTACCTTACCATGTTGCATCAATACGTATCCCAATCCTCTGCCTGAAGTATCACAATAAACTAAAAATTCTTCAGTCCCATCTGGAAGCGTAAGAATGTGGGCCGTCATTAATCCTTGCTTCAACTTCTCGAATGAACTCTGACACTCTGCTGTCCAAGCAAACTGCACATCCTTATAGGTCAACCGCGTCAATGGGACTGAAATTCGAGCAAAGTCTGATACGAACCGCCGGTAATAGTCGGCTAATTCTAGAAAACTTCGAACTTCTGCGACGGTGCTGGGAACTGGCCATGTCTCTATAGCCACTATCTTATGGGGGTCAACTTCCACTCCACCTCTGGCGATGATGTGACCTAAGTACGAAATGCGATCAAGCCAAAATTCGCACTTATTGAACTTCGCATACAACTGGTGCTCTCTGAGAATCTGAAGAACTACACGGAGATGTTGCTCATGCTCCGCCTCACTCTTGCTATAGACTAAGATGTCGTCTAGAAATACTACCACGAACTGGTCCAAATAGGGCATGAAGATACGATTCATGAGGTCCATTAATACGGCTGGCGCATTGGTCGCTCCAAATGGCATAACAAGGAACTCCCAATGTCCATATCTTGATATGAATGCTGTCTTCTGGATGTCTTGCTCTCTAACTCTGATCTGATGGTACCCTGATCGCAAGTCAATCTTCGAGAATACTGCCGCCCCCTTGAGATGATCAAATAAGTCATATATTCTTGGTAGAGGATATCTGTTCTTGATTGTTACAGAGTTCAAGGTTCGATAATCAATACATAATCTTGACGTACCATCCTACTTTTTCACAAGAAGCATCGGGGATCCCCAAGGCGATCCGCCAGCACGAATGAATCCCTTGGTTCTGAGTTCTTCAATCATCTTGTACAAAATTTCCAACTCCGAGGGTGCCATCCTATAGACTCTCTCTGACACTGGTGTCGTCCCTGGAATCAAGTCGATAGTGAACTCTATCTCCCTCTCCGGTGGCATACTTGGAAGTTTTTCGGGAAATACATCGGGAAACTCTTCTACTACTCTGGGAAACCGAACTGCCTCTGCTACTGCCATCCACAAGACTGGGGGAGAAGGTTCAACTCCACCTCTGGAAAAGGAAAACTCCGGTCCGCCTGGAATACCAAAAATAATTCTGCCAATTTGGCAGTCTATTCTACATACTGATTCTTCAACCAATTCCATTCCTAGGACCACATCATAATCGGCCATCGGGAATTCTATCAACCTAGCGGGAAACTCTCTACCGCTAACTACGATTCGACACGAGGAAACACTACCAAAATTTATCGTTTTAGCGACGGCCACATCCGTCGCTAAGACGACGGTAAATACAATTAGCGACCGAGTACCGACGGATATTGGCCAAAAACATCCGTCGGCAATCAGCTCGTCGCTAATAACCTTTCGTCGCTAAGTTGTCGTCACATGACGGACTAGCGACGGATATTCGACGTTACAATACGAAGCCTTAGCGACGGATGTCCGACGGACTTTCGTCCACTTCAGCTTTTAAGTACTGAACTGTGTAGGCTATAGCGACGTACATTTCCGTCGGAAACCCGTCGTAACAGCGTATCACATTGTATCATTCCGTCGCTAATGCGTCGCAAGGCGTCGGTAATTAACGACCGCTTTCCGACGGATTACTGATGAACTATCCGTCGAGCAGGTTCTGGAAAAGCTTGGCATTTCCAGCACCATGGCGACAGAATCGTAGTCGCTAACCCGTCGCTACTGCGACGCGACAGCGACGGATTTCTGACTGATTATCCGTCGCCATGGTTCTGAAATTGTCATGCATTTCCAGAACCATGTCGACGGATTTGCCGTCGCTACGCCGTCACTATTTAGAGGACTGATTAGCGGCTGTCTACCAGTCGCCCTGGCGACGGCGGTTCCGTCGCTAGTCCGTCGAAGCTTATACCACCAGAACATTACCGACGGATAATCCGTCGATAACCCGTCGCTGCCTGGAAACATTTTAAAAACTCTAGATAGCGACGGATTACCCGTCGAAAACCCGTCGGAAACTGGGATTATCCGTCGCTACACGGTCACTAGTCCGTCGCTAACTGGGTTTATTGGGAAAAAAAAATTGCAGCACTTTCCCTGTTCACAAATATATGCATAAACCAAACCAATGCACACCAATTATCCAACAATCACACAGACCAAATATATAATACAGTCACATTATCCAAGAATCACATAGACCAAGTAATGCACATACGAATTTAATGCACATCAATTATCCAAGAATCATATAGACCAAACCAAATTAATATAAAATAGACATCAATTATCCGGAAGAGTAACCTAATATCCATCGTTATAATCCGATCATTGCACAAATATTCCAAATTTTTCACAAATATTCCAAAACACATAGGAAAGAGTTGGCCAGTTACAGTAACCTAATATCCAATCCTGGCGACCGATCATAACACAAATATTCCAAAATTTTCACAAATATTCCAAAACACATAGGAAAATCGACTTTCATCTCAACAATGACCACAAGTCAGATGATGAATTCTCACAGCCAGGGTCAATACTTATAAGTACCTACGGTCCAGGAGGTTGATCCGCTATAGTACACCCATGTACGATCAACGAAGTAACGATCCATTTCAATTTGGATGTGAAAATCTGTATCGTAAGACAAACTAAACATAATCAGTTCTATTTCACATGCTTAATTGCCAAGTATGGGAACGAATGGCTCAGAACACAACCCAAAATTTATTCTAGCATACATTAGTGTGAATCATCTACGTTCTGTACATATAGTGTAGTATATGTTCTTATCGTATCTAGTATCTGAAAGATGTAACAGAATCAAGATGAACTCACATAGATTACAGGTGCCCCACATTTGAGTGCTACACCAAGACTCACCGTGATGAGGTTAGTGATTTATTTAACCTAATATAGTAATCTTGTAATTTAAAGTTGGAAGAACGTGCAAGTAGCCTTATAGTTTCTGCCTCGCCAGTCGAATGGCTTAATTGCCAAGTATCGGAACGAATGGCTCAGAACACAACCCGAGATTCATTCTAGCATACATTAGTAAGTTCATCTTGATTCTGTTACGTCCTTCAGATACTAGATACGATAAGAACATATACTACACCATATGTACAGAACATAGATGATTCACACTAATGTATGCTAGAATGAATCTTGGCTTGTGTTCTGAGTCATCCGTTCTGATCAGGCATCTTCCTTCTCCTCTCCTCCACCATGGCTCTGAACAAATTTGCTCCTCCCTCTACTTTCCTTCTTCTTATTTGACTCTCTCAGCAACATATGACATCCAGCTCAAGTGTAGAGTCGGGGGAGAAGAAGTGGACAGAAAGAGGAGGGGGAAGCAGCACAGCCGGCGGCATGACCCGGAGGAAGTACAGAGGTTTTCTTCAACAGCCGTAGGAGAACTATAAGGATATATCTTTTTAGCGACATATCACATTGTCAAAGACCCTTAATGTGACAATCATGTTACCGCGGTGTCGGAAGACTAACATGTTAGTCTTCTGACACCGCGGTAACATGATATTCACATGAAGGGTCTTTGACAAGATGACATGTCGCTAAAAAGATATATCCTTATAGTTCTCCTACGGCTGTTGAAGAAAACCTCTGTACTTCCTCCGGGTCATGCCGCCGGCTGTGCTGCTTCCCCTCCTCTTCCTGTCCACTTCTTCTCCCCCGACTCTACACTTGAGGTGGATGTCGTATGTTGCTGAGAGAGTCAAATAAGAAGAAGGGAAGTAGAGGGAGGAGCAGATTTGTTCAGAGCCATGGTGGAGGACGAGGAGAAGGAAGATGCTTGATCAGAACGGACGGCTCAGAACAAAAGCCAAGATTCATTCTAGCATACAATAGTGTGAATCATCTATGTTCTGTACATATGGTGTAGTATATGTTCTTATCGTATCTAGTATCTGAAGGACGTAACAGAATCAAGATGAACTCACTAATGTAATACTAAGACATCATCTACTACTATATAAGATATAGTGATAGGTTGTCTTATCATCATTGCCGAGGGATGAGGGTCGGAGGACAGTCAACTTTATCTAAGGCTACTTGCATAGTTTCTGCCTCGTCAGTCGAATGGCTGCAGGGACTATGTCCTGATCACCATTAGTGTGAATCATCTATGTTCTGTACATATGGTGCAACACTTTTCCTGTTCACAAAAATATGCATAAACCAAACCAATATATAATGCACACCAATTATCCAAGAATCACATAGACCAAATATGCACATACGAATGGCTGCAGGGACTATGTCCTGATCACCATGTCGTACCGTAGATTAATGCAAATGGAGCTGGAGCCAAAATACAGAAACCAAAATACAAAATACAGAAACCAAAATACAAAATATAGAATTCAAAATAGGACCCTCTGTGAGAACGGATGGCTCAGAACACAACCAACCGGAGAGGATACCCTGAGAGATCCATCTGAGTAGGACGTATACTCTGAGAGATCACCTTTACAAGAATGATATCAGTAGTGGGATTGAGTGCTGGAGGGGATACCATCAGAGTATACGTCCTACTCAGATGGGTCTCTCACCGTTACTATTTTTTTCTGACTGCATGGTGGATGTGCTCCGTCAACAGAATCTGACTCCAAGCCAAAACTTTGCCCCGGAGCTCAAGTGGACATCCTTCGTGTAGAGCTCGAGTGAGAGGTTCATGACAGCATGGTGGTCTCCTTTGTCAAAGTATCCGTGCTCGTCCCACAACCAATGTGGGATGAGCACGGATACTTTGACAAATGAGACCACCATGCTGTCAGGAACCTCTCACTCGAGCTCTACACGAAGGATGTCCACTTGAGCTCCGGGACAAAGTTTTGGCTCGGAGCAAGAATCTGTTGACGGAGCACATCTACTATGCTGTCAGAAAAAATTAGTAACGGTGGGAGACCCATCTGAGTAGGACGTATTCTCTGATAATATCTCCTCCAGCACTCAATCCCACTACTGATATCATTCTTGTAATTGTGATCTATCAGAGTATACGTCATACTGAGATGGATCTAGTATTCTCTCTTGTTGGTTGTCGTATCATCATTGCCGAGGGATGAGGGTCGGAGGACAGTACAAATAGTCTAATACAAAAACAACTCAATATGTAGTCCAATACAAATAGTCTAATACAAAAACAACCCAATACAAATAGTCCAATACAAATAAGTACTAATAGCTAATGAGAACCACGCTGCTCACGCAAACGCTCAGTGATACGTTCACGCAACCACCTCGAAAAAGCGAGATTTTTGGCGCGAGGAGAGCTGTCGTCCCTTGCAAGGACTGCATGAAGAGTCCTCTCGGTCTCACTAGCTACCGGTGCTGGATGAATAGAACTCCCGGTCTCACTAGCAACCGGTGCCACTTCCTCCTTAACTGTAGGAGGAGCCACCTCAGCATTCACTGTTTTCCTCAAACGACGTGCCGCTCCTCGGGTCATGGGTGCCATCTGGTAAGATCGATAGTCACAAATAATATAATTGTAACAGAAGCAAGCTAACTAAAGGAACCATCATGTAATTTGAGTACATTTTCGAAAGCCGATAAAGTATAAAAAATTCGATTTTTTGCCAAGTGTGAGAACGGATGGCTGAGAAGACAACCCAAGATTCATTCAAGCATACATTAGTGTGAATCATCTATGTTCTGTACATATGGTGTAGTATATGTTCTTATCGTATCTAGTATCTGAAGGACGTACGTAACAGAATCAAGATGAACTCACATAATGTAATACTAAGACATCATCTACTACTATATAAGATACAGTGATAGGTTGTCGTATCATCATTGCCGAGGGATGAGGGTCGGAAGACAGTCAACTTTATCTACGGCTACATAGTTTCTGCCTCGCCAGTCGAATGGCTGCAGGTACTATGTCCTGATCACCATGTCGTACCGTAGATCAAATGGAGCTGGAACTGGAGCCAAAATACAGTACTACTTCACCATGTCGTACCATTTTACTCTCTCCTCCTCCCCCCCTCCGGCGCTCTCACTCTCTCTGGCGCTCTCACACTACTAATCCCTATGTGTTTTAAGTGTGAGAACGGATGGCTCAGAACACAACCCAAGATTCATTCTAGCATACATTAGTGTGAATCATCTATATTCTGTATACATATCATGTAGTATATGTTAACCTTATCGTATCTAGTATCTGAAGGACGTACGTAACAGAATCAAGATGAACTCACTAATGTAATACTAAGACATCATCTACCACTATATAAGATATAGTGATAGGTCGTCGTATCATCATTGCCGAGGGATGAGGGTCGGAGGACAGGCAACTTTATCTACGGCAACATAGTTTCTGCCTCGCCAGTCGAATGGCTGCAGGGAATATCCGTCACCATGTCGTACCGTAGATTAATGCAATTAATGGAGCTGGAAATATCCGTCGCTAACCGGTAACTAGTCCGTCGCTAACTGAGATTGTCACATACACATATGTATATCACAGCTAGATGTATAGATATACATCTATACAGAAGCACACAACTGATAGAACTCGCACTGTCCTTGAGACAGTGAACATATACACCATGAATCCAAACCCCATATATATTCACATTTACTAATCCAAACACCACCAAACTAATGGAACACCCAATATGGATAACACATTATTTAGCCAATATATAAACTCAGATGAATTTGAGAAGCAAAGCCACCCGCCGCCCCCGACCAAAGCCCGCCGCCCCCGACCAAAGCCCGCCGCCCAGTAGTTCGGTTGCATATATATATATGAAGAGTGCTTATGGGTGTGCGTCGGTTGCAAATAGCCCCGACGCACCCGCCCCAAGCCAGCCGCCCAGCCCCCGACGCCGCCGCCCCAAGCCAGCCGCCCAGCCCCCAACCCAAGCCAGCCGCCCAGCCCCCGACGCCCCCGCCCCAAGCCAGCCGCCCAGCCCCCGACGCCCCCGCCCCAAGCCAGCCGCCCAGCCCCCGACCCAAGCCAGCCGCCCAGCCCCCGACGCAAGCCAGCCGCCCAGCCCCCGACGCCCCAACCCCAAGCCCACCCGCCTCCCAGACCCCGACGCCCCCGCCCCAAGCCCACCGCCCAGACCCCGACCCAAGCCAGCTGCCCAGCCCCCGACGCCCCAACCCCAAGCCAGCCTCCCAGACCCCGACGCCCCCGCCGAGCCCCCGACGCCCCAACCCCAAGCCCGCCTCCCAGACCCCGACGCCTCCGCCCCAAGCCCACCGCCCAGCCCCCGACCCAAGCCAGCCGCCAAGCCACGGACGGTCCAGCCCCAATCGCGCCGCCCAGGCCCTATAACTGAGAGAGAGAGAGAGAGAGATCGAGAAAGAGAGAGAGAGGGGGGGTTACCTTCGGGAGAGAGAGAGGAGAGGACGCCGACGCCGATAACCTTCCCGACGCCGATCACCGAAGCCGACACCGGCGAGAGAGAGAGAGAGAGAGAGAGAGAGAGTGAATTTGGGAGGAATGCGAAAAGTTTCCCCCGCCGTTCCATTTAAAGTCTGGAACGTTTATTTAGCGACGGACGAGCGACTGGTAAAAGACCGTCGCCAATCGGTCGCCTTTTTGGATAAGTGTCGACTGCACATCCGTCGCTAAGGCGTCGAAAATATGTCCCGCCAATTTTCTACACAATTTTAGCCAAACTAATCGACTGTGTAGCGACGACTAAAACTCCGTCGCTAAACACCGACACTCTAGCGACGGATGTGCGACCTTTCCTCCCCCTAAAATTAAAATAAAAATGACAAAGGATTGTAGTCGGTAAGCAGTCGCTGAGCGGCCACGAAACCGTCGCTAATACCGACGGAATAAGTCCGTCGCTAATACTCCGTCGCTAAATGAGCGTATTTTGGTAGTGAAAATACTTGATCGGCGGCTAAACGCCTCAAAAGAATAATTTACAATAGAGTGGGAGAGCAAAATAAAACCCACTCATTGCCAAGGTTGCGTCTAGTGTTCACCATCTGGCTGGAAGATCCTCGGGAGCTACTCCAAAATCTGGCCAAACAAAACCAGCTGGGTCAGACCCCAGAAAGAAGTGCCACAAGTGAGGCTTCACTTAAGAACTAAAACCAGTATATTAGCACATGATACATAAAGGATAATGAAAAACATGAGTTAGAGAAAATAGGGTGATAAACGATAACTAATACGTCCCGAATGAGTTGGCAATACGTTTAAGAGCCGCCGGAACGAAGCAAATGAGGGGGAGATTGGGTAGGGTGCAACGCCCCAGTCCCAAAATACGTAGGACTAGAAACGTATCATGTCAGCTGTATATATACAAAGTATACTCCAATATATGGATATCTCGTATGTACACATAAGCTGTAAAATGTAGTAACCATGAAGCTAATCTCATCGACAAACCAATATATATCATAAAATCAACTTATTAAAGTCATTTGTACAAACGTTGGGCGGAGACAAAGTCCACTACCAACTATCTCAAAATAAAATGCATAAGAAGTGAATCGATAAAATATCAAACGAACCAAGCGCAATTCTCTTCGAAGGAAGGGAGAAGATCACGGCCTTGGCTAGAAGACCTGCAGTAAATCATGAAAGCATACACCTGGAGAGATAACCAGGTCCTCAGAGGGACGTAACAAGATACAGAAAGAACATGCCATGTAACTGCATAAGTAAAAATACTATAAACTACAACATAACAGGGTACCTAACCATCTATATGATATGCACTTTGAGGACAACATTCTATGCAGGGGCTGTAACGGATTCACGCAAGCAAGTAATAAAGAGTGGCCGTCAAGTAGCGCTCATCCGAGACACTATCGGCCGGGCAGCAAGTAGGGCCGTCAAGTAGCGCTCATCCGAGACACTATCGGCCGGGCAGCAAGTAGTGCTCATCCGAGTCACTATCACTCATAAATGTGTAAAAAGTAAATGTAGCCCCTACGCTAGTAGCTGTCCCCTCCCCCCAATGATACTATATATGTATCGTAACCACGACACACCAACATGTGTCGTTTCCACAACACGGTTTATATTCAATAACTGTCAAGTCTTCTAACATGCATCTATTGACAGTTATTCCTACGCATGCGCACGGGTGATCAGCCAACACGCAAGTGACCACTACATGATACTCACAACTCACACACAACTCGTGATACAATCGTGACAAGTTAATGACATGCACTCTATTGACGGTAGTCACTTAACTCTAGGTCCACATGCAAGAAGAAAATAATAAACAAGGAATATAAAAACAATAACTGAAATAAAATGCATCTAAATGTAAGCAGAAAATATGGCAAGGTATCTTGCCCGATTTCGTGCTGTAAATATGAAATGCTGCTCCTGCGTCCACGCCTCCGGAACCCGACGCTCCTAGATAATTAATTAACTAAATTAAGTCACTACTTATGAAACTTACGATACGACTTAATTAGTCAAAGTAATGTGTTAAAATTATATTCAATCTCTCACGGAACCATTTAGATCCATACAATCACACACAGGTTCCACGAGACATCGAAACACAGTTTTAGGGTTTCTAACTTTTAATTAGTCGGTTATGTCCCTACTTCAATAACATACTTAAAAATTATATAAAAATCATAAAAATAATATTTAAACTAATTTTCTACAGATTTATCTCTAAAATTTTAGAATTAATATTTCTAAAGACATTTATGACTAGTTGATTAATAAGTCAGCTAGTCTACCCGAAACTCGCCCGGAACATAGTTAATGACTCAAAATTGCTAAAATAACCAAAAAATATATTTTAAACAGCAATAAAATAATTTTTTATAGAATAATATCAGAGGTACAAGGGTTGAGTTATACTACAAGTTTGGGACATTCTAGGTCAGCCGGTTACCCGAAATTAGCTAGTTTTGACCTACAATTTTTTCGACCAGATTTGAGTTGCTAAAATCGTGGAAAAATACTTAAAAATCCTAATTTATGTATATGAACACACATAAAATTCAGTTTCAAAAATAGGCACCATAGTTCCTTTACAATGGGGTTAATTTTGATCCTACCGACACATGAATATTACGCATATATTTCATGAAACCTTTATGGATGATTATAACTAACAAAAGCCATCAAAATATGATTTCTACAAAATTAATAACATATTTTCTACAGAATTTTAGCAAAGGTTTTTAGAAGAAAAGATTTGGGTTCTTACCAAAGATCCATGCTAGAAAGGGTGATGATGACTTATCTTCACCAAAACTCCAATCTTTTCCGCTATCCTCGCTTGTTAATCCTCTCTTGGTGAGTATGAGAGAGTTGATAATGGCTATAAAGGATTGGATGGGGGAGATGGAGTTTTTAGGGTTTGTTTTGAGGGGTTTCGGGGATGTATGGTGGAGGAGATGAGTTTTATGAAGGATGGAGAGATGTGCAATGGAGGAGATGTGTATAGATGCTATGGGGAGTTTGTTTCTGCAAAAATTATGGAGAGGGAGAGGGGTTTTGGTCGGCCAAAGGTGAGGGAGAGAAAGATTAGGATTTGGTTAAGGTTTGGGATAAGTTGGTATATTTAAACTTATCCTTAAATGAATTTTAAGCAATCTAGGATTTAAATCCTATTTAATTTGATGCATTCGGCCATGGGGGGGTTGCTTGGCCGAAATTATCATGGTGGGGGTCCACTTGGCATGATTTGGTTGTTTGGTGAGTTGGCAAGTTGATTTTATTGAGGATTTAAAAAGGGGTTTCCTAAATAGAACTATTTAATTCTATCTATGTAATTACACTACAAAATCTGAATTAAATACAAATAAATATAATTATTAATATTTATTAATGCCCAACATGCCTACATAGGGTTGGGTTTGGCTTGGAAGAGATTTGGGAAGGTTTGGTGCAACCGGGTCTCCTAAAAACTCATAAAGGCTTTCTTAACTAATTAATTAAATAAAAATATAACTTGTGCCATAATTTGAATGGTTAACATGCAAGAGATTATAATACGACCATGGCATTCCTAACATGGCTAGCATACTAGTTAAAGCACCCGACTACGCTAGGCATGCCATACTTTCTAGTCGTCTTGCATATTCAAACTCAACCATGGCTATAGTCCTTTTATATAATATAAATAAGATAAAAATAAATTATTAAATAAAATCCAAAAATAATTTAAATATTCCTTTAATTATAAGGGTTTTACATCCTACCCAACTTATGATAATTTCGTCCTCGAAATTAAAAGTAATCATAATATCAAGAATTGCGAGATTTTGTATGGAGGGAGAGTAGGTACGTCAAATCTTAGCTCAATTTTTGAAAGGATGGAGGGGTGGTTGTCATAGGAATACCAATTGACCTAATATTCTACAAGATGGGGTATGCTTCCTTCCAGACTCTACCCAATTTATAGAAGTTGGCCACCCGTAAAGATCGTCGTCATTACAAGACCTTGAGGTGGACAATTTCTAGGGAGGGGCACGAGAATAATGGACACTTCTGACCGCAGTCTTGGATTCTAAGTGAGCCTCGATAACACCATAACGTTCTTGGTCAATAACAACTATAAGAAAGTTACTACAATCAAACATTGCCACTCTAAGGGTCATGCTTCTGACAAGCTGGTAGCGACCTCTTGTTGGAATATACTAAGGTGTGTCGGTTCAGAAGGATTCGTTCTACGTCTAACATGGGAAACTAAGAAGTGAGCTTGAAAACTTAGGGAAGAAGAATTTATGGCCAAGTGATGAGAATCGATGATAATTAAAGAACTCAGGCTATAGAATATGATTAGGCAAGTGTTTTGAAAACTCTAAGTCAAAACGACTAACATGTGTGGGTTGACGTTTGGTGTTGTGTAGGAGGCATGCGCTTGCTTGTTGGAAGGCATACGTCATAGGTGTGCGTCTTGCATAGATCTTGAGTATTCAGTTTAGTTAAGGGAATGGGTCGATATTTGCATGGGTGAAATTGAATAGGTCGAATTTGGGTCTCTATGGTTTGTTTTGAGGAAACAATGTGTCATACACGTGGTGTAATTTTTAAATGGAGCACTGGAAAGTTCGTTTGCGTGGGACATGTATGTCATGTGAGTAGCATGACTAGTCTAGTTCGTGAGTGTGAACTTTGTCGAAAGGAAAAGCCTAGCGTTGTGCTTCAATTATCAAAATCACGGTCGAGAGTATCACATGATACGAATATGGGTCGACGTTATGAACCATTGAATTATTAGTCTAATTGGAACCAATCATTTCCAACCACTTGTTAATTCCAAAATCTTATGTTCCTTCGAGAGGCTTGCGATCTATTTGTCTCAAAATTTTTTTTGCTATTGATTTAAACAAAAATGATTCTATGATTGACTTGAAGAATTTAGGTTGCAATCTGTTACCGTAGTTATCTAAACGCACGAGCAAAGGGATATAAAATGAAAAATAAAAGATCATTTCATAAATTCCATACAGAGGAAGAACTGTCACGATTGTAATCCCATTCTGAGAGGTAGAGTATAACATGTTCTACCCAACTTATAGAAGTTGGTTAATCGGGGAAAGCACAGTAATAGGGCTTCTAAGAAGGTCAAATTTCAAGGAGGTATAGGAAGTATGAGGTATTTCCAATCATAGTCACAGACTCTATAGGAAGTCTAGGTATTATCTATTTAATATGGCCCATATATTAATTATGTTTGGTCAAGACAGTATGAGAGGTCTTGGTCAAGTATATCCGGAAGCAAGTTGGTACCGAGAGATGCATAACATAGGCTACGAAGAGATGTAGTTACGAAATCTATGGAAGGAGAATTAGTGAGCCAAGAGGTGGGACCTACATAATAGGGGTGAGGGCCTATTTCATCAAGTTTGGTTTTATAGTCCCAATATGGCGATGGGCTATGATGGGTTTAACTGAGTCTCAATAGGTTCCCTAATTGGACTTCAATCTTTGATTGCATGAACTTTAGATTTTAATCTATAGTGGCTGGACAAAATTTTGTGGAATTTTAAACCATCCATATTAGGTTAGGGTAATGTAGAATAGGTTCAAATTCAAGTGGTTGGGCAAATTTCCCGTCGGGTTGGTAGAATAGGTTCTGTAAGTCGTGAGATGCGCCTTCTGTGACTTTTGTGTTTAAGTAGCATTAGCACACAAGGCCTCTATTGAGTGGCACACTAGTGGCATGTGCGTAGAGGGCTTCGAGTAGATCAAAACCATATACTGGGCCAAAAGATTTGAGTCAAGGTTGGATCTCTGCAGTCCAAAAGTACATCGGTGTTATGGTAAGGGTTATCGCTAGTCCCTTTTGACCTGAAAGTCGCATCATAATAATAGAGTCCAAGGAGATGTGTTTGTGTGGGACATGATATGTCTACTTGAAGGTGGACTCGTTTAAGTTTTGCATATAAATTTTGTTGGAAGGTAACAGCTAGTATTACACTTCAAATATGAAAGTCACGGTAAGGGCACCAAAAGATCTAAAAAGAAAGTGGGAGTTCACGAGTCACTAATTTATCATCCTAGTGAGAACCAATTTACCTCAATCAATCGGTGATCCCCAAATTCCTAAAAGTAAGAATGGCTTACAATCTATTCACTCTAGAGACTAGGATATGGTTTTAGGAATAATAAGGTTAGGAATATTTGAGTCGCGATATCGTACCTTGACATTTGGTAATAATAAGTCATGATGTGATCGATAACATGATAGGGTAGTTGTGAATCAGTTTCGAGAATTGTACCCCGAGTCCTAATAAATGGAAATGATCGCGTACAATGGTACCTGAGTCGATAAGATGGAATGACCCGCTTTTCCATGGTATACGAGAGTCTATCGATGGAATAACGAACTCTAAAGCACGTCATGGGAAAGATCCCTAACTACTAAGTCGTGAATTTCTATTTGTGTCAAACTTGCCAGACTATAGTCGCAAGCGTTCTAGAGGTATTAAATGTAGTGCTCATGCATCACTTGTTGATTACTAATACAACATAATGACGGAGCATCATGCTACAGATTTTGGCTAAGCTGGTGAATGTGTTGTTCTAATATTATGTCACTTCTTTGGTAATAAAATATTATACCTAGAGTAACATCTGCTGAATCTCTAATCTTGGAATGGGTGTCTACCACAGTCCTTGTAATGCTTGTCCTTGTTTTGGTCTATTCTTCTATGTCTAAACTGTGGGGGCCTAGTCAAGTAAGGTTTGAGTTAAGGCATACGGGTTGCTAGTTAAGCCAAGAATCAAGATGAATATTTGGAGACTCACAATAAATGATTCCTAGAGATTAGATAGTCTCATAGGTTTGTGGTTTACCAAAGGGTAAGATCTTACTCATCTTTCAAGCTCAAATGACTAGAAGGTCACGATATTACTATTAGGGTCGAGGGAAGGACGAGCAACTTTAGGCAAGGTTGTAGTTATATGGCTTGGCCGATGGTTGCTATACTTGTGCATATAACTACCATGGCCATGGGGATACTCTGTATTTATCTATCAAATACGAGCGTTCGTCTTTCCAATCAGTGAAAGACAAAAGCAATAAAGAGTTCAAGAAAAATGTCATTGAATACAATTACGTAATTCAAAGGCGAATGTGTAATTCAAGAGGAATTGTCAATGCAGTCACGGATGAGATCCTAGATACCTCTATATCTCAATCCACGTGGGATAATCATATGAAGAGCGAACCAAGTGCACTATGGTTGATCAGACCATAATACATTGATTCTAATTAGACAATATGCTTGTGGGCGTCCCCAGTATACATATGTCCTGAACAAGTTTGACAAAGAATAAGCTTGCAAAACTAAGCTATAAATAGCGTCGTTATTCATAGTAGTTTAAAGTATAAGTACGGGAGAATACGTTGAAAGCAGTAATAAATAGTTCGAGTTTCACAAGGATATAGTCTTATCTGGTGTGCATGCATATACAGTCGTCCTACTGGTTCTTGTATCAGGCCTTAGTTGACCAATGGGTATGGGCTACAAAATCTCTATATTCTAGGTAAATATCTCTCCTACACTAGCATATATTTATTATCACTCTGTTACACTTTAATACTAGGTTAAAAGGATACAGGTGGTAGGTTGTAGTCATACTACTCAACTTATGAAGTCAACTAATGGAGTAATTGAGGAATATAACACGTATACTCGTATGATTTATCTCCTAACCTCCCTATTCAGCACGAAAGAAGATAAGATTTACAGTGAAAGGAATCAAGCAGAAGGAAGTCAAGATAATCAGACGAGAGTTCGAGATTTAGAATTGAGGGAGGAAGTCAAGCTTGTGGATGAGATTCCTATATCCTAATCCTATATGCAGGTTCACATCGGTACAGTAGCATAATCGATGTGACAAACTCGACCTGTATGGGCCACCACAAAAATATGTAACGCCCCAGTCCCAAAATACGTAGGACTAGAAACGTACCATGCCAGCTGTCTACATACGAAGTATACTCCAATATATGGATATCTCATATGTACACATAAGCTGTAAAATATAGTAACCATGAAGGTAATCTCATCGACAAACCAATATATATCATAAAATCAACTTATTAAAGTCATTTGTACAAACGTTGGGCGGAGACAAAGTCCACTACCAACTATCTCAAAATAAAATGTACAAGAAGTGAATCGATAAAATATCAAACGAACCAAGCGCAATTCTCTTCGAAGGAAGGGAGAAGATCACGGCCTTGGCTAGAACACCTGCAGTAAATCATGAAAGCATACACCTGGAGAGATAACCAGGTCCTCAGAGGGACGTAACAAGATACAGAAAGAACATGCCATGTAACTGCATAAGTAAAAATACTATAAACTACAACATAGCAGGGTACCTAACCATCTATGTGATATGCACTTTGAGGACAACGTTCTACGCAGGGGCTGTAACGGATTCACGCAAGCAAGTAATAAAGAGTGGCCGTCAAGTAGCGCTCAACCGAGACACTATCGGCCGGGCAGCAAGTAGTGCTCATCCGAGTCACTATCACCCATAAATGTGTAAAAAGTAAATGTAGCCCCTATGCTAGTAGCTGTCCCCTCCCCCCAATGATACTATATATGTATCGTAACCACGACACACCAACACGTGTCATTTCCACAACACGGTTTATATTCAATAACTGTCAAGTCTTCTAACATGCATCTATTGACAGTTATTCCTACGCATGCGCACGGGTGATCAGCCAAGACGCAAGTGACTACTACATAATACTCACAACTCACACACAACTCGTGATACAATCGTGACAAGTTAATGACATGCACTCTATTGACGGTAGTCACTTAACTCTAGGTCCACATGCAAGAAAAAAATAATAAACAAGGAATATAAATACAATAACTGAAATAAAATGCAACTAAATGTAAGCAGTAAATATGGCAAGGTATCTTGCTTGATTTTGTGCTGTAAATATGAAATGCCGCTCCTGCGTCCACGCCTCCGGAACCCGACGCTCCTAGATAATTAATTAACTAAATTAAGTCACTACTTATGAAACTTACGATACGACTTAATTAGTCAAAGTAATGTGTTAAAATTATATTCAATCTCTCATGGAACCATTTAGATCCATACAATCACACACAGGTTCCACGAGACATCGAAACACAGTTTTAGGGTTTCTAACTTTTAATTAGTCGGTTATGTCCCTACTACAATAACATACTTAAAAATTATATAAAAATCATAAAAATAATATTTAAACTAATTTTCTACAGATTTATCTCTAAAATTTCAGAATTAATATTTCTAAAGACATTTATGACTAGTTGATTAATAAGTCAGCTAGTCTACCCGAAACTCGCCTGGAACATAGTTAATGACTCAAAATTGCTAAAATAACCAAAAAATATATTTTAAACAGCAATAAAATATTTTTTTATAGAATAATATCAGAGGTACAAGGGTTGAGTTATACTACAAGTTTGGGACATTCTAGGTCAGCCGGTTACCCGAAATTAGCTAGTTTTGACCTACAATTTTTTCGACCAGATTTGAGTTGCTAAAATCGTGGAAAAATATTTAAAAATCCTAATTTATGTATATGAACCCACATAAAATTCAGTTTCAAAAATAGGCACCAATAGCTCATAGTTCCTTTACAATGGGGTTAATTTTGATCCTACCGACACATGAATATTACGCATATATTTCATGAAACCTTTATGGATGATTATAACTAACAAAAGCCATCAAAATATGATTTCTACAAAATTAATAACATATTTTCTACAGAATTTTAGCAAAGGTTTTTAGAAGAAAAGATTTGGGTTCTTACCAAAGATCCATGCTAGAAAGGGTGATGATGGCTTCTCTTCACCAAAACTCCAATCTTTTCCGCTATCCTCGCTTGTTAATCCTCTCTTGGTGAGTATGGAAGAGTTGATAATGGCTATAGAGTTGAATGGGGGAGATGGAGTTTTTAGGGTTTGTTTTGAGGGGTTTCGGGGATGTATGGTGGAGGAGATGAGTTTTTATGAAGGATGGAGAGATGTGCAATGGAGGAGATGATGTATAGATGCTATGGGGAGTTTGTTGCTGCCAAAATTATGGAGAGGGAGAGGGATTTTGGTTGGCCAAAGGTGAGGGAGAGAAAGATTAGGATTTGGTTAAGGTTTGGGATAAGTTGGTATATTTAAACATATCCTTAAATGAATTTTAAGCAATCTAGGATTTAAATCCTATTTAATTTGATGCATTCGGCCATGGGGGGGTTGCTTGGCCGAAATTATCATGGTGGGGGTCCACTTGGCATGATTTGGTTGTTTGGTGAGTTGGCAAGTTGATTGGATTGGAGATTTAAAAAATGGTTTCCTAATATAGAACTATTTAATTCAATCTATGTAATTACACTACAAAATCTGAATTAAATACAAATAAATATAATTATTAATATTTATTAATGCCCAACATGCCTACATAGGGTTGGATTTGGTTTGGAAGAGGTTTGGGAAGGTTTGGTGCAACCGGGTCTCCTAAAAAGTCATAAAGGCTTTCTTAACTAATTAATTTAATAAAAATATAACTTGTGCCATAATTTGAATGGTTAACATGCAAGAGATTACAATACGACCATGACATTCCTAGTTAAAGCACCCGACTACGCTAGGCATGCCATACTTTTTAGTCGTCTTGCATATTCAAACTCAACCATGGCTATAGTCCTTTTATATAATATAAATAAGATAAAAATAAATTAGAATTAAATAAAATCCAAAAATAATTTAAATATTCCTTTAAATTATAAGGGTTTTACATAGGGTGACCCAGGCGGTAACTGTCGCTGAGTCGACCTTGGTGTTGAAGTTGGGAGACCACTTGATTATCTTCATCTGGTGGAAGTCTACCTTCCCGGTGCCTATGGACCGTCCTGTGGTCCATGTCGGAGGATAGGTGTAGCATGATATGCATAGGGTCTAGGGGGGCAACCCTGTACTCCGTCGTTAGCCGCCAAGTAGTAATAACCTCTGCCACTCTGGCGAGCTTGGGGCAACCAGCTGAGAACTTGAGAACGAAGGAGTAGGGGAATGAGGTGGCCAGAGACGAGAGCTCCTGGTCGGAGAACGGCACAGTCGGCATGGAAGATGCCTGCGGGTACTCCACATCGGGAAGGGGGACGTCTGGGAACAGGAGTCCCGGCTTGGGGGCCCTGTCAGGACGAAGGATGTCGGCGAAGGAAGTGGTCGGGCGGGCAGGAGGGCCTGGAGCAGGGGGGAGGGGAAGCGACCGAAGACCCAGAGCCCGGGAGAGGAAGGCCTGCGCCAAGGGAGGGGGGTGCTGACCTCCTGCAGGCTCCGGAAGAACGCTTGTAGGAAGCCGAGGGGGGGCGGGAGAGGGCCGGGGATGGGTGGCGCAAGAACGGAGAAAGCGCCCAGCCGACCTGCCGCTTCGGAGAACAACATCACATCAGAGGAAGGGGTGGGGGCAGAGAGGATGAGGGGGGAGGCCCAAAGCTGGCGCGAGGGGAGGGGGGCGCTGCGCCGAACGACGGAGAGGTTGGGGGCAGAGAGGATGAGGTGGGCGCTGCGCCGAACGGGGATGGAGAAGGATAGGTTGCGCCCACCCCGACTGACCAGACGGGTGGGAAGGGAGAACCGCACCCAATGTCGGAAGCGCCAGGCGCACCCAAAGAGCCACCGACAGGCGCACCCCCGACCGGACCGGCTGTGCCAAAAGAGGAGGGCCTCGGGAAGGCCGCGACAAGAAGCGCGCCCCAAGTCGAGGGTGCAACAGCGCCAGAACCCGATGCAATCCGAGCAGCGCCCAGCGCGATCCCCGAGGGGACAACCTCGCCCATGGCTGCGCCAAGAGAGGAAAGAGGCTGGGGCCCACGAAGATGCATGCCCTAAGCGGGACGCTCAACGGCGCCAACCAGAGCAGGATCCGAGGGAAGGACAACAAACCGGGGTGCGCCAAAAGGCGTGGACCCACCAAAAACATTCGGGGGTGCGCCAAAAGGCGGGGACCCACCAAAAACATCCGGGGGTGCGCCAAAAGGCGAGGACCCACCAAAAGCAGCCGGGGGTGCGCCAAGAGGCTTGGACCCACCCCAAAAGAACGAGCCCGCCTCCTTATGAACTGTGCCACGAGAGGACAGAGGCACTGGCCCACCAGCTTGCGCGCCCCAAGCTGAGCGCTCAGCTGCGTCAATCTGCACGGGTCCCAAGGAAGGGGGAAACAACACCTGGGGGAGCACCAAAAGACAGGGCCCCACCACAACAACACGGGATAGCTGCATCCAGCAGCACCGTTCCTGGCACGTTGCCAGACAGCATGCTGCCCCAAGCCATGCCAGTGGGCACATCCCCCCACGCGGGCACACAAGACGAGGACATCGGGCAAGACGAGGAGTTTGAAAATTGGAGGAGGGGAGGAGGGCAGGAAGGCAGAGAGGTGGGGGCGAGGACGGGGGGGGGGGGGGGGAAAGGGGAAAGGGGCTGTGGGGGATCTGAGGGAGGGAGGGAGCTGGTGCAGCTCCGAAGAGGAGGCGCCGGAAGGGCTGAAGTAGGGGGCGGCCCCTGGGGCGGGGAACAGGAAGAGAGGAGGGAGAAGGGGAGGGGGAAGTGGTGGAGGGGGGGGGGGGGCGGCTGGGAGGGGAGCGAGGGGCGAAGGGGGGGATGGAGCGAGAGCTGGAGGCGGGGGAAAGAGGGCGGAGGGAGGCGCCGGGTCGAACGCGATCCCCAACAAGGCCAGGAGATCCGGAGGGGTTGCCATGGAGAGGGGGGGGGGGGGACTAGCGAGCACCCGCGGCGGCGGGTGGGCCGCGCTAGACAGAGCCGGCGAAATCGCCCGAGCACGAGAGCGGCTGCATCACTATATTATATATATATATATATATATATATATATTAAATTTGGTCATTCTAAGGCAAAAAGGTCTAAACTAAACTGCTTTGGGGTCAGCTCCTGGGTCTCCTGAGCTCCATAATGTATTGGAAACATGGCTTCTTAATCATCGTCTGAAAAATGTTATCCAATCAGGATTGGAGAAAAACATATTGCTAATAGCAGTTCCAATACATGATAAAGACTAAAATAGTAAATAGTAATGAGAAACATGATGAAAAAGGAATCATCAAACTATGGTACACAACATGTAGTGAAATAGATAATTAATACAGTAAAAAAATAGACTAAAAGTGTTTACCACAAAAAAGAATCAATGCGACTAGTAACCAAATTTCTCGTGAGGATGTAGGAACGGATTACCATTGGGATCCTATTTTGACGTCACATTCTAAGGCTGGAGTGCACTTGCTCAAGGCACTACCCAACTTATAGGAATCAGGTTGGCAGTGAAAAGTTTAGTCATAAACTATTTATAAGATTCATGGAAAGGTCTGTCTCTAAGAATATTTAAAGAAGATTAGGTATTTCTGACCGTATTCATAAATTTTCTAAGAAGCCTAGATACTACCATGGTGTTATTGGGTTAACAACCCTATAGGGGAAATCATTACTAAATTTGAATTTCTCATATATAGATGATCTTCTATAAGATAAAAGAGAATGATTTGGTCGAGTATAATTGGGTGAGAACTGGTATTAAGGACCAACTGTCAAGCATACATAATCTTGACCCGAGAACTATACCCTTAGTATATTCCTCAAATGTTAAGCCATACAAACTAACAATCTATCTATATAGTCTGGCTACACAATTTCATAATCACACCAATTACCTAGCCTAATTATACTCTACAATATAACTATAAGGTTTTTCTAGTTTAGTTATTTAAAAATAAAAGGTAACAGGAACTTAAGGCTGGGTCAAGCAAACCATACCATTATCAAACGATTTTAGGGTCAAGCAAAGCAGGAAGGATTGTCGAAATATTTCTAAGACCAATGTGAAGTCAAGCGAGATGCATATGACATATTGTAACGCCCCAGTCCCAAAATATGTAGGACCAGTTATACGAGTACATGCCAGCAGCACTTCACCAATGGGCAAAGCTACACAACAAGCCCATTAGCGAAATACTTAAGCTGTAAATCATGATAACACCCAGAAATACAACACAGTCCACAGGTATTTATATCTAATCACGTCCACATAGTCCACAAAGAGATCATAAATAAGGAAATGTCTCAAATATCCAGCAATAAAAGTAATAAAGTCTGTGTGGGTAAAACATCCCGAAACCACAGAGATAGAAACAAAGTACAAATCAACTATAAGTCTGATGAAAAGAAAAGGAAATAATGTAGCTAGACGCATGATTATGAGAAGTCCTCTGGCACTATCTCGTCCTCATGTGCCGGTATGCCTCCGGTCTCAGCTCCCGAACCGTAAACCTCGGGTAGTCTTCAACTTCGTCTAAGCCTGGGAAATAGCCAGGTCCTCAGAGGACTAACAAGGTGCATAATATACATGCCAAGGTACTGAAATAAAAATATGAACTAAGGCAATCTACTGTATCCGTCTATGTGCTATGCAAGTGAGGTACTTTTCTAGAATACCGGACCCCTTCCACTAAGGCTCACTAGCACCTCAGCAGGGTATTGTCCCCAGTACCTGTGTCATGGCACCAAGGATAATCAATTCTCGACAGTGGTAATCCCTTACTCTGCTACAGAGATAAAGGTCACTAAACAACGGGCCACACGATAATAGGTTTGATGTTGTAGTCAAGTTCTCCCCAATTCCCATGTCTAGAATCTAGCAATGTCAAGTCTGTACAGTCATCTCGAAAGTAAAAGTAATACTAATAAAGAAATCTAGAATGCTAACATGAGGTCAATACCACGAATAGTCATGTAACCTCGCATCATGAATGTGTCGGTGTCCTGTGGTCAATTGTGTCAATGGACACATCAGTATGTACGTAATGCCTAATGTCAATACTCGATGTCACTATCATGACATCGGCATCCGTCTATAAACGGACACTAAGTATCAACGTCCTACGTCATGCAATATTAATAAAAAAGAACAACAAGATAGAAAAGAAAGATCTGTAACGAAGGCAAGGCACGCTTGCCTGTAACTGCTGTCTACGGGTAAGCCTGTCCAACTCTGGTGTCCTTGTCGATCCTCCCACGCTCACCTATAATAATACACTATATTTAATATTCTATTTCAATATATCATATTTATAAATTATATGAGTATCTATGCCTCCTAGTTGTCATAACGTTGCTACGATACTATATCTATTATATAAGTACATATAGGTACCAAATCCTCTCGTAAATACTTTACAATTATAACAAAATAATATATTTAAATTCTGGAGTTTATCTATGAATATGATTTTTTTAATAGGAAAACCCTTTCACAAGAGATCTTATATCAATGCCGCATATGACTTTCTCAATTTGACCAATTAATTTAGTTACGAAATAATGATAAAATAAAATTAATAAATTCTGTAAAATTTTTAGAAATGAGTTAAAATAGTATTTTTAATGTTAAACCTTGCACAACATAAAGTTTAATATGGATTCATGGAGTTTTGACACTTTTGGACACAAGGAAAACAGAATTTTTCGGAATTCGGTGACACGGCAAATGTCATGAATTTTTAGAAATAGTAAACGGATGTGAAACCTAACATTCAGATATGCGTCGGAAAGGTATCAACGTCTAGATTTTGAATAAAAATATAAAAATGTTAGAAACTGAACTTAGATAGACGAAAAGTAGCCTGCAACAGAATTCTTCGGTTCTGGATACACTATCATAGAATCGATGCCACGGGCAAACCGCTTAGAACTAGGGGATCCGGCAACCAGAGGTTGGAGTAGACACACAAAGGTAACTCTCAGATTTGGTTTGAGAAGAAACAGATGATAAAAAGTTGGTGAAACATCATGTAAAAGTTGACTAACTAGCTGTGACGTTTCAGACTTCGATTCGACGGAGTTTCGACCCAACTAGCGCGTTGTGCACCTCTCTAACGGCCGCAATATTGCTCCTACAGTTGCTAGGGTGGAAGAGAATATCGAGGGGGTCGCAAGAGTGGTGGTGGTTGGTGCAAAAATCAAGGAGAAATTATATTTTGTGAAGAAACGGGGGTTGGCTCGGGTTTCGGGTTGGGAGGTTGTGGGCACATGCAAGTAGGGGCTACGTGGGGTGTTTGTGGTTATGAAAAGAGAGGAAAAGGTTAGGGCTGGGTTTGTATTTATATTATTAGGGCATGGGCTTTGGTTTGATCTAATTTGGATATGATTTGGTTCTCCAAATTATATTATTAGTAATAGGCTTCCTATTTTGGATAGTAGCTTGACCAAGTCAAAGATATAAGAGAATATTGCATATGGCTACAATTTAATCCTCAAAATTCCATTAAATATATGTATACTTGGTCTTGGTACTCCTAATTTGTAGAAACATGAAAAATATGGAGTTCATGCGGATTACAAATTGCTGCATAGGTACATTGGACCAAACAGGTCCGCATGAAGGAAAGCCGCATGACCGTTCAAAGACATACGCAGCCCATCAACAAACAGCTGTAGAAGGAAAATATGCGACCAAGGAGGAGCAGATCGACTGATAAAGCTGACAAGTCCTGGCAAAACATGACGGTTCTGACACTTTGACAAGAAAGATGAGACGTGGGACGTCGGCCAAAAGCAGGGTTCGTACGCCTCCATGTGGCCAGAAGAGTGTCATCTAGGCCGCATGACACTTATGCAGCCCCGAAATTTCCTGCAGCCGAGAGTAATTGTGATTCAGGCCGCATGCTTGAGTTTCATGTGACCCCACATGATGAAAGACTGAGAACACCATACGCAGCGGGACACGTGGCAATCTGACCAATTCTTTAACTACCCAGATTTGCTGCAACAAAATCCTAACAAACTGACAGATGGCAGCCCAAGAACGGGTCTTTGCGTGCTAATCAGCCACGTGGCCGCAAGCCATCCATGCGGCTCAAAATCTATCCCATTATAAATAGCAAGGTGACATACCCCTGCAATGGCGGGCAACCTTAAAAAAAACAATATCTTTATGAGCCAGAGACTGCGTCAGATAGTTCACAGAGTAAGGCAGAGTTGAATAGCACTTTCCCGAGCCTCTACCGTCACCTCTCAGAATCAAAACTAAACAATTGTACTTAGATTGTTTCCTAGGCTTTCTTTCTAGGCCCCTTTCCTTGTACAAGTGAGTTTGCAATCAATTCCAGTGTTCTACAATACCTGTTGTTGATTTTTATGGCAAACACGATGGCGACTCTGCTGGGGACATCCTTCTCTTCCGATGAGAAGTTGGTGACGCAATCTGACGCATCCAAGCTCGACTCTAAACAGCAGATGCTTGTGGTCCGCTTCGACCAACATGCCTTCGAAGAATTGCTCTCTGAAGGGAGCGCCAGCCCGTCTCGGAAGCAAGCCAACCCGAAGAGGACTCGCAAGGCGTCGGTACGCAAAACTGTTGCCCCCGACCAAGTTCTCGAAGAAGCTCCTTCTACAGCCCAAGTCGGTGACCAGAACTCTCCTGTGGCTCTGTCTCCAACCGCAGAGGACCCCACCGTCCCCAAATCCAGCAGAGGAAAACACTACGATCTTGAGTTTTTGGGGGCACAAGGGAACTCCATGCGAACAAAGAGGAGGCCGCAGAGAGGAGATGGGCAGTCTGCCCATGCAACGGCCAACTCTGGCCGCAGGCAGACAACTCATGCGGCAACCAACTCTCACCGCAGGAAGATGATCCATGGGCTATGCGACAACCAATCCTGCCCACAGACAGGACGTTTCATGTAGCCCTGTCAGAAGCTCTGTGTTCGACCGCCTCTCATGCGGGTCCGACGCCATACGGTCCACCAAAGATGCGGGATGTATCAGTCTGGACTTTTTTTTACTATGCGCCTTTGAGCGGTAAGTAAAAAAGGTCTAGAGCATTGCGGGTTCAACCAGCCCAGTCAACTGTCCAAGTTGTTGACTGTCAGTGGGCCCCGTTAACTGTTATACGGGCTCCTGACGGAAAGTTGTACAAAACCACCCGTGTCCAGTGCCCCAGGGCTAACAGACAGGGTGGGTCTTTAAAGTCTCCCTCTAAAGATCCAGAGAAAGTGTTTTTACTAGCCATGGATCAGGGAGCAAATATGATGCCTAAGCACTCGTGCGCTCGGGATCCCCGAGCTCGCAAGTTTGGTATGAAGGCAGAGCAGCTTCCTACCGACTTATGTGACGTGATTACTCACAAGCGCAAGACGGCAGCATCAGCATGCAATGAGTCCCTCTCAGGGCGTCGTTGCACTCAAGTCATCATCAATTGCTGCTGCGACAAATCAGCAGCACCTGAAGATCGGCAGTCAGTTTTCCAGCGACAGCAGCAGCCAGCACCTGTCCGACAGGTGCAAATTCCAGGGGACGAAGAGTTTCCTTTTACCTCATGTAATTCAACTCAAAAAGTTCCTTCTGGTAAGGAAGGAAAGAAGACGCCCGGCCATCTCGGCCAGCATTGCAAGGAGACCCTCATCTGGGGGGTTCCCATCAACCACATGGGGTGTCTATTTAGGCACTCGATCCAAGAAGAAGCTTCCGGCACATGGGGGTGCATCTTCAGCCTCCTTGAGAGTAGATGAAGCTGGGGGTAGCAGCCCCCTCAATGTATGCAACAACCCGGTGTACCAAGAGCAGGGGGTAGAGATCCCCCAAAACTCTGCAACAGAATCGAATTTCCCTGAGGATCACCACCCTCACCAAGACGATGCTGCTTCCTGCACAGGGGGTAGCACCCCTTCTGAGTCTGACAAAGATGATATTCTGATATTTCCTGACGATTTCTCTATACAAGGTACGACACCGAGAGTACCTCTGCCACAATCCCTTCCACCTCTACCCACGTCAGGACAGTCTTCATGGCTGACGATGATCATGAAGCACCTTCTGACCGACAACAGCTAGAAGTGCTGGAAGCCATGCTCCTGTCTTTGGTTAAGTCCGTGGACGAGATCAAAGCCGCCTTGCCAGCTCAACCATCAAGGATGTCCGGACAAACAAGCCTGGGGACCGCAGTCAACGCGGATTCCAACACGACCGCCCCTCCTTTGGGTGATGATCCCGTAGCACCATCCATTCCTTCAGCTGCAGATGAAGCCAAGGAGGCTAGGAGGGAAGTCCAGGAGCTTCGAGTGATGTTCAATGCCCGAGACTCCTCTCGGGATCTCAGAATACGACAGCCATATCCCGTCGCATGAAGGGACGTACATTTTCCACCACGGTACAAGCCGTTCCATATTGATTCTTATGATGGGAAGACCTCTGCTAGTCGGTACATGACTTACTTTGAAGTCACCACCGACCACTTGTCGCACAGTGACGCTATCCTCACGCGATTATTCATTGGTGCACTGGAGGGAATCGCGTTCGACTGGTACCGCAACCTTCCTGACAACTGCGTTCACTCCTTGACGACTTCAAGCACATGTTCCTGGAGCGATTCTATGAAGTGGGGCATGATGTGACGATGTCATCTCTCATGGACGTCGTTCAGGGAGAAAGGGAGCTGACGAGGAACTATATCGAGCGGTTCCGCCAAACCGCGATGAGATTGCCCCAAGGCAATCCCGAGAGCTCCCTAATTGAAATCTGCCAGAAGAAGCTTCTTCCTGCAATTAGCCTCTGGATGGGAGACGATCAGTTCAGAGACTGGACGACTTTCATCATAAGTGCTACCAACGCGGAGGCAAAATTGAAGAAGGCTCGTCTGCTGGGGTTACACATCCCAGACGGAGAAGATAAGGGCAGACGTCCTGGTCCCACTTCCAGTAACAACAACAATGGCACCACCACCAACCGGGACAACAAGGGCAAGCAGGCCTTGGTCACTGATGCGACTCAGAAGCCCGAACAAAAATAGGCAGAAGGTCAGTGGCCCAAGTTCAACAACTTGTTCGAAGATAGTCATGTCAAACCTATCTTCGATATGCTCTTACAAGGGGGTAGGATCCAGCTCCCGCCACCAAGGCGCGAGCCTCGAGCAGCAGAAATAGAGGACCCAAAGTACTGCCACTTCTACCGCTATATCCATCATGCCACCCAGGATTGCTTTCAATTGAAGCGGTACATCCAGAGTCTTATCGACTCCAAAGCTCTGTCGATAGACTTCGAAGAGGTTACTGTGGCGGCGAACATGGTATCTATTCAGTTCGGTGACTTCCCTCTAACAAGCACTCTTGATGGGGTAATACCTGTCCCCCGGGCAACGATAGAGGTTACTAATCTTCCACCCGCCCGGAGCCAGACATCCGGATTGCTACCCCTCACCACATCGCGAGGAGAAATCATGTGGGCGCATCCGGACTTGGTGCCCAAAGTTCCCCGGGGGTGTCATCCCCTACCAACAAGAAGAAGGGCAGGAATTCTAGAGCCTGCCATACAATTTCAGCCGAAGCTAAAGAAGCCGCAGATGTTGTTACCCGGTCTGGAGTGCAAGTCCAGCCCGCACGGGGTAGTCCAGCTGAAGATCCTCAGCTAGCAATGTTGCCTCCTCCTGATGTTCCGAGGCCATCTCAGCCTCCGCTGGCGGATAAGTCCAAGTCAAGGGAGACCCGCTTTGACAGACAACTCCGCAATGATGCACCGCAGGGACTGGAGCGACTTACAACTTCGACATATTAGCACAACTGGCTAATGCGTCAGCAAAGTTGTCGCTATACGAACTCCTAAGGCTCTCCAAGGATCTTCGTGTCGCATTAAGCGAAGCACTCCAGAATGTTGATGCCTACTTAGCTCAGGTCAAGCCTCCAGGGAAGACCCGCCAGCAGATCTACAGGATGGTGGTAGCCCAGATGCAATGCCCAACATCGTATTTACTCCGCAGGACATGTTGATTAAGACCAACTTACATGATCGCCCTTTGTACTACACTGGATACATAAGCGACATCAAGGTGGATAGGATGCATATCGACCCGAGATCGTCAATAAGCATCATCCCGAAAAGCCTGCTCCAACTTCTTGGCATCCCTATGCACCGGCTAGCAGCAACCAACACTGCCATAAGCGGGTTTAACTCAGGGAGAAGCTATCCCCTAGGGAAGATCCGGTTGAAGTGCCAGATTGGTGACCCGAGGACAGAAGTTACCTGCTACGTCATAGATGCAGACACCTCCTACAACATCCTCCTTGGACGTCCGTGGATACATGACTATATGATCGTGCCATCCACTCTTCACCAGTGTTTCAAATATGTCAGTAAACATGGTTTCGTGAAGACCGAATTCGCCGACATTGATCCCTTCAAAGGGGTTGAATCTTATTACTCGTTGGAGGCTTGTCTATATGACGAATCTAGAAAACACATAATGGACGAGCCGGAGGCCATCGTAGGGCCAAAGGAACCCTTGAGAATCTGTCTCCAACCTCGCAAACCGGGTAGGGCCGCACTCCTTGTCGCAACCCTACATAAATAAGTGCTCGATTCTCCTGTCACACCTACGCAATCGGAACCAATGGTCATCCATCTCCCGAGATCCAGTCAGAAGCCAAAATCTATTATAGGACCAATGGTGATCCGGCTGCCAAAGTCCAATCAAAGGCAACAGGAAGATGCGAAGCCCTCAGTAACACCGATGGTAATCCGACTGTCAAAATCTGCTCCATGGCGACTAGAAGACACAATATCCCTTACCGGGCCGATGGTCATCCGTCTTCCTAAGGCGAGCCAGCAGCCAAGTGTTGATCCAACACTCCCAGGCAGATCAATACCTCAAGCAGAACCCTTAGTGGTCAAGTTACCCAAGATAGCGGCCCAAACTCTAAGCTCGCAGGGGGTAGCCAAGGAAGATGGAGAACTCGCCAAATATGTGGTTGCACAGGCGGATAGCCCTTCTCTGGATGATGTAATCCCGGTGGACAAAATTCCTTATTTCATCAATAAGAGGCTGCCGTTAGACTATTCTGAGTATGATAAGCCTAATCTAACGTATGCCATACGGGACCGTCTGGACGTTAGCCTGCACACGCAGGTGACAACCGTCCATACCCCGAATCGACTTACTCCCATAAAAGGCGCTTATTGTCCGGTCTCAGACAGAAGAGGATGGGATCACACAATTATATTTGGCCGAAAAGAAGATCCTCAATCTTTCACACCACAAGAGTCCGACCTCGGACCCGAAGCTGGAAGACTACCGCTCTACTTGTATAGTCCTCAGGCCAAGTACTTCATGCAAAAGCAGGGGTACGACATGGAGGCTACTCCGGGTCTAAATTATGGCAGTGGTCGACGATTGCCGCTACAGCCGCCAGCACCGGTAGGAAAACCTCAGGATCATTATCACAAATCCAGACGTGGCCTCGGGTATGCTACTCTACCTACGATGCCCGAAAGTTCTGACGACGAATGTGAGCGGTACTCCCATTCGTCCGAGTCACCCATTTACGACTCTGATAGCAGTATTGGGGATATATTCAGATGGACATTTTCTGCCAATATGACATCTGCTGATATCAAAGAAGAAGACGAAGACCTACTTAAACCTCTTGAGTTGGAGCCGTGGGTCCAGCAACTAGATGCACAATGGGAAAAATGCTTTGAACTTCGTGATCCTCCCACTAAAGATGAGGTTATGCAAGTTAATCTCGGCAATGAATCCTCTCCAAAGCCAATCTTCGTCAGTAAAAGTCTGACAGACGACGAGCGGGAGTCGTTATTACAACTCATCAGAGAATACATCGACGTCTTTGCTTGGAGCTATGAAGACATGCCAGGGCTGAACCCCGAGATTGCACTCCATAAGCTCAACATCTATCCGGATGCAAAACCAGTCAAGCAACAATAGCGGCAATTTCGTCCAGACATCATGAATTCCATCGAGACGGAAGTAAACAAGCTTATAGCTAGCGGTTTCTTCCGTGAAGAGCAGCACCCAGACTGGGTAGCCAACGTAGTGCCAGTCATCAAGAAGAACGGGAAAATCTGAATCTGCATCGATTTCCACAAGCTGAATACGGCATGCCCTAAGGATGAATTCCCTCTTCCGATCACCGATATAATGATCGATAATACGTGCAGCTTCGAGCGTATGTCCTTTATGGATGACTTTTCGGGATACAATCAAATCAAGATGGCTCCTGATGACGAGAAGCATACATCATTCCGAACGCCGTTCGGCGTATATTGTTATACGGTCATGCCCTTTGGCTTGAAAAATGCCGGTGCAACATATCAATGGGCCATGAGTATCATCTTCAGAGATCATTTACGCAAGACGGTGGAGTGTTACGTAGACGACATCGTCGTCAAGAGCCGCTCCAAAAACGATCATTTACATGACTTGAGAACAGTGTTTGACCTCATGCGGGCACACAACCTGAAGATGAATGCCACCAAGTCCTTTCTGGGGGTGTCCAGTAGAAAGTTCATGGGCTTTGTCATTACTTTTCGGGGCATTCACATAGATCCCGACAAAACAAAAGCAATCTTGGAGATGAACCCACCAAAGAACCTCCACGAACTCCGCGGCCTTCAGGGAAGACTAGCCTAAATCAGGAGGTTTATATCTAACCTCTCGGGGCGATGCCAACCCTTCACTCAACTCATGAGGAAAGATGTCACTTTTATATGGAACGAGGAATGTCAGCGTGCCTTTGATGATATTAAGGAGTACCTGATGAATTCGCCAGTTCTGGTAGCCCCGGTCGCCGGGAAGCCCTTCCTGCTCTATGTACGGGCGATGGAACATTCCTTCGGCGCTCTGCTAGCCCAGAATAATGACGGGGACATGAACAAGCCATTTACTATCTCAACCGAATGATGGTAGGACCTGAACATCGGTACACTGCCGTGGAGAAGGAGTGCCTTGCCCTAGTGTTTGCCATTTAGAAAACACGACACTATGTGACAGGGCAGACCATCCATGTAATTTCACGAGTCAATCCCCTCAGGGTTCTCATGACCAAGCCTGGCGCACTCAGTTCTCGTCTAGCCACCTGGCCGATACTACTATCCCCTTATGACATGGTTTTTGTTTCGCAGAAAGCTATCAAGGGTCAAGCCCTGGCTGACTTCCTAGCAGCCCAGCCCGGCTCAGAAACAGCCAGAATTTATGAAGAAATTTCTGATGAAGTCGTCACCTCGAACATGACTTCGCACGACGCCATTTGGCGGATGTTCTTCGACGGTGCTTCAAGAACGGAGCCACAAGGTGATATCGTCGCTGGAGCCGGGGTGGTATTAATTTCTCCCTCCGGACTAGTAGTCAATCAGGCGTATTCTCTTACAGAACCCTGTTCGAACAATATAGCCGAATATAACGCTCTAGTCATTGGACTCCAACTCACGAAAGAAGTGGGAATCAGATACCTGGAAGCTTATGGTGACTCACAGTTGGTTGTTAACCCGATCCGAGGTTCATACGAGGTTCGCAATGAGGACCTGATTCCCTATTTTCAGACAACAATGGCCATTATTTCAACCTTGGAGGGGTTCTTTATAGAGCACGTTCCTAGACTTTAAAATATCGAAGCCGATGCCCTGACCGGTCTCGCCGCTTCCTTGGCACTCCCAAATAATGCTCATCATCTAGTCGACATAATAGGCCATGAACTGGTCTGTCCTAGGAACAATCTTCAACTGGGTATGAGTTGCTCTGCCCAGATAACCAATGACATACAAGACTGGAGACGCCCGCTCATCGACTTTGCAGTCTATAGAATTCTGCCAGAGATTGTGAAGGAAGCTACCTCCATCAGAAGACGTTCCCTCAGATTCTTCTACGATACGGAGACGAAAATGTTGTATCGGCGATCCTATGATGGGCTACTACTAAGATGCCTGTCAAATACAGAAGCCAAAGAAGCCCTACGTGAAGCTCATGATGGTACTTGTGGGGCTCACCAACCTGGACCGAAACTACAAGATCGCCTTCACCGGATGGGTTATTACTGGCCCACAATGGTCGCAAATGCAGTTGATTATGCAAAGAAGTGCAAGGCTTGCCAGATCCATGCAGATTTTATACATCTGCCATCTGAATTCTTGCACCCGACAGTGGCCTCTTGGCCATTCGAAGCATGGAGAATGGACGTCATTGGGCCAATCACCCCACCGTCGTCTAGAGGGCATCGGTTCATACTTGCATTCACCGATTACTTCTCCAAATGGGCAAAAGTTGTTCCATTGGCTGAGGTCAAGACATCGAACGTGATTAGCTTCATAAAACATCACGTCATCTACCGTTTTGGACTACCCCGGAGGATTATCCATGGTCCGCAGTTCGCAAGCAATGCTTTCTACCGATTTTGTGATAAGAATCGGATCCAGAACATGGCATCGACAGCATATAACCCCTCGGCCAATGGTCTGGCTGAAGCATTCAACAAAACCATAATCAAGCTCCTCAAAAAGTTCGTGTCTGTAAACAAACGCGATTGGAATGAAAAGCTTGGTGAGTGCCTATAGGCGTATCAGATGACGATTCGGACGGCTACAGGAAATACACCGTTCTCCTTGGTCTACGGGAGCGAGGCAGTCCTCCAATTAGAAACTCAGATCCCCTCACTTTGAGTGGCCCTCACCTACCGGTTAACGGCGGACGATAACTACCGCCGACGTCTACAGGAGTTAGAAGCATTAGATGAGAAGCATTTACAAGCTCAACAAAGCATAGAGCTCTACCAAGCGCGCATCTCTCGGGCTTTCAACAAGAAAGTCAAGCAGAGGATATTCCAAGTGGACGATCTTGTCTTGGCCATTCGCAGACCAATGGTCATGACTCACAAGATCCCCGGCAAATTCCAGCCTAAGTGGGAGGCTCCGTTCGTCATCGAGACCGTATTCTCCAACGGCGTGTGCCGTCTCGCAAAACAAAATGGAGACTTGCTCATGATGCCTATCAACGACAAGTTCCTCAAGAAATACTATGTCTAAAAGACACCTTTCAATGATCTCTCGGATTATGAGTCATACACCCGCAGATATCGCTGAACTTACACTCTGACTTCAAATCTCCCAGATTGTTGAGTTACGTACCCTCAGTACCACTGAACTTACTCTCTGTTTACTCCAAATGAATTCTCTTGGTCGTATCTATGTACCCCCTGGTCATATCTTTTCCACCACCAAGAATTTGCCTCAAAATCTATTGCCCGCACCACCGGTGCGCAGAAGGGTAATAGGTCCACACAACTTATCCTAATCTATTGCTCGCACTGTCAGTGCACAAAAAGGGTAATAGGTCCACAAAACTCCCAACGAAAAAAGCAACAATGTCCATATTACCTCTGAGTTGTTTTCCCGTCCATCACAAACAAATCACCCAATGCATAGAACTTCCACGTTGATAGCAGCTCTGAGTTGTTCTGTGTATCCCTATCATGCCTACCCCTAACATGTCCTCATTACCTATGAGTAGAAAGGCTTTGTTTTGACCCGTATTTACCACGTCCTCATTACCTCTGAGTAAATACGTTGGTTTCCTCTCCGCTTATTATCAGTACTCGCATCGCCAGTACACAAAAAAGATGATAAGTCCACAAAAAAATTATCCTAATCTATTACTCACACCATCGGTGTACCAAAGAGTAGTAGGTCCACAAAATATCATTCAAATCTATTTGCTCGCATTTCCAGAGTAGTAGGTCCACAAAAATCCCCTAGTGGGATGTCCTTTACAAATACTGTATTAGGCCCTCTAGTTCAAGCACCACAAAATACCACAAATAGAATGGAGTGAGCATACTCTGGTCATTCAAGATCAGTTACATTTATAGGACTACATCGACAGCAAAGAAGGGAAAATATGGCAATACATAGTTGGGTTTGACAACGCTTCATCTTCAAGCAGTTTCGTGGCCCTCGAAGGAAGTCATGTTTTACTGCTGAGAAGCAAACAAAGCTGTTGAATCTCCAAGGAGCTGCCGAGAGGAGGGTAAATATAGCATGCTATCCTCCCCTCCATATTGCGGATGCTTTAGCTCCGCTTCCCCAAGGGACCATACCTTCAAAACATGGTCCCTGATGGTGATTTCGCCTACCTGGAGAGCCGTGAAGGCGCGATGTTCATAACGACGCCTGACCACTGTCCAACTCTCCGAGGTATAAAGGCTCTTCCTACCATCTGGGGAAAACTCTTCCGAAGCATGAAGAGTCCTGAGTTGTTTGATGTATATGCCAAAAAGGCATGGGAAAAACTCTTCCGAAGCATGAGGAGTCTTGAGCTCTCTAATGTAAGCGCCAAAATGTTGTACTTTCACTCCATCACCGACACCGGTCCTGAAGAAGCTTGCCAGCTAAACCCCTACAAAAAACATGAGAAGAAGAGTGATTCAGCACCGAGAAAACAAAGAACTCTGTTATGCGGCCTAGCCAGTTAGACGGCCCAACCAAAACAGAACTCATACAGTCCACAGTTATGAGGCCGGCTTCATGAAACACTCATGCAGCATTTATACGGCTCAGTCATTATCATGCGGCTCAGTCATGAAAAACTCATACGGCCCAATCAGTCACAGGGCGATCATACGACCCAATCTTACAGTATTCATGCGACCCAATCATAAAGTGCTCATACGACACCTATGCGGCTCGGTCGTGAAAAGTTCATACAGATTCATCTTGAGGCACTCAGCCAGTTCAAAGTTCGAATAAGCAGCGGTTATGCGACTCAGTCTATGCAGCCCTATCGTATAGAACACATGTGGTCTAGACAAGATAGGGCATATATCGACCAAGTTTATAGCAGAGGCAGTATATGACAACCCCATGCACGAAATCTCAGTCATCATCTGCTCACCATCCTTACCCTTGGGAGAAGATTGCACATCAGAATGAATCGAAGGAGTGTCTACCGCTCTCGACGGGGAAACAAGTCTCTCCCCTTTGGCCGCCGCACCAATCGACTTTGAAGCTTTTGGAGCCATAGCAGAAAGTATGACGAAGTCAAAGGAGGAGAAGGTGAAAGAGGAAAGATTCTCTCTGAATGACTCCTATTTATATACTTGCTGAAGAGAGACTCTTTGATTTTCGAGATCATTGAAGATAGGGGCAACATTTGGGGACTTTATCCCTAGTAACCGTCGAGTGTCTCTTCGGTTTTCGAGATCATTAAAGATAGAGTCGACGTTTGGGAACTTTATCCCTAGTAACCGTCGGCTTCATCTCTAAAATAGATCCACAACCGAGTTAAATACACCGGTGACAGCTGGCAGACTCTTTGCGGCCCAAAGCGTCCCTTCGACTCAAGATTTATTCTGCGACTCAGGATCCCCCTACGGCTCAGTATTTCTCTGTGACTCAAGTTTGAAAACCACTTCCTGCAATTTGAAGACTCCCTACGGCTTGACATATTTTTCATGCTTCTTATTCAAAGTATTCCAAATTTGCAATTTGGAAACTTTGAAGGGGGTCTTGTAGAAACATGAAAAATATGGAGTTCATGCGGATTACAAATTGCCGCATAGGTACATTGGACCAAACATGTCCACATGAAGGAAAGTCGCATGACTGTTCAAAGACATACGCGGCCCATCAACAAACAGCTGTAGAAGGAAAATATGCGACCAAGGAGGAGCAGATCGACTGATAAAGCTGACAAGTCCTGGCAAAAATGACGGTTCTGACACTTTGACAAGAAAGATGAGACGTGGGACGTCGCCCAAAAGCAGGGTCCGTACGCCTCCATGCGGCCAAAAGAGTGTCATCTAGGCCGCATGACACTTATGCGGCCCAGATTATGCGGCCCCGAAATTTTCAGCAGCCGAGAGTAATTGTGATTTAGGCCGCATGCTTGAGTTTCATGCGACCCCACATGATCAAAGACTGAGAACACCATACGCAGCAGGACACGTGGCAATCTGACCAATTCCTTAACTACCCAGATTTGCTGCAACAAAATCCCAACAAACCGACAGATGGCAGCCAGAGAAGGGATCTTTGCATGCCAATCAGCCACGTGGCCGCAAGCCGTCCATGCGGCTCAAAATCCATCCTATTATAAATAGCAGGGTGCCATACCCCTGCAATGGCGGGCAACCTTCAAGAAAAAAGCAATATCTTCATGAGCTAGAGACTGCGTCAGATAGTCCACGGAGTAAGGCAGAGTTGATAGCACTTTCCCGAGCCTCTACCGTCGCCCCCTAGAATCAAAACTAAACAATTGTACTTAGATTGTTTCCTAGGCTTTCTTTCTAGGCCCCTTTCTTTGTACAAGCGAGTTTGTAATCAATTCCAGTGTTCTACAATACCTGTTGTTGATTTTTATGGCAAACATAGTTAGGCTCAAACTAGTAGGGTTGACTAGGTTAGGGTCCGAGTAGCATTACTAGTCAAATTGGACTCGAAAATCAATTTAATGCGTCTCATGTGCCATTTGCAAATAAGTAGCACATGGAAACTCGGTTGGATGGTACGTACACCCTAGGCATGTGCATTGTAGACTCAAAATGGATCAAAACCATTTATTGGGTCAAACGGTTTCGATCTATGTCAAGTCCCGAAATCAATTTAGAAGTTGGGCCTAGAATTACGATAAATGATCAAATAACCTAAGTTGACCTGAAATTATCGAAGCCAGAAGAATGTTGAAAAACAAATTTGGACGGGACATGATATATCAAACTGAAGGTGGACGAGTTTAGAATTCCAATATGGAATTGGATTTGAGAAAACAATATTTGTTGTGCTTCAAAAGTCAAAACTACGATAAACTACTATCATAGTCATTATTAACTCTAATATTTAAAATATCCATATAAAATAATTAAAAATAAAATTCAAAAATCAGGGGGCTTACAACCTACCTACCTCAGAAAATTTTTTCTTCGAAATTAAAAATAACATAATTATATGGAAAAATCTTATCATATGAATAATTAGGCTAAGACTTACCAATATCTACGAATAAGTGGGGATAACGCTCACGCATAGAATCTTCACGTTCCCAAGTTGATTCTTCTGAAGAATGGTTCTCCTTGCAACACGAACCAGTCTAATCGTCTGCCCTCTGAGCATCTTCTCGCTAGTATCCAAGATACCTACCGGCTCCTCCCCGTATGATAAACTGGGTCCCACCGTGGTCTCAGAGTGATCAACCACATGATTGGGATCAGTTACATACCTCCTCAGCTATGAGACATGGAATACATCATGCACTCCCTCTAGTGATGGGGGTAATGCAAAATGATATGCCACCTCTTCTACACGCTCAATGATATCGAACGGTCCAATATACCTTGGACTCAACTTCCTCCTACTCCCGAATCTAAGAGTGCCCTGAGTCGGTGAAAACTTCAGAAATACATGCTCTCCCTCCTTGGATTCTAGTGGTCGACGATGCGTATCGGCCCAATGCTTCTGCCTGTCTTTAAAGATGACTTTGAATCCGCTTCACTTTCTTGACTGTCTGTATCACAAGCTCTGGTCTAAGTATTTGTTGCTCTCCCCTCTGTCCTTTTGCGAAGTCTTTGAAATCTTGCATCTGTAGGTAACGTTGTCTTGATTCTATCCACCAGTGAAGACTGTACTTCAAGATTGGCAAGTACTTATTATTGTCCCAGCATAATGACTTCTATTCCAAGCTCCTGAAGATCCTCTAATAACTGTGGCTGAGCTGTCAAGAAATATGCAGTAGGCTTCCTAGTTAAAGCGACCACTACTACATTTGCCTTGCCATGATGGTACTGCAAATCTATGGCATAGTCTGTCATGAGATCCAACCACCGCCTTTGTCTCATATTCAACTCCTTTTGCATGAAGACATACTTCAAGCTCTTATGATCCGTAAATATCTCCACACGCTCTCCATACAAATAATGACTCCACATCTTCAATGCAAAGATCACAACTGCTAACTCCAAATCATAAGTAGGGCAATTCTTCTCATGTGCCCTTAGTTGCCTCGATGCATAGGCTATGACCTTCCGTGTTGCATCAAAACACATCCAAGTCCACTATCCGATGCATCACTGTATACCACAAATCCCCCCGATCCAGAAGGAAGCGTCAAAATAGGTGTTGAGGTCAACCTCTTCTTCAACTCTTCAAAAGCCTTCTCACATTCTTATGTCCACTGGAACTCCTGATCCTTATGGGTGAACCGTGTCATCGGCTCTGCAATCCGTAAAAAATTCCCTACGAACCTGCGGTAATACCCTGCAAGTCCGAGAAAACTCCTAACTTCTGCAACCGATGTTGGTGTCGGCCAAGACTCTACGGTAGCTATCTTTTCCTGATCAACTGAAAGTCCTTCTCCCGAGATAGTGTATCCAGGGAAAGGAACTCTTTCAATGTAAAATTCACACTTACTAAGCTTAGCATACAATCTCTCCTTCCTTAATACTCCCAACACAACTCAAAGATGCTTCTCGAAAATAAGCTAGGAAAAAAAGGGTTAAAGTGTTTACTGCAGAAGAATTCTAATACCACTAGTCGTACCTTTCTATCGTAGGTATAGTATTATAACCTATTCAATAATACTCGTCAGTTCACTCCTAGCAATTTCTCCTAATAGGCTCTACGCATCCGATATCCAGACACTCATATTCGACTCATAATCTTACTAGGATCCATATCTAAGAAACTTATCCGTTTCTAGCTACCCAACATCACAATCACACCAATAATCTAGCTTAATTATATTCTATAATATAACTATAAGGTTTGTCTATTTTAGTCATCTAATAAATAGAAGGTAATGGAAGCCTAAGGCTGGGTCAAACAAACCTATATAACAATTTCAAACTACGGTAGGGTCAAGCAAAGTAGGAGGGTTTGTCGAACTATTTCCAAGAACGACGTGAGGCCAAACAAGATGCATAGGACGCAGTTTAGGTAAGACTCGAGAACCATATATCTTCGTGATTATGTCACGTGAAGTTACTGCCACGCCAGTGTGCATCTGGCTGCAAATAACTTTCTTGTTCCATAATACGACGGATGGCTGCAGTGCACATCTGCTATGCCAGGTAATACAGGTTCTTGAGCTTATCTTGGCCAAATCCATAAAAGATTTCTGAATTGACTTTTTACGAAAATACAGGATAAGAGATCAACATGCATAGGTTATAGGTCAAGTAGAATTCAAGAAACATATTTAGCCATGATACTGTTATCTGAAGTCTTGCCTCGCCAGTATTTCTAAGGCTGTAAAAACTTTGATTCCGTAATACAAGGATAAATATAATTCCTTAAACTTTTTCTTAGACCAATCCATAAGACACTTTCCAACAACTTAGCACAAAAAGAACTGGAAGAATTACTCAAGAAGTCAACATGGAAGTGTTGAGTCAAATGAGTGGGGAAGAACACAAAAGCAATCATCTTGAAAAAGAAGATAACATGGAAACATTCATGCTGAAGAGTCGGAGAGAAGTCTATAATCTTGTTTGTGGATGTATCCTCAAGTCCTATTCCTCAATCTATTGTGGGATCGTAGTATAGATATCACCACGACATCGCACAATTCGTGAAGACTCCACCTGCACTTATGACTTCTAATGACTGTGCTCCTGCTTTCCTAATGTGATAGTAAGGGAAGATACATCCATTATGAAGATTCATCTTACTAGCATGAATATGTAAGGATTACAGTAGAACATATCAAACTGGATGCAAATCAAAAAGTCAAGTGCGAGTTTGAAACGAAGTCACGGAAGATATCGAGCATGTGCATGTGATCCTATGGGTCTTTCCAATTATAATTGCAGGCTCACGTCGGTAGAGTAACATAAATGAAGTGATTAACGTAGACCTGCATGGGCCACCACAAAAATATGTAACGCCCCAGTCCCAAAATACGTAGGACCAGGTATACGAGTACATGCCAGCAGTACTTCACCAATGGGCCAAGCCACACAACAAGCCCATTAGCGAAATACTTAAGCTGTAAATCATGATAACACCCAGAAATACAACACAGTCCACATGTATTTATATCTAATCACATCCACATAGTCCACAAAGAGATCATAAATAAGGAAATGTCTCAAATATCCAGCAATAAAAGTAATAAAGTCTGTGCGGGTAAAACATCCGGAAACCACAGAGTTAGAAATAAAGTACAAATTAACTATAAGTCTGATGAAAAGAAAAGGAAATAATGTAGCAAGATGCATGATTACGAGAAGTCCTCTGGCACTATCTCGTCCTCCTGTGCCGGCACGCTTTCGGTCTCAGCTCCCGAACCGTAAACCTCCGAGTAGTTTTCAACTTCATCTAAGCCTGGGAAATAGCCAGGTCCTTATAGGACTAGCACGATGCATAATATACATGCCAAGGTACATAAATAAAAATATGAACTAAGGCAATCTACCGTATCCGTCTATGTGCTATACAAGTGAGGTACTTTTCTAGAATACCAGACCCCTTCCACTAAGGCTCACTAGCACCTCAGCAGGGTATTGTCCCCAGTACGTTTGTCGTAGCACCAAGGACAATCAATTCTCGACAGTGATAATCCCTTACTCTACTACAGAGATAAAGGTTACTAAACAACGGGCCACACGACAATACGTCTGATATTGTAGTCAAGTTCTTCCCAATCTCCATGTCTAGAATCTACCAATGTCAAGTCTGTACAGTCATCTTGAAAGTAAAAGCAATACTAATAAAGAAATCTAGAATGCTAACACGAGGTCAATACAATGAATAGTCATGTAAACCTCGCATCATGAATGTGTCGGTGTTCTGTGGTCAATTGTGTCAATGGACACATCAGTATGTACGTAATGCCTAATGTCAATACTCGCTGTCACTATCATGACATCGGCACCCGTCTATAAATGGACACTAAGTATCAACGTCCTACGTCATGCAATGTTAATAAAAAAAGAACAACAAGATAGAAAAGAAAGATCTGTAACGAAGGCAAGGCACGCTTGCCTGTAACTGCTGTCTACGGGTAAGCCTGTCCGACTCTGGTGTCCTTGTCGATCCTCCCACGCTCAACTATATTACACTATATTTAATATTCTATTTCAATATATCATATATAAATTATATGAGTATCTACGCCTCCTAGTTGTCATAACGTTGCTACGACACTACATCTATTATATAAGTACATATAGGTACCAAATCCTCTCGTAAATACCTTACAATTATAACAAAATAATATATTTAAATTCTGGATATTATCTATAAATATTTATATATTTCTATAATGATATTTTCAATAGGAAAACCCTTTCACAAGAGGTCTTATATCAATGCCACATATGACTTCCTCAATTTGACCCATTAATTTAGTTCCGAAACAATGATAAAATTAAATTAATAAATTCTGTAAAAATTTCAAAAATTAGTTAAAATAGTATTTATAATGTTAAACCTTGCACAGCATAAAGTTTCATATGGATTCATGGAGTTTTGATACTTTTGGACACAAGGAAAACAGAATTTTTCGGAGTTCGGTGACACGACAAATGTCATAAAATTTTAAAATAGTAAACGGATGCGAAACCTAACTTTCAGATATGTATCGGAAAGGTATCGACGTCTAGATTCAGAATAAAAATATAAAAAGGTTAACCACTGAACTTAGATAGACGAAAAGTAGCCTACAACAGAATTCTTTGGTTCTGGATACCCTGTCGTAGAATCGATGCCACGGGCAAACCGCTTGGAACTAGGGGATCCGGCGACCAGAGGTTGGAGTAGACACACAAAGGTAACTCTCAGAATTGGTTTGAGAAGAAACAGATGAGAAAAACTGGTGAAACATCTTCTACAAGTTGACTAACCTGCTGTGACGTTTCAGACTTCGATTCGACGGAGTTTCGGCCCAAGTAGCACGTCGTGCACCTCTCCAACGATCGCAAGGTTGCTCCTACAGTTTCTAGGGTGGAAGAGAATGTTGAGGGGGTCACAAGCGTGGTGGTGGTTGGCACAGAAATCAAGGAGAAATTATATATTGTGAAGAAAGGGGGATCGACTAGGGTTTCGGGTTGGGAGGTTGTGGCCGCGTGCAAGTAGGGCTACGTGGGGTGTTGGTGGTTATGAAGAGAGAGTAAAAGGTTAGGGTTGGGTTTGTATTTATATTATTAGGGCATGGGCTATGGTTTGATCTAATTTGGATTTGATTTGGTTCTTCAAATTATATTATTAGTAATAGGTTTCCTATTTTGGATAGTAGTTTGACCAAGTCAAAGATATAAGAGAATATTGCATATGGCAACAATTTAATCCTTAAAATTCCCTTAAATATATGTATACTTGGTTTTGGTACTCCTAGTTAGGCTCGAACTAGTAGGGTTGACTAGGTTAGGGTCCGAGTAGTATTACTAGTCAAATTGGACCAGAAAATCAATTTAATGAGTCTCATGTGCCATTTGCAAATAAGTAGTACATGGAAACTCGATTGGATGGTGCACCCTAGGCTTGTGCATTGTAGACTCAAAATGGATCAAAACCATTTATTGGGTCATACGGTTTCGATCTATGTCAAGTTCCGAAATCAATTTAGAAGTTGGGCTAGAATTACGATAAATGATCAAATAGCCTAAGTTGACCCGAAATTGTGCGAAGCCAAAAGAACGTTGAAAAACAAATTTGGATGAGACATGATATATCAACTGAAGGTGGATGAGTCCCGATCAAAAAAAAAAGGTGGACGAGTCTAGAATTCCAATATGGAATTGGATTTGAGAAGACAATATTTGTTGTGCTTCAAAAGTCAAAGCTACGGTAAACTACTATCATAGTCATTATTAACTTTAATATTTAAAATATCCATATAAAATAATTAAAAATAAAATCCAAAAATTAGGGGGCTTACACATAGTCTAGATAAAATTTGAGAACCATATACCTCGTAATCATGTTATCCAGAGTCTGTCCCGCCAGCACGCATCTGGCTGTAAAACTCTCGATGGCATAATTCAACGGATGGCTGCAGTGCGTGTTTGTCATAACAGATAATATAGGTTCTCAAACTTATCTTTGGCCAAATCCATGAGATTTTCCAAATTAGCTTTTTACGAAATATGTGAGAATAGGTCAAACCAAATGCATAGGATGTGGTTTAAGTAAAATTCGAGAAACATATGTAGCCATGATGCCGTTATCTGAAGTCCTGCCTCGCTACTATTTCTCTAGCTCTAAAAACTTTCAATTCCGTAATACAAGGTAAATACAATTTATCGAACTTTTCTTGGACCAATCCATAAGACATTATTCCAACGAGAAGGATTACTCAAGAGTTAACATGGAAGGATAGGAAAGAAAGAACACCAAAGCAATCATGTCGAAAAAGAAGATAATATAAAAGCAATCGTGCTGAAGAGTTCTAAGGAAGCCTATTATCCTAGTTATGGATGTATCCTCAATTGTTTGCAGGCTCGCAGTAGTATGACTATCCTAGGTACCACCATGACTTTGCACACTTTTGCAAAGTTTGACCTGCATGGTCCCCCACAAAAACATGTCATGCCCAGTCTGAATTTACGTATGACTAGGATACGTTAACATGCCAGCTACGTATTTAATCAGACTTTAGTCCAACTCAAATGCGTATAAGTTGTGTAAATCAGAACATGTGTCCATGTATCATAATAACATCCACAACAGTAGCTGCACTATGAACTATAAAAAGATATGAGTAAGGAAGAACATAATAGAAGGCATTACTAACGATAACTAAAGATCCCGAAGATGTAGCTCCCACTATGCTATGTCAGATCTCAGCCATAACCTAGAGAGTCACCCGGTTCTCAGGGGACATAGCAAGATATATAATATACATGCCAAATATAACAGTAAATAACATGCATGGGAAGACAGGTAATAGTACAAGAAATAAATACTGAAGAAAGTACAATATAAGAATAAAACATAAAGGAAGTGATATGTCGTCGAGAATTGTGCTAATAAATGTGACTACGAGTAAAATCATGGTAAATCACAACCTGGTGGGAGCGATCGACCCTATAGATCGCAAGTCGGTGGGGGCTAACAACCTATAGTAGTTCTCTATCGCAACTCGGTAGGGGCTAATGATCAAGAGTGGTCAAATATAGCCAACGCCGATAACAATATCATTGCCTAGAACTACGAGTCAAGTGAAGTCAACCAAACCTGGCAAGTCGAGGTCAAGTACAAGTCAAATCTAGGTCAAGGCATATCAAGAGATCGTAGCACAGGGTTAAGCAAAAACTAACATGACCTATACACGAATAGCAGTGGTATATGGAATAAATAAAAATAACGTACGTGCATGTGTAATGAAGGTAAATAACAATGACAAGAATAATTAGAAATAGGTAATCAAATACGATAGAAAAGAAACAAAATATAGGAAATACATGAAAATATTATACAGTTTGGCAAGGTATACCTTCCTGTCATCCAAGTCCCCGTTGAGTCCGCAATACTAAAACCTATCAAGAGTTCACATATAAAAAAATTATTACTAATATTTTAATTACACATAGTATACATGGGTTTCCTACAAAGCATGTCTACATGCTTCAAAGATTCCTAGACCTAGTTTTGTGGTTTTTAACCTCCGAAGTTCAAGGTTAAGTCTTCAACTCAAGGACATGCATATAAATCATATAAAAATCATAAAAATATAATTTTAACATGATTTATACTAATTTTAACCTCTAAATTCCATATTCAGAATTCTAAGTATATTTTATGGTCATGTCTAGATTATAAGTACTAGTCTTGTTCGAAAATTGTCCAGATACTATCAAATCATGGCTATGACCTATATATATCTATCAAATCGTATATAAAAATAAATGAAAATCTGATTAAAAATTAGAAAAAAAAATCTTTTTTATATACTAAAGTTAGCCCCTATTTATGAGTCAACTATGTCAAAAATTTAACCAAAAACCTAGCCTAATGTCCCATATTTTTAGGGTTCAGTTTTGACATGAAAATAACATAAAAATAAGTTTAAAATACTTTATTTACAGTAAATAAACACATATAAATTCAATTTTTAATTTATAACAAACCCTCAAGTAATCGCACAAAAAAGTCTCAAACTAGTCCTACCATAATCCAATCTATCAACACCTAACATGCAATCTACATGGATAATAATATATCAAAAATGGTGAAAAGAAATAGGTTCTAGAACAATAGATTGACAGAAATCTAAGAGAATCATGCCATGGAGATTTGAGAAGGAAAGTTCGAATCTTTACCGAAAGATTGAAGGATTGGGTGACGATGCTTCTTATCCAAGAAATACTCCTCCTTGCTTGTGCTTGGTTTGCAACTCCTTGTTTGATGGGTTGAAGATGATAGCAATAGAGTTTTGATGGATTTGGCGGAGGAGATGTTGGCTTGTTGGAGGTTTAATTGTGTTTGGTGTAGAGAGTATAAATGAGGGACTTTTGGATGACGGAGATGATTGGAAAGTTGTTTGGATGGGTTGCGATGATGAGGGGATTCTCTTGGTCGGATGAATAGAGAGGGGAAAGGTGGTATTCGGCTGCTATGGAGAAGAAAGAGTGACTTTTAGGGTCAGGGTGAGGATTTTGAGGAGGTAGTATATGGGTGCATGGGTTTATGGAATAAGTTATATAGGCTTATAGGGGTGGTTGGTTGTAACTCCCCTTTTCACAATTTCAATAAAACTCTATTTTTTTGACCTATTTTAATGTATTATTAATTACTATTATTTAGTCATCGCAAGAGGGAAGGGCAATTTTGTAATTTGGGTAACATGGATTAGAGTTGGAAGTTTCTAAATGTTTAATTAGTTATGAGGGTTAATTAATTAGCCATGTGACTAATCCCCACAGTTAGTTATAGCTAACAAACAAATTCCTTAACCACTTTGTAACAACTTTCTAACTAACCCAACCTCCTCCATGACCACCCTAACTAACTTGTAACTAACTCCTAACCTCCTAACTAACTTCCCTAACAACCTTCCTACTGAATGCACCTAGCCAAGAATTAGCCTAGATTAATTAGAGCAATTTTAATACAGTTTATAATAAAACCAATTGTTTTTGTAAAGAAACTAATTGTTTTGTAAATACTCAATTCCATTCCCCAACTCTATAAATATAGGGCCAATCCCTCTGTTTCCCTTCATCACCAACGAGGAGCGAAGCCCTGCCAAAATCGTCATCAACCACTCCCTTCTTCCTTTGTTCTTCTTCCTCTCCACCTTTCATCCACAACCCTAACCCTAGATTCTGGCCATGGCAGAGGTGGCGTAGCTTCCCGAGCGACGATTCCCTGGTGAACCGATGGCGAGCTCTCTAGTGACCGGCACCCTCTCGGCGGAGACTTCGTAACGGTGACCTCCTCCACGTCTTTCCTGCGACTAGACGACTCTCCACCGAGCGCAGACCATTCCGACGACTTCTCCTTCTCCGGCCTCCAGGCGAAGAAAACTCCCTATGCGCGTTGACGACAAGTCCACAATAACGACGATTCCTCGGGTACGACCAGTCAGTGGCCCCCTCCGGCAAGTCGACGGTGGTGATCTTCCTTCCTCGACAAATTTGCGGTCGCAGCAAGCATAATCATGTGTTTTCCTTGTTCTTTTTCTCCTTGAGTTATGTTTTCGATCTTAATCGAATTGATCGATCGAGGGATCAGTTTAATCCACTAATCTTGGTTTCGAATTATTGACCAGTTATTCTTGATTCTTGCTTCAATTCTATTTTCGAGCATTGAAAGAAAACAATTCCAACATAAACTCTTTATTCTTGCTTCAATTCCAACATACTCGTGACTTGTTGTGTCTAAATCGGACACGAGGGTGTTTGGTGATAACTCATCAAGGACATGTATAATTCTTCCATGAATCTTCTCTTTAATTTTTTGTTTGATTCTTGATAGGGAAACCAGTGTTGTGTCATGTGTCAAACATTGGACTCTATGATTGACACCCTCAGTCTGACACAATGCCTAGAGACATGGATGCGAAGGCAGTATCAAACTCAAATAGTTTATCCTGACATTAGTAACCCAATTGATCCAATCCTAAACGGGTGCGTGTCCGATCTGGTTCATTCGTACAATATATTGACTCATTAATACATAACTTGTGTCATACCTAGGGAACGAGTCAGAACTCGGGTATTACGAGTCATATGTGTGTCTGACACCGAGTGCATTCTCTGGTTGTGAACAGAGCGGGGTCCAGAAGAATGACCAAAACTCTTAATTTTAAATCCAACAGTTACATTAGACTGGGTTTGGTAAGTCCCTTGATAAGATTTTCATCATGGGCTGTGCTTGTTAGCCATGAATAGTTGAGTAAACTAGGAATTAATTGGTTTGTTACCAATTAGGTTAGTAATTCTTTTATCAGTTATTTTCTAAAGGTATTAGCTATTAATAGGAATAGAATTTGGTAATAAATAGGTTTAAAAATTATTGGTTAGAAATAAGGGATTTAGAGTAATAAGATTTTCTTTAATAAGAATTTTTGAATAATAATTTCTAAGGAATATTGTGTCTCTTTGACATAGATATTTCTCTGCACATTGGACTTGATTCCTACGACAATCCATGCAAGTACATTATGACTGAATTTATACTTTATAACTGTTATACATGTTCATATTGGACACATAGCTAAAACAGAGATGGTACTCGGTTGTGTATGCCCAAGGGTAACCTAAGGGAAGAAGTCATGCAGAAGGCTCATCAGTCACAGTATTCTATTTATCTAAGGATAACGAAGATGTACAAGGATCTTTGTGAGCATGTATGGTTATATGGGATGAAGAGAGAAGTAGCCAGATTTGTCTCCAGGTATTTAGTATGCCAGCAGGTTAAAGCTGAACATTAGAGATCCGAGGGATTACTCCAGCCTTTGCCTATCCCATAGTGGAAGTGGGAGCACATTACCATGGATTTTTTCTAAGGCTTACCACGAACACCTAGCAAGAAGGACGCTATATGGGTCATAGTGTATAGACTAACAAAATCAGCTCACTTCATTCCATTCAAGGTACGTGGACTATCGACTGAGAGGCTAGCAGAGCTCTACATGAGGCAGAGATAGCAGGTTTACTTCACACTTCTGGAAATGTCTACAACAGAGTTTGGGCACTCAGTTGAAGTTTAGTATTACTTATCACCCACAGACTGATTGACAGTCTGAGAGGACGATTCAGACCTTAGAAGACATGTTGAGGGTCTGTGCTTTAGATTTTGGAGGGTCCATTTGCACCTGGTGAAGTTTGCTTATAACAACAGTTATTATGCCAGTATAGACATGACACCTTTTGACACGCTATATGGTCGACGGTGTCGAACGCTTTTATCTTGGGATGATGTGGGAGAGAGAGTCTTACTTGGGCCAAAGATGGTTGTGGATGCAGCAGACAAGGTTAGATTGATCAAGGGCAGACTCAGAGTTTCTCAAGACAGGCAGAAGCACTAGACAGACAGTCACCGAAGGCCTCTTGAGTTCATTGTTGGAGACTTTGTTTTTCTGAGAATATCTCCAACCGGGGGCACCATCCGGTTTAGGAAAAGGGAGAAGCTTAGTCCTCGATATATTGGCTCATTTGAGGTAGTTGAGTCGGTGGGTCCAGTGGCATACAAGTTGGTACTTCCACCTAGTCTGGAAGGGGTCCATAATGTTTTACATGTCTCTCAGCTTAGGCGGTACATTGCAGATCCTAGTCATGTTGTAGATCATTCAGAGCTTGACGTAGGACCCAGCCTCACATATAAGGAGCAACCTGTTGAGATTCTGGATCACAGGGAGAAAAAGCTGCGAAACCAGACCAAAGCCTTGGTCAGAGTAGCTTGGAGGCATCACTCTCCTGGGGAATCTACTTGGGAGAGAGAGGATGAGATGAGGAACAGATACCCACATTTGTTTGAGACTTTTGTTTGATGTACTTGTCTATCTACACTCCTTAAATTTTGAGGACGAAATTTTCTAAGAAGGGTAGACTTTTAACTCCCATTTTCACAATTTTAATAAAACTCCCTTTTCTTACCTATTTTAATTTATTACTAATTACTATTATTTAGTCATGGTAAGACGGAAGGGTAATTTTGTAATTTTGCTAGCATGGGTTATAGTGGGAAGTTTCTAGATGTTTAATTAGTAATGAGGGTTAAATAATTAGCCATGTGACTAATCCCCAAAGTTAGTGATAACTAACTAACAAATTCTCTAACCACTTACAACAACTTTCTAGCAACTTCCTAACTAACCCAACCTCCTCCATTAACTACCCTAACTAACTTGTGACTAACTCCTAACCTCCTAACTAACTTCCCTAGCAACCTTCCTAAGGAATGAACCTAGCCATGAATTAGCCAAGATTAATTAGAGCAGTTTTAATATAGTTTGTAATAAAAACAATTGTGTTTGTAAAGAAACCAATTGTTTTGTAAATACTCAATTCCATTCCCCAACTCTATAATATCGGGCCAGTCCCTCTTTTCCCTTCATCACTGACGAGCGGCGAAGCCCTGCCGAAATTGTCATCGACCACTCCCTTCTTCCTCCATTCTTCTTCCTTTCCACCCTTCCTTCATAACCCTAGCTTCTGGCCATGGCGAAGGTGGCGTACCTTCCCGAGCGATGATTCCCTGATGAACCGATAACGAGCTCTCCGGTACTGCACCCTCTTGGCGAAGACTTCAAAATGGCGACCTCCTCCACGTCTCTCCTACGACTTGACAGCTCTCCACCGAACGCAGACCGTTCCAGCGACTTCTCCTTCTTCGGCCTCCAGGCGAAGCAAACGCCCTGTGCGCATTGACAACATGTCCATAACAACGGCGACTCCTCGATGGACGACCAGTTAGTGACCCCTCGGCAAGTTGACAGTGGTGATCCTCCTTCCTCGATAAATTTGCGGTCATAACAAGAATAATCATGTATTTTCGTTGTTCTTCTTCTCCTTGAGTTAATTTTGAATGTTTTCGATCTTGATCGAATTGATCAATCGAGGGATCTCCACCAATCTTGGTTTCGAATTATTGACCAGTTATTCTTGATTCTTGCTTCAATTCTATTTTCGAGCTCTTAAAGAAAATAAATTCAATATAAACTCTATTTCTCTGTTCTTGAGCACAAGGTGCTTGATTGGTTGTCACAGAGACATACTCGTGACTCGTTGTGTCTGCATTGGACACGAGGGTGTTTGGTGATAACTCATCAAGGACAAGTATAATTCTCACTATGAATCTTCTCTTTAATTTGTTGTTTGATTCTTGAAAGGGAAACCAGTGTTGTGTCGTATGTCAAACATTGGACTCTGTGATTAACACTCTCAGTCTGACACAATGCTTAGAGACATCGACGCGAAGGCAGTATCAGACTTAAATAGTTTATCCTGACATTAGTAATCCAATCGATCCAATCCTGGACGGATGCGTGTCTTATCTGGTTTATTCCTGCATTTGACATATTGACTCGTTGATATAGGACTTGTGTCATACCTAGGGAGCGAGTCAGAATTCGGGTATTATGAGTCATATGTGTGTCTGACACCGAGTGCATTCTCTGGTTGTGAACAGAGCAGGGTCTAAAAGAATGAACATAACTCTTAATTTCAAATCCAACGGTAATATTAGATTGGGTTTGGGCTAAGTCCCTTGTTTATATTTTTAACATGGGCGGGGCTTGTTAGCCATGGATAGTTGAGTAAATTAGGAATTAATTGGTTAGTTACCAATTAGGTTAATAATTCTTTTACCAGTTATTTGCTAAAGGTATTAGCTAATAAGTCAATAGGAATATAATTTGGTAATAAATAGGTTTAAAAATTATTGGTTAGAAATAAGGGATTTAGAGCAATAAGATTTTCTTTAATAAGAATTTTTGAATAATAACTTCTAAGGAATATTGTCTCTCTTTGACACAGATATTTTTCTGCACATTGGACTTAATACCTACGAGAATCCAGGCAAGTACACTATGACTGAATTCGTACTTTATAACTGTTATGCATGTTCATATTGGACAAATAGCTGACACGGAGACATGGGTTGTATTATTGTTCTTCTATTGTACTCATTGTTATTGTCGGAATTTGGGGAAATATATAGTTTACATGTGATCAAAGACCTTAGTCTAATATTGTCGATAGCTTAATCGCACATCGTGCACGTGCGATTAAGTCATATCATACTGATTGTACCATTGTTCTATTGTACTCCTTAAGTCGATCACATGTAAATTATTATTTCAAACAATGTTGCACTTAGTGGCTTTCCATTGCTATATTGTCACTGCTTCATTTACGTATTAGTTATTAGTAGCATTTATTTACAGTAGTACCATTCATATCATAGGGTTGTACTTTGCTCATTTCCTGACTGGATATATTGCAGGTGAGTTTGACGCTGACATGTATAATAGCTACTATGGTCCTATAGATAAGGTGACCAGGGATGACCTAGCTTAGGAGGTGGAGCTAGCTGCGAATCAGGAGATCTAGAGCATGATGTCATTGTAGTATCCTTAGGGTGATTTGTGTTGTTTGATGTCGTATCTTGCTGATTTGGATGAAGGTAATAATAGCTTAGGATACACTTTATCTTTTACCGGATCTGTTTTCGGACATTCATTGTAAAAGTGTATTCCTCAAGCATAGTGAAACTATGTGATGTGTTGTGATATGATATAGTACGCGATAGTGTTGTGATGAGGATTGATATTGCTCTTTATATACTATTGAGGTCTAGACAGTTGACTACCGCCATCAACGACGGCGGGGATGGACGTGTCCGCCTCGTATCCAATTATTTGGGAGCCGGACGTGACATCGGCCCTCATGGACTGCTATTAGAAGGGGGCGGCTAGGGGTGGCTGCTCCTTATAGGGCTGGCCATAGTTGCGTTGGGTTGGGTTGGGTAGGTTAGGGTTTTGTGTTAGAGTTGCTAGGTTAAGGTTAGAGATCCATTTAGATAGCTACTATATATAGAATCTCTCTATATATAAATAGATACACAAAATAATATATACATATATATATTATATATATATATATATATATATATATATATATATAAATAAATAAATAAATAAATAAATAAATAAATAAATAAATAAATATATATATATATATATATATATATATATATATATATATATATATATTATATATATATATATATATATATATATCATATATATGATATACATATAATTATTTGACTTAAATAGTATTTTTTTTGGAATTTATAAATATTTTAATTAAATAGTTATTATTATAGATGGCCTTAGTCATGGTGAAATTTTGAAGTGTAAGATGACTAGGAATTATGATACGAAGAGTGTAGTCGTGTGCTTTGACTTGTGTATTAGCCATGCTAGGGAAGGCGTAGCCATGACAGTGTCCCTACTAGGAAAACCAGTCAAAGTTGTGACTTAACCCCTATAAATAATTTAATTAGTTATTTATTAAGATTATGACTTTTATGAGACCCGGTTGTACCAATTTAGCCATGACTTGATCCGAACCAAACCTAAACCTATGTAGTCATATAATGCGTCCAAAGACGTCCGTGTAGATATACATTGTATATTTTTATAGTGATATTTTATTTTAATGACCTAGTAGGCAATTTTATAAAAGGTGGTCCTGTGTGTGTGTGTGTGTGTGTGTGTGTGTGTGTGTGTGTGTGTGTGTTGTAAACCCCCTGAATTTTTTGATTTTTTTTTACTTATTGAAAAGTTTTTTTTATTAAAAATATTTAGTCATCCTCTTATTTGGAATAAAATTTGTTATTATAGGTATTTGTGTTTTATGTAAATATTAAATAATTATAGGATGGAAATATTTTCTAGATATAGATAGGGAAATGTGTTACAAAAGTTTTAGACTTGTTTTCGAAATTTATTTTAGATTTTTATATAATTTTGAAGTTTAGGATTTTTTTTTTCCAAAGTCTTTTAAAAAAATAGAAATAGAAATAATATTAATAATAATATAAATATAGATATGTAAATATATTGAAATACATTATATAAAATATTTTAGATACTTTTTAGAAATTTTATTTTATTTATTTAATTAAAGTATATACATCGGGTATATGCACAATAAATCAATTGTATATTTTGTATATAACGATTATTTATCTTTTAGAATAAATAAATATATTTTCATGATTATGAAAGTAATATTTTTTATAAAATATTTATAGATTTTTTTTTGAAATTTATTTGGAAAATTCTTAGGAATTATTTTGGTATTTTTTATATATAAAAGAAAAAAGAAAAAAAAGGAAAAAAAAGCACAAAGAACAAACAAAAGTTTGCTACTGTTCCCACGTGGAACAGTAACTATTTAGCTGAACCCGATCCTGCAAAGGCTTGTTTTCCTTTCTTTTAATTTTTTTTTTTCAAATCTTCATTGATCTAAATCTCATCCAATTTTCCACCAATCTTCCACAAAATTTTTTCCCTCAATCCCTACTAGGTTCTCTTGTAGATAAAGCCAAATCCATTCCAAATCATAATCAAAATCCTACGTAAATCTAGTTGAAATTTGGTTTTAAAATTAGTGTATAAATAAGAACACGATTTAAATTTTTCTACGGAATCCACGAAACTTACTCAAATAATCAAAACCCTAGCCATAACCCTAGGCCCCCTGCGCCACCCCCTGCCATCGGACTTCCCTGGGCTACCGCCGCCGGCCGGTAGAACTGCCATTTTTAGTTTTTATTTTAGTTTACTACTTTCTGTTTTAAATCACTTCCAAAACTGAAGAAAAACAGTTTTCTAAAATAAAATTTTTTGATACGGGGTCCGTCCAGATAAATCGGGCGACTCCGTTGCAAATGAGGGCATCGAAAGGTGCTTACAGACTTTGCGGACGTATGGGCTTTGACGCAATTCGAATTGGTTGCGTGTGTGTGACGAATTTGACCCGTATCTATCGAAGAACGTCGTATCGTCCTTTTCCAAAATTTCCTAATTGTTTTGTGCACATTCGTCATCTCGAGATGAAGCTTGCGCCATCAGAACCATGTCATTTTTCTGGTCCTGTGAGCCAAGTTTGGTCCGATTCTGAGACAGTTGACCGGATCGCCGTTTTGCGGGCCCTACGATTCGATTCAACGGACGATTTTGTGCACAGCTTCTCGGAATCCAAAACTGGACATACCATTGAGTTCATATCGTCAAACCGGACCCGTAGACATATAGTTTGATGACTTTAGAGACCATATGGTTTGGCACACATTTCGGTGCAAAGCAGGTCGAACGACGAACATCATTTTGACACAAAATTACCGTTTTGCCCCTGTGTCTAGAATTGGACTTATGGATAGTCAATCGTATACATTTCTATTATTCCAAAAACGTTGGTGATGTTTGTTTCAGCATCCGGGGACGTTTGCGGAAGTTCCATCCTTGTAGCTACTCTTGACTTGTTGATTTCATCTACTAGACGTCGTCAAAACACCAAACAACTACCAGACAAGTATACCTTGCTATGATTTCTGATTGTGCATATTTATTTCAGCATGTTTACTTATTTATTTTATTTTATTTGCTTAAACTGCGCGTCTAAATGACACTTGGGTGCAAGCATCGCTATGTCGACCTATGTTAGTCGTTTTTTTCGTTACTTTTATTTATTTTATGCATATCGACCTAGAATTAAGAGACGACCTCATGTGTATGAAGCATCTCTATGTCTTCATTGGCCCTGACACTTGCGTATCACGAGTTGTGAGTCTCATATAGATCTCGAACATGTGTATCGACTGGCTATCGGTGCGTACATGCCGTGCGATAGGTTTTAACTGCTAATAGATATGCATGTTTAGAGGACTTAGCAGTTATTAGAAATAACGTGATGTGGATACAGCACGAGTAGAACATGGGGAAGGAGAAGACAGCTATTAGGAATAGGGCCTTCCATTTATTTATTTTTCTCTAGTCGCCGCTAGCAGACTCAGTCGAGTGCTAGTGTGCCGTGCATTTACTTTCCTCTAGTCGCCATTAGTGACTCACCCGAGAGCTAGTGTGTCATGCATTTATTTTTCTCTAGATGCCACTAGTGTCGGTTGAAACGCTAATGCGCCGTGCCTCTATTTTTGGAAAGCCCCTGTGCGGAACGTTGTCTTTAAAGTGCATTTTCACATAGATGGTTAGGAAGCCCAGTTGTTGTTTACATTTCAGTAATTGTAGCATATTTTTCTGTATCTTGTCATGTCCCTTTGAGGACCTGGTGATCTCTCCAAGTATAGACGACGAGCAGTATTCTGAGGAGTACGGTTTCGGACTAGACTCTTCCTTCGCAGCCGAGGAGGTCTCACCCTCAGAGTTTATTTGATTTTCTTTTTAGTTGATGGACTATGTAGTTGCTACTCTTTTCTTTGTTCATTTCAGTTGATTTCCTTTAGTAGCTCGGTAGTGGATTTCCTTTAGTAGCTCGGTAGTGGATTTGTCTCCGCCGGACAGATATTTCATTTTATATTCATTTGAGACATTTGATTAGTTATTTCTTTTATTTGCCATTGTCGATGAGATATAGATATTGCCTGTGACCATGTTATTTTGTTATGAGCTGGAGCTCTTTTATTACAGCTTATGTGTGTATACGTAGATTCCATATATTGGAGTAGTCTGCGTATACATACAGCTGGCACGTACGTATTCCTAGTCCTACGTATATTGGGACTGGGGCGTTAAATATATTCTTGCTATTTAAATGATACTTTATTTTGAAAATAGGATAAATAATTTTCTTAAATATCTTGGTGCATTTTTGGGGTTTCTTAGGCTATATATACTTGTATGTAAATATATTAAATAAAAAATATTAAATAAATGTATGTACAAGTGTTACCATATATATATATATATATATATATATATATATATATATATATATATATATATATATATATATATATATAAATTAGGAAATAAATATTATTAGGAAAATATATATATACATATAAATTAGGAAAAATATATATATAAATTAGGAAATAAATATTATTATGTATGTACATATTTCTATTTCTATAAATAAACTCCATACTAGAAAAAGAAAGTATTAAGATTCTTTTTAGGATTTTATGGAGTACATATTCTTTTTAAGATACTGGAGAGAGGGGGATAGACACAGCCAGCTATGTACATTGAAGTGCAACCCACCTCACAATACGGTCACGGCTATCTAGATGCATGAGGGTTTATCTACAATCCATCAGTCTCTTATGGTCAAGAACAAGCCTAGTGTCTCAATCTCATGCAAGCAAATAATTGCTACAAGATGTTAGGTCATCAGACATACAAAGTAAGGCGTCCCAAACATTACATATTCAGATGATCATGAAGCTAGTCATACAAAAATGCGAAGACTAGCACGAGTTAAGTCATATATGATCAACCTTTAGATTTGTCAATCATGTAACAGCCCCTAGGCAGAAAGAATTAAGTTTCAACATGAGCTAACACTTGCTCGACGACTAAATGCCTTGAAAGAATAATTTACAATCGAGTAGGAGAGCAAAAATAAGAAACCCACTTGTTTCCAGGGTTACGCCTGGTGTTCACCATCTGGCTGGAAGGCAGGTAGATTCTCGGGTATCACTCCGAAATCTGGCCATACAAAACCAGCTGGGTCAGACCCCAGAAAGAGCAAGTGCCACAAGGGAGGCTCCACTTAAGAACTAAAACCAGCATAAACGAAATAGAAGAACTGATAAAAGAACATAATTAAATAACACAAAAGACATGCTTTAAAGAACACACTAGCTTGTATTAAGAAAAAAAGAGGTGGAATATAATTTCCATGTTAATCATGAGACAATCATTCAAGCACGGCCAATCAAGTCCTACGGTTTACTAACATTAGCTAACTAGGGTTATCACAGGCCTAATTACTAACAAGATGCAATTGATGTTCCCGTAGTCACAAGCCCTGCAGACTATCAAGGTTATCCAGGCAGGTTACAAGAGTTACAAGAGTTACAAGTTTACTGGTGTACTTTAGTACTTATGATTCAAGAAGTGCAACACATGACAACGCTGGAAATGTGCCCTACTCGTCGGCAGGCTACAAGTCCACAGGTGTGGCCGGGATAACGGGATCGTTTATTACTGGAAAATCTCTCTATATGAACTACTTGATCAATCTAGTCATTAATCTAGTCAGATTCATTATGAATCCCTGATCGTGGTAACCAGGAATCCATGTCCTAGACATGATGCAAGACGAGACATGTAGCTTGTAAAGGCACAATCAACCACGGGATCAAGGTAAGAGTTACACTAGCAAGACAGGAACAGCTGTCGCAATAGCAATCAAGATTATACATGTCATGTCAGGTTTACTTGTCATGTCAAGAGTATTTGTCAAGAGTGCGCCATGACGGACCACTATCAAGATTATCAAGATGGGTTCATATTGTCATGCTCAAGTTACTAATTCAAGATCATCAAGTGGTCAAATCGGGTCACCGCAATTTAGGCCAAGTACATAAAAATACAAGAAAGATCAAAGACATTCATGGGTGATTTGAAACTATCAGTTACATATGAACTCCAATTTAAGTGAGACATGAAGATTCTTGAAGCCAAGACAAAGATCTACAACTTTCATGTTTTGAGTTTTACGAGATTCTAGCTACAAATTAGCTCAAATGGGCAAAAAAGTCATTCGCGCACGGGCACGCGGACAAAACTGCCTATGACGCACGGATCGCGCAAGCACGACGCCGGGCGCACGACCAACGAATTGCGCGGGCGCGCGGCACGCGAAAAGGACAGCGCGCGGATGCACGGCACGCATGGCGCGGAGGCATGGCATGCGGGCGCGTGGCGCGCGAAATGCGCTGCCGATGCACGGCGCGCGGCACTGTTCATCGTCCCGACAGCACCGAAGATGTGCCGAAATCCATGAACACAAAAATGCTATAACTTCTTCATAGGAAGTCAAAATCAAGCGGTTCAAAAGCCAAAATTGGGTAGAATTGAATTCCCCTAACATGGAACCATTAGTTTTCGAAAATAACAAAGTTTAAGAGATCAAAACCAAGAAAAACCGAGAAAACTGCAAACTTAGATCTACAAAAATGTAACCATCAAAACCAAAATCTCCAAGTTCTAAAGAGGCATAGAATCAAGCAAGAAAGACAATGGAACAGTAAAATTTGAGATCCATCATGAAGCAAGTTGCACTTGCCTAGAGCTTGGTAGGTGGGAGGAGTAAATGAAGAAGAAGAAGAAGATGATGAAAAAGTAAATGAAAAATAAATGAGGAGAGAGAGGAGTTGGTATAACCTATCCATCTCAACCCAAACCAAAACAAGCCAAGCCAAGCCAAGCCAAGCCGAACCGAAGCAAGGGAAAATTAAACCAAGACTAGGATAAAGAAGACAAGTCAAAATACGGGTCTCCTGACAAATGTCAGAAATCCATACACGTATACTGGAAATACGTATAACGAAAAACGGGAGTGACAACTATGCCCACCATAAAAGAATTCCGTCCTCGGATTTTAATCCAGAGGATAGTGGTGTTGGGGCAAGCTATACTAACTACAGGCAGTCTACGACTAGTAGTTAATCCAGCAATCATTCATGCAAACAAGGATTTAAAAGCATAAGGCATAAGGAAGATATTATACCTTATGAGTTAAACAGGTGTGGATATCGTGATCGGATATCATCCTCACGTTTCCAAGTTGACTCATACAAAGAGTGATGACCCCAAGCAATACGGACTAAACTAATAGTCTTGTTCTTGAGTATCTTCTTCCTTCGATCCAATATGGATATGGGCCTTTCCTCATACGAAAGGTTGGTACCAACAACCAATTCTGAATGATCAAGGACATGGCTCGGATCTGGGATATACCATCGCAATTGGGATACATGGAATACGTCATGTACCTCACATAACGACGGCGGAAGAGCGAGACGATAGGAAACATCACCTACTCGCTCGAGAATATCAAACGGCCTTATATACCTTGGACTAAGCTTTCCCCGTACGCCGAATCGAATAGCGCCATGGGTAGGCGAGATCCTAAGGAATACGTGGTCGCCGATAGAAAACTCAAGAGGGCACCGATGAGAATCGGCCTAATGATGCTGACGATCTTGTGCAACTCGAATGATCTCTAACTTGTCTAACCACCTCAATAGTCTGAGTAACCATTTCTGGACTAAGCATTTGCCTCTCGTCGACGTCGTCCCAAGCGAAAGGTGATATGCACTTTCTACTATATAGTGCCTCAAATGGTGCCATCTGGATACTGGCCTGAAAACTGTTATTATAGGAGAACTCCACTAGATGTAGGTGATCTTCCTACGAACCACCGAAGTCAAGTGTACAGGATTGTAAAATATCCTTGAGAGTTTGGATCGTGTGCTCCGACTGACCATCTGTCTGTAGATGATAAGCTGAACTAAACTTTCGACAAGTCCCCAAACTAGACTTCGCCAAAAATGCGATGTAAATCTCGAATCTTGGTCCGATACGATACTGACTGGCACTCCATGCAAGCTGACTATTTGCCTGAGGTACATCTCTGCAAGCTGATCCGTTGACTGACCGATTCTGAAAGAAAGAAAATAAGCTACTTTGGTGAGTATGTCAAATATAGCCCATATAACATCTCTTCCAGCTGAGGATTTAGGTAACCCAGTTACAAAATCTATGGTAATGTGCTCCTATTTCCATTCTGGGATCTTAAAGGCTGAAGAAATCCAGCTGGCCTCTGATGTTCATCCTTAACTTGCTGACAAACTAAACAACGAGAGACAAACCGAGCTATCTCCCTCTTCATGCCATTCCATCAGAAATGCTGACGGATATCACGATACATCGTCGTGCCACCGGGTTGAATTGAATACTGCGAACTGTGAGCCTCTCCCATAATTTTTTGCTTGATGTCACCACTGGGTATACAAAGACGCCTTCCATGTCAGAGTGTGCCATCTTCGTGAATGCATAGTTCTGCTCTCTGTTCCGCTTCATATTCTGCCTTAAGCTGCTGAAGCTTAGAATCCGTTGACTGAGCTATCTTGATTCTCTCTAATATACTGTACTGAACTTGCATACTGGCCATCAATGCCACATTGGTAGGGACAACTACCTCTATACCCATCTTTTGTAGATCCGCTAATAACTCTGGCTGTGCTATGAGGAAATAAGCTCCAGCTCTTCTACTCAACGCATCTGCAACTACGTTAGCCTTCCCAGGATGATGCTGCAAGTTAATGTCATAATCTACCAATAGCTCTAGCTACCTTCTCTGGCGTATGTTAAGATCCTTCTGGGTAAACACATACTTAAGACTCTTGTGGTCGATAGAAATCTCTACTCGATCTCCATAAAAATAATGCCACCAAAGCTTAAGTGCAAAAACCACTGCTGCTAACTCCAAGTCATGGGTTGGATAATTTCTCTCATGATCACGAAGCTGACGTGACACATAAGCTACTACCTTGCCATATTGCATTAAGACGCATCCCAAACCTCTGCCTGAAGCGTCATAATAAACTGAGAATCCTCCAGTCCCATCTGGAAGCGTGAGAATGGGTGTCGTCATCATTCCTTGCTTCAACTTCTCCAATGAACTCTGACACTCTACTGTCCAAGCAAACTGCACATCCTTACAGGTCAACTTCGTCAATGGCGCTGAAATTCGAACAAAGTCTGACACAAATCGTCGATAATAGCCCGCCTATCCTAGAAAACTGCGAACTTCTACGACGGTGCTGGGTACTAGCCATATCTCTATAGCTACTATCTTTTGGGGGTCTACTTCTACTCCACCTCTGGTGATGATGTGACCTAAGTACGAAATACAATCAAGCCAAAATTTGTACTTGCTCAACTTCGCGTACAACTGGTGCTCTCTGAGAATCTGAAGGACTACTGGGAGATGCTGCTTATGCTCTGCTTCGCTCTTGCTATAGACCAAGATATCGTCTATAAATACTATCACGAACTGATCCAAATAAGGCATGAATACGCGATTCATGAGATCCATAAATACTGCTGGCGCATTGGTTGCTCCGAATGGCATAACGAAAAACTCCCAATACCTGTATCCAGATCTGAATGTCGTCTTCGGGATGTCTTGCTCTCTGACTCTGATATGATGGTACCCCGATCGCAAGTCAATCTTCAAAAATACTGCGGCCCCACTGAGTTGGTCGAATAAGTCATCTATCCTTGGTAGGGGATATTTGTTCTTGATTGTTACAGAATTTAAGGAACGATAATCAACACATAATCTTGACATACCATCCTTCTTTTTTACAAGAAGCATCGGGGCTCCCCAAGGTGATCCACTAGCACGAATGAATCCCTTGGTTCTGAGTTCTTTAATCATCTTGTACAGGATCTCTAATTCCGATTGTGCCATTTTGTAGACTCTTTCTGATACTGGTGCCGTCCCTGTAATCAAATCAATGGTGAACTCTATTTCTCTCTCTGGCGGCATGCCTGGAAGCTCTTCAGGAAATTCTTCTACTACTCTGGGAAACTGAACTGCTTTTGCTACTGCCATCCGCAAGACTGGTGGAGAAGGCTCTACTTCGCCTCTGGAAAACGAAAACTCCTCTTTGCCGGGGATACCAAAAATAATCCTGCCAACATGACAAACTATTCTTGCATATTGATCCTTCAACTAATCCATTCCTAGGACCACATCATAGTCAGCCATCGGGAATTCTATCAATCTAGCGGAAAACTCTCTACCGCTAACTATGATTCGACACGAGAAAAAGACTCTATCTACTCCCACAAGACCGTTACCAGTAAGTATATTGAGCCTTACTGATAATGACTCGGACTCCAGTCATATTCGTGTTGTGAATCGTGCAGACATAAATGAATGCGATGCACCCGAATCAAATAATACCGATGCTGGAAAAGAGTTGATGAGAATGGTACTTGCCACCACGTCACCTGATGCCAATTATTCTGCCACGGTCAAAGCCATAGCTTGACCATGTCCTCTTGGTGTTGGTCCCCTCTGCTGGTTACCTCTCTGTCTGTTCTGAATCTGAGCTTGGGTCTGAACATACTGTTGTGGCCTCTACTACTGGAAGGCCTGGGCCTAAGGCGGCAATGGCCTCGAAGGCTGGTACTGTTGCTGCTACACTAGTGCTGGTCCCCTAACCGATGGACTGGTTAGGGTTGATGAAGATGAACTGGCTTTATACGGGCAGGACCCTATCATGTAGTCCGGTACCCCACAAGCCAAGCACAACCCCTGTGCTCTATAACACTCTGAAACTACGTGTCTGGGCTTCCCACAATGCGAGCAGCCCATTACGGAAGATTGCTTCTACTTCTGTTGTTGAGAATATATCGGAGTTGAGTGCTGAACCAACGAAACTGTGGTCGTCCTCCTAGGAGCTCCAATGGTCAAGGCCCTAGCTGCTGGGGCCAGGACTGATGACTGAGATAACTATCCATGAGGCCTCTTCCATCCTCTAGTTCGATTTACTATCCTCTGGGAGGTATATTCATGCCACCTTGCTGCTCGCAAAACTGCATCCAATGTCTGGTGCTCGAACTGCTCCACCGCTGGAATAATCTCTAGGTAGAGTCCCTGCTGAAATTGCTGCGCCCGGTCCAATTCGGTCGCCACTAAGGTGGGAGCAAACCGACTAAGCCTAGAAAACTCGGTCGCATATCCATCGACCGTCCTTCCCATCTGCTTGAGATTACTAAACCATGTCTGCAAATCATACCGGACTACTGCATCAAAGTACTTCGTTTTAAATTTGTCACTGAATACCGCCCACAATACAAGCGACACCAAACCAATTGCTTGTATCGCCCACCCGCTGCGGGTTAAGTCCAATAACTGCAGGCGTACAATGACCACCTTCTCTTCCTCTAGAATCCTAGATACCTCCAGAATGACCTCTTTATCCTGAAGCCACGCGTCAGCAGCAACAGCATCTTCACTGCCGTCAAAGAAAGGAGGGTTCAGGTGCTTGAAGTTGTTAGCCACATTGTTCCCTTGATAACCAACTCTGCCCATAGCTGCTTGTACTGTCTACTGCAGGACATCGCCCCGACGATCTTGTGATGCAAGCAAGTCCCGGATGAGTCCCATCAGGGCTCTATTGTCAGGCTCTGTAGGCTGGGCTGCATGAACTGGTGGCTCTGGATCCTCGAAAGGTACCTGCACCTGTGTTACTACTGCCGGCTGAACAGTTTCCTGAGTTATTATTTTTTGATGCATACTTTGCATCATAGCGAGCATGTCCTTCAGTGATTGTTCAACTGCAGAGAGACGTTATTCTGTATTAGCAGTTGACGTCTCCGGTTCATCTCCGATAGCATAGGATTCAACCTCCCTTGAACATACAGAGGGATTGGTGTAGAGGTATGAATCAACACTATCAGTTTCTGACTCCAAAGACTGGGTACCCCCAGCTTCTGAATCTGAAGATTGCAACTGTCTTTGACTTCTTGACCGGGTATGCTGATATACCCCTTCAAAAGTATCAAGGAGTCGGTTGAACTGTTGTTGGCTTGTGTAGGAACGAAATCGTAAAGCAGAATACTCTAGAGGGGGGTGAATAGAGTAGGCAGCGGAATATTGCTAATTAAAAAATCTCATTAGCAGTTAGATCACAGATATAATAATAATCACAAAATAAATGACAGTAATGAAAAGTGATCAGAAGGCAAAAGCAAACACCGAGATTTATACTGGTTTTCCTCTTGTGAGGACTAGTCCAGTTGGAAGAACTCTAGCTTCCAGTTGAATCCACTATTGGAAAATTTCGCAAGTTTTCATACGAAGTCCTTGCAACTTCTACATACGCGAGCTTTGATACGAAGAACTCGACCAACTTCAATTGTGAAGAGTTGTTTCTTCAATCAAGCCTCTTATTACAATCGCTCTGAAACTTCTAGACCGTACCGCACAGGCAAATCGACTAGAGGATTGTAATTGGCTTAGGATTTGAAAATGGAAGATTTTAGAACTCTTTGGAGAAAATGTAAGCTTTAGAAGAGAAGAGATTGAAAGTGAATTGGTTGATTTGAAATGATCAAAATCCTTCTCTATTTATAGTTTTTCCAAAGACATAATTCTGGCAGAATTCTGGCAGAACTCTGACAGAGCTCTTTGTAACAAACCACAACTGAAGGGTGATCAAGTTCAAAATCAAACGTTCACACAACGTTCAACATGGCCGAACTCTGGCCGAGTTCTGCTAGGGTTCTGCCAGTTGATTTTGAGAAAAATCATTTTGGCTTTTTGAAAAGTCCTTCAGAAGCTTTTTGTAAAAAGGATACTTTTCAAAAACATAGGTCATTTTTAAAAGGATAGGGTGCTTTTGAAAAACGATTCCGGACAGCTTATTTGCCAGTACGACTTGGTTTACAATGTATTCCTAGACTCAATAAAATGAAAAATTACATTGCTTTGAAGGAAATACATTCTGAATGGCAAACAGCTTCGGTCTTGAACATAGTAGATATCCATCGTTGAGCAGTGTCCAAAACGTCGTAGGTAAACATCTGAATTGACTTGCATTGATATCGAGACAGAGCTTGATCAATTATTAAAATCAGATTTGACCATGACCAATGGGCCAACAATCTCCCCCATTTTGAGAATTGACAAACCTTGCCGATATAACATCTAAGTTTGGATCAATTTAAAAAAAATTGTTCATAACCTGTATTCATGAAGATGTTAGATCTTATTTCTCCCCCGTTGTCACTTAGAAAAATAATTGCAAAAGAGAAAGCTCCCCCGCAATAAATGCATAAGTAACAAATAATGAAGAAACACAAGAAATAGATATAAAACATTCATCATAGGCATGGTATAAATAGTTAGAAAAGATAAGAGATATTGTATAAACAACACATGAATGGTATTTGTCACAGGCAGTTTATATGGAAGCATAAAAAGAGAGATAATGCTATAATAAAGCTGAAACAAATAAAATGATGAACTGAATAAGTGAATTAAAAGAAACATATGCCAAATTGAGGCATAATAATAAAAACATGTCTATGAAGAGTCACAGATAATAACTAAAATAAAGAGTACTGATAATATCTTGGAATGTGGAGCATTTCCAAGTAAACGTAAGACAAAAGTAAACAGTCTCAAATTAGTAACATCTCAAAAATCATCATCCTCATAATCATCGTCTTCGGCTGCAGCGCCAGCGTGTACAGATGGACCAGCTCCAAAAGTACCAGCACCAGAAGTATGAGGAGTGGCACCAGAAGTACGATACCAATCGTAAGCATTCCCTGGCTGGAACAGAGAGTGGACTGCCTCATCATCAATGCGGTAGCCAAAAACAGAAGGGTCTCGAAGGAGAGAGCTAGCAGAGTGACCCGTCTGCGCAAATCTCAGATCGGCGAAGGAGTTGGCAATGGCCTGGAACCGAGTCACGTCACGGAACTCATGTTCCCTGGAAGTGTTAACATAAACTGACTGTAGATATGATAGGTGCTGATCTCAAATGTCATAGGTAGAACTGAGGAGGACCAGGTGCTGTAGGAGTAGGTGCAGGAGGAGCAGGTGCAGTAGGTGGAGGAACAGTGGCAATGCTGCGACGAGAGAGTTTGAGGAACTTGGGCTCAGGGTCAAGAGCACAAGTGGATAGGTCAATGTCAAATCTCTGAAAGATGCGTGGGATGATCAACGCATAAGAGAGATTGCGGTCTCTTTCGCGACATCTACCCATCATCTGAATGACAGTCTTAGGGGCAGAAAAAGGAATACCCTTAAGAATGTGATATAGAGCAGAAAGCTCAAGTGCTGTGACATCATCCTTGGAAGTGGATTTTGGAAGTAAAGTGGAATAGATGATGCGATGTAATTCATAGTTAAACAAGTTCAAGTTATTGGCCTTGAACTTTCCAGGACGAGCACGTGCGGGCGCACAAAGCTCATTCTTGAAACTAACGAGAGTCGTACCATCGGGGAAATCGAAATCAGTGATGTCATCGAGCGGGGCACCTTCGTTTGGAATACCAAGGATTTCTAGTAACGTTTTATCAATAAACTCGATATCTATCCCTCCGACACGTGTTCTCGCGGAAAAAGTGTCTAACACGAAATTACAGTAACATAATCTAATGGCATTAGTAGCTATAGGGAATTGTAAAAAAAAGTGTTGTAACCCTAATGCCTCAAAGTAAGGACGGTGGTCGGGAAAGACAGTCCATTTGATCGGAGATCCGGTACAAATAGTACGCATAATAAAATCGGCATATCACAATAGGGCTTGGTCGGGAGTTTTGAAGTAAAACTCGTCCGATGCACCGTCATCCGATTGGACCGGAGAAAAGAGGGAATCTGTATGCGGATCCGAAGACGATGCCTCTTCACTGGCATTGGTCTTCTTCCTCTTGAAAGGATTGAATCCCTTAGGCATTCTATCCCAAAATCTGGAAACCCTAACAATTGGAAAGTGGAGGAGAGAAGGAATTATACCTTCCGAGAGTTGGATATGTTGTAGAGGACGAAATTCTCCGCACGAATCCAAAGTTTGGACGAAGATCTCCATGCGGATAGGAAGAAGAAAGGTGGAGGCGAACTAGGGTTTAGGGGGCATGGCTGCTGCTTTTTTGATGATGTTTGGAAGAATAAAGAAGAGGGGACCTCGGGTTCTGACTGGTACATATATATACCCAGCCGAACTCTGGCCGAATTCGGACCGAACTCGGGCCAAATTCGCCAAGGGTTGCCTGGCTATAAATATATATATATATATATATATATATATATATATATATATATATATATATATATATATATATATATATATATATATAAAATATATATATATATATATATATATATATATATATATATATATATATATATATATATATATATATAAAATAATAATGAGGCCACATCTTTTTCATTAATTTGTTTCAAATGTTTAATTCAGAGTTTAGTAATTTTAAATTTCAAAATAATATAATTAATATTATTTTATAAATTAATATTCTTTACTCAGCATCTGTTTCAAATTAGCTGTAGGAGTAATGTCCCAGCTAACGGAGGTTCACCGGCGAACTCTTAAGTACCGCTTCGCTTCGACCATAGTCGTGGTGACAGACAGACTCTTTTTAGGCTTGTCTCAAAAACAGTTATTGAGTATCGAATAAATTTATTAAGAAAACAAAATTAATTAATATTATTGATATCTAAAATTCCTAATTCTCGACGTAAATAATTGAAACGATCTTCCGCTAGAATTTTTGTGAGTATGTCAGCTAATTGATTGTGTGTGTCTATGTATACAAGGTCTATATCTCCATTTTGTTGATAATCTCTAAGAAAATGATGTCTAATCTCGATATGTTTAGTACGAGAGTGACATACTGGATTCTTAGTCAAATTAATAGAACTAGTATTGTCACAGAAAACGGGTATGTGCGTAATATGCAATCTATAGTCTTCTAAAGTTTGTTTCATCGATAAAATTTGTGCACAAGAACGTCCTGCGGCGATATACTCAGTCTCGGTTGTTGATAATGCAACATAATTTTGCTTCTTACTAAACCAAGAGACTAGAGCTTTTTCTAGGAAATGACATGTGCCGCTAGTACTTTTTCTATCTACTTTGCATCCGGCAAAATCAGCATCAGAATAACCGGTTAGGTCAAATGACGTGGTTTTGGGATACCATAAGCCGACAGAAGAAGTGCCTTTAAGGTATCGAAAGATACGCTTAACTGCGCACAGATGTGATTCCTTAGGATTAGCTTGAAAACGTGCAAATAAGCAAACACTAAACATAATGTCTGGTCGACTAGCAATTAAATACAGTAAGCTACCGATCATACCTGGATACTTACGTATGTCGACAGGTTTGCCTTGTTCATCAATATCAAGCTTGGTTGAAGTCGCCATTGGAGTGCTAAGTGGCTTGACTGCTTCCATGTCGAACTTCTTAAATAAATCCTTTGTGTACTTTGCTTGATTTATGAACGTCCCATTGTTGGTTTGTTTGATTTGCAGTCCGAGAAAGAATTTCAGCTCTCCCATCATGCTCATCTCAAACTCATTCTGCATACACTTTAAAAATTCTTGACAAAGAGATTCATCAGTAGATTCAAAAATAATATTATCTACATAGACTTGAATCAAAAGAATGTTGTTATTCAAAGATTTTATAAATAATGTAGTGTCAACCTTTCCCTTTGAAAAACCGTTATCAAGTAGAAAAGATCTCAGACGATCGTACCAAGCATGAGGGGCTTGTTTCAAACTGTATAAGGCTTTCTTCAACTTGAAAACATATTCAGGAAATTTGAAATCAGTAAAACCGGAAGGTTGAGCTACATAAACTTTTTCTTTTATAAAACCATTTAAAAATGCGCTTTTGACATCCATTTGAAATAACTTAAAATTATGAAAAAATACAAATGCACATAACATGTGAATGGATTCTAATCTCGCAACTGGGGCATAAGTCTTATCGTAGTCGATACCTTCTTCTTGGTTGTATCCTTGAGCTACGAGTCGAGCCTTATTACGAGTCACTAAACCATTCTCGTTCAGTTTGTTTCGGAATACCCATCGGGTGCCAATGATCGGATGATCAATGGGCTTGGGAACAAGTTCCCAGACTTGATTTCGTTCGAATTGGTTTAATTCCTCTTGCATAGCATCTAACCAAAATTTATCACTACATGCTTCATCAATATTTTTGGCTTCAAACTGCGAAACAAAAGCAACACAAGAAGCTACATCTTTATTAAAGGAACGAGTGCTTACACCCTTGGTAATCTTACCAATTACCAAGTCCTTTAGATGATTAGCCAAGAATCTCATCTCTTTTGGTGTAGTCTCAGGATTGCTAGTTCCGACTTCTTTGCTTGGAGGTTCATCTGATGCTTGATGTGATGGTTCTGCATCTCTGTGTGAAGGTTTTATAGTAGCTGTACTTGGTGTGATTATGTCTTCATTGTCATCATCGTCTAAGTGTTGATTTATCTCATCAAACTTGACATTGATTGATTCTTCAATGATCATGGTTCTTTTGTTGAAGACTCTGTATCCTTTGCTCTTTGCTGCATAACCTAAAAATATACCTTCATCGGCCTTTTCATCAAATTTACTCAAATTGTCTTTAGTATTAAGAATAAAACATTTACAACCAAAAATCTTGAAATATGAAACATTTGGTGTTCTATCAAACCATAGTTCATAGGGAGTCTTCTTCGATATAGGTCGAATTAGAACCCTATTGAGAATATAGCATGTTGTATTGATAGCTTTAGCCCATAAGTAGCTAGGTAGACTAAACTGATTTAACATTACTCTAGCCAATTCAGATATAGTTCTGTTCTTACGTTCCGCAACTCCATTTTGTTGCGGAATCCTAGGGCAAGAGAATTCATGTAGATAACCGTGTGTGTCACAAAATTGCTTGAATTCTGCATTATCAAATTCGCCGCCATGATCACTACGAATGCGAGTAATCATGAATCCTTCTTCATTCTGTACTTTCTTGCAAAAGGTGACGAATTCTGATAATGCATCGTTCTTGCGTGTAAGAAAATAAACCCATGTACATCTAGAAAAATCATCTACAATGAAAAATGCATATAACTTACCACCTAGATTAGCAATTCTACTTGGTCCAAATAAGTCCATATGCAACAATTGTAAAGGTCTAGTGGTACTTACAGCGTTCTTGGATTTAAATACGGATTTGGTAGCTTTGTTCTTTTCACATTCACTACATACCGTATCCTTCTTGAATGAAATATCCGGTAAGCAGCGTACCAACTTCTTTGTAGATAGTCTTGAAATTGTATCCATGTTTGCATGACCGAGTCTCATATGCCATAGTTGACTCTCAACGCTTTTGGCCATCAAACATCTACCTGCTTTGTTAGCATCTTCCAACAAATAGAATACATATATGTTGTCTTCCCAAATACCTTCAAATATAGTACTACCAGTTGAATTATCAAATATAGTACATTTATCTTTGACGAAGTTAATACCATAACCGTGATCAGCTAACTGGCTCATGCTGAGCAGATTATGTTTTAATTCGGTAACTAGACAAACATCTTTAATTACTGGATAAGGAGCCTTACCAATGTCACCGATACCGATTATGTACCCTCTTAAATTATTAGCGAAGGAGACGTATCCTTCTTTATTCCTCTTCGACAGTATTGTGAATAATGAAGCGTCACCGGTCATGTGCCGTGAGCAACCGCTGTCGAGGATCCATTTGCTCCTAGCATGTGAAGGGGGTCCCACCTACAAAACAATTTGCAGATGAAACTCTTCTTGGTACCCATTTCTTGTCGGGTCCTGACTGGTTAGTTTTTGGTATCCATGCATAAACATTTAAATCTACTAACTTTCTGATTCTACATGCAGAAGATATATGACCAATGAGGCCACAATAATGACATTTACCATGTTGAGTGTTGAAAGTAGTGTGAGGTGCATGATTGGTAGGTTTTGGTTTTCTAGTATAGAAGAATGCATGCCTATTTGTCTTCTTGGGCATAGTTTTGGTATGGTTTGATCTGACAGTGTTGGGCGTGTTCCGATGATTCGGTAATTGACACGTGTTAGAATAGGAAGCAGCAACTTCAGGCCGTTTTCCTAAACTAATTTCCATCCTTTTGGAAGTGTCATATAATCTAGTATAGTCAGATGTGAGTGATTGTAATATGACCTGTGCACACTGGAGACTCTTTCTCTTCTTAGATAGGTCTTCCTTTAACTGGATAATAATTTGGTCTTTTTCTTCGGATAGCTTAACAGTCTCGTGTAACAACTTAATAGATGAAAGCTCACCAGACTCATTTGAAGAGTCAATATCTCTAACATGATCTAGTAGGTCGGTAAGTCTTCATATTTCACCTTTATACTCTTTGAGTACCTTCTTAGAGGTTTCATATTTACTACGCAGTTTCCTGTAATCATTTAGTAGGTCACTGAAAGCCTCTCCTAGTTGCTCAAAGGTGAAATCATCATAAGAGTCAAATAGAGGATTAGTGATTACCTGATCGCAAGCCATCAAGCATACATTTGCAGCGTCATCTGATTGTTCGCCTTCTGAGTCGCTGGCTTCACTTTCATGGCATATGCTTGTGTTGGCGTACTTCCTTGATGTAGATTTCTTCAGGTAGCCTTTGTCATATTTGCTGCTTTTCCTTGATGATGATGCTATTGGACAGTCTTTCTTCATGTGTCATTTCTTCTTGCATCCGTAGCAAATAGGATCTTCCTCGTTGTTGTTATTGTTGATGTCTTTTGTTTTCCTGTTAAATCTCATGAACTTCTTGAATTTTCTTACCATAAGGGCTTGATCTTCAGAGTCGGAGTTGCTGTCATAGAGTCGTCTTCGACAGTTCTTCTATGTTGAGCCTTGAGAGCGATCGACTTCTCTGACTTCTCCTTTGGTGTAGCATCTCCAAAGTCTTGAAGTTCTAACTCGTGAGTGAGTAGCTTACCCATGAGTGTTTCCAGAGACATTATTGAGAGGTCGTTCCCTTCAATGATTGTTGTAGCCTTTGGAATCCAGTTCTTTGTAAGAGCTCGTAGAAGTTTGTGAATCTTCTCATGGTTACTGTAATCCTTGCCTAGTGAAGACAAAGGATTTACAATATCCAAGAATCTTGTAAACATCTGAGTGACTGATTCACTTGGCTTCATTTTGACCGCCTCGTACTCCTGAGTAAGTCTGCTGATCTTTGACTCCTTAACTTGTATTGTTCCTTCGTGGGTTACTTCGAGAAGTTTCCACACTTCGCTTGATGTTGTGCAAGTAGACACCCTGTTGAATTCAGTTCTGTCTAAAGTACAAAATAAAGCGTTAATAGCACGTGCGTCAAGACTGGCCTTTTTCTTTTCCTCCTCTATATATTTGTCATGGGGTTTTTCAACTAAAACTCCATCAACATTAATATGAGGGGGCTTTTTATAGCCATCAATAACTACAGACCATAAGTCAAAATCAAGAGATTTCAGAAAGAAACTCATACGTGTTTTCCAATAAGTGTAATTTGTGCCGTCAAACAGTGGAGGTCTGTTTGTGGCTTGACCTTCACTTGTGAATTTTACAGTTGCCATGTATAATGTTGTGATCTATATAACAATTGAATATAACTGCATTTTTACCTTGCTTTACCTGTATAACCCGCTCTGATACCAATTGTAGGAACAAAATCGTAAAGCAGAATACTCTAGAGGGGGGTGAATAAAGTAGGCAGTAAAATATTGCTAATTAAAAAATCTCGTTAGCAGTTAGATCACGAATATAATAATAATCACAAAATAAATGATAGTAATGAAAAGTGATCAGAAGGCAAACACAAACACCAAGATTTATACTGGTTTCCCTCTTGTGAGGAGTAGTCCAGTCGAAAGAACTCTGGCTTCCAGTTGAATCCACTATTGAAAAATTTTGCAAGTTTTCATACGAAGTCCTTGCAACTTCTACAGACGCGAGCTTTGATACGAATGACTCGACCAACTTCAATTGTGAAGAGTTGTTTCTTCAATCAAGCCTCTGATTACAATCGCTCTGAAACTTCTAGACCGTACCGTACTGGCAAATCGACTAGAGGATTGTAATTGGCTTGGGATTTGAAAATGGAAGCTTTTAGAACTCTTTGGAGAAAATGTAAGCTTTAGAAGAGAAGAGATTGAAAGTGAATTGGTTGATTTGAAATGATGGAAATCCTTCTCTATTTATAGTTTTTCCAAAGACAAAATTCTGGCAGAATTATGGCAGAATTCGGACAGAACTCTGACAGAGCTCTTTGTAACAAACCGCAACTGAAGGGTGACCAAGTTCAAAATCAAACGTTCACATAACGTTCAACTTGGCCGAACTCTGGCCGAACTCTAGCCGAACTCTGGCCAAGTTATGCTAGGGTTCTGCCAGTTGATTTTGAGAATAATCATTTTGGCTTTTTGAAAAGTCCTTCAGAAGCTTTTTGTAAAAAGGATGTTTTTCAAAAACAGAGGTCATTTTTAAAAGGATAGGGTGATTTTGAAAAATGATTCCGGACAGCCTATTTGCCAGTACTACTTGGTGTACAATGTATTCCTAGACTCAATAAAATGAAAAATTACATTGCTTTGAAGGAAATACATTCTAAATGGCAAACAGCTTCGGTCTTGAACATAGTAGATATCCATCGTTGAGCAGTGTCCAAAACGTCGTAGGTAAACATCTGATTTAACTTGCATTGATATTGAGACAGAGTCTGATCAATTATTAAAATCAGGTTTGACCATGACCAATAGGCCATCAGCTTGGAGTCCGGGATGAATTGCGTCTTGGACGTCGTCCTCTATTGATATGAGATGCCATATTGACTGATGCATATGACAACTCATGTTCTTGATCATCAACTTGTTGCTGAGACACATTGTAGCTTAACCGGTCAAAAACTGACCGTTTAGAAGCCGAACAACAACATTTGATTACAATCTGGTGACACTCACAGTGGTGATTTTCTTGGGGGAGTGTCACAGGAGATTTTCAGTTTTTACGCTTTTGTACGAGCAACTCGCGTAAATCAGAAGGAGTAGGAGTTGTCTTCTTTATTATATTTGAGACAGAGAAATGTTTAGTCCCTTGTGTATAAAGAAGATTACTAGCTGCATTAGCAGAACCAAATTGTACATTTTTACGCGCCTGGAGTTGCGTGCGTAAATCCTGAGATTTTTGTGCACAAAGGACACCATCAGCATTACGCATAATCTGAAGGTTTGGTACCTTGCGTAAAGCAGTGTAAGAAGGCTGTTGGTGGAAAACTGAAGTTTTACCAACTATAGAATTCTTGTTTTTGCGCTGCATGCGTGCAGGCAAATTCACTTTAGATGCAAAGACATCATTGTAAATTTTATCTACTCTGTCACCGACAGGAGATTTACCTTTACGTGTAGAGCGCAAAACATGAATATGTGCCACGTCACATATGGAAGATTTTTCCTTTACGCGTAGAGCGTAAAACTTGGGTGTCTACCACGTCATAGACGGGAGACTGATTTTTACGCGCAGAGCGTAAAGCTTGGGAATCTACCACGTCACAGACGGGAGACTGGTTTTTACGCGCAGAGCGTAAAACTTGGGAGTCTACCACGTCACAGACGGGAGACTAATTTTTATGCCCGGGGTGCATCACTGAAGTAGAGACTGCCTCGTCACATATGGGAGCCTCCACGATAGGATTGGGAAGGATTCCATTTCCTTCAGAGACAGCAGGGAGATCAGAGGATGCTTTGGACTTAGGAATCCAAACTTTTCGCACCTTCCATGATTTTTGAACATTGGAGCAGCGAGTACTACCCCAGTTCGGAGCATTTCTTCGTAAGCAGTCTGGTCGAAGTGAACAACCCGAGTCTTCTTTGTCGATCAGACCGACACATTATCATATTGAGCAATTGCTTTCTCGTCAGAGGAGAAAGTCGTCCCCAGTAGAGTTGCCATTTTGTTTCACTTAACAAAATGCCTAAAATTGGCTTTTGAAAGAAAACGAGAAAAAGTACAAAAGTACAACTTGTTTCTGGGAAGTATTGCTATGGAAGTCTGATCTGAGAGCGATCACTTTGTTCCTTGGACCACACGATGATGATGAAGAAAACTGCTTGAAGAAGATGAACAATCGGAAGAACTAAGTCGCGAGAAAGGTATCGACACAACGGCACTGATGGTACAGTCGAATGCTTTCATGCTTTGCTTCACCCTGTTCTTGAGAAAAGTTGAAGAAATGCTTCTAGGAATATCACTCTGAAAGTATGAGTTTTCTCAAAATCTCCTCTTCTGTCTCTCTCTTGATCCTGACTTGTGTTAAAAATAAGTCTATTTAAAGACTGGACCCTCTGTGCGTAAAAAGCAACATAATCAGGTCTCTACGCAAGCAACTGTCACCCACGATTGAAAATCAACTCTAAGCGTGATGACCCGTGTCCCATAACTTCAGCAATATAGGGAGAGCATGTACACACGTTCCTTGATAAGTGTGGCATGAAAGCCACGTAAGCAGACCACGTTCTCATGTAGCCAGAAAAGATTGGGCGTAAAAGTGACCCAAAATAGATTTCCTGCATAAAGTAGCAGACTGGGCGTAAAATAGCCCAAAATAAACTTCCTGCGTAAAGTGGCTGAAAAGTAGACTTGAGCGTATAATTAGCTCAAATAAACTTTACGCGCACAGAAGCCTTGAGCGTAAAAGCTCGAATAGCTTTCGTGCGTAAAAGAAGTAGTCTCTTGAGCGTAAAGTAACCCATCTGTACATAAAACGACAAGTGTTGGATTTGGTGTAAATCAAATCTACTTGGCTTCTATGCAATCCGCTGTCAGAAAATCATTATGTCAGAATAGTATCACGTGCATTAAATGCGATATGGACATCCTGTCTCCCGCGTAAAGTTTTGAGGATGGCTCTCGCGTAATGTAACTCGCGTAGAGTTTTACTTTGTTTGATTTCTGCGTAAAGTCTGTCTTTGTGTGAAGTCCTCAACTTCTTTGACTTGGCTTATGAAGTACTTTTTACGCTCCTACAACAACGACTCGAGAAACAGGTGCAAATTCTAGAAGACGAGGAGTTTCCTTTCGCCTCCTGTAATTCAATTCGTAAGGTTCCTCCCGGCAAGGGGGGAAGAAGACAGGCTCTTCAAGCCCGACAATCTCAGCCAGCACTGCAAGGAATCTCTTATCTGGAGGGTTGCTGTCGATAGCCACAGGGGGTGTCTATTTAGGCACTCAATCCAGAAAGAAGCTTCCAGCACCTAGGGGTACACCTTTGGCCTCCTTGGGAGTAGACGAAGCTAGGGGTAGCAGTCCGCTCAATATATGCGATAACCCGGTATACCATGAGTATACACAGGAGGTGGAGATTCCCCGGAACTACACTACAGACTTGGACTTTCCTGAGGGCGACCACCCTCGCCAAGATGATGTGGCTTCCTGCACAGGGGGTAGTACCCCTTCCGAGTCAGAGGAAGATGACATTCCGATATTTCTCGACGATTTCTCTATACAAGAATATGACACGGAGAGCACCTTGGCTACGGTCCCTTCCACCTTTACCCATGTACGGACAGTCTTTATGGCTGATGATGATCATGAGGCGCCCACTGACCGACAACTTCTAGGAGTACTTGAATCCATGCTCTTGTCCTTACTCAAGTCAATAGACGAAATCAAAGCTGCCTTGCCAACTCAACCAGCTAGGACGCCCAGACAAACAAGCTTGGGACCCGCAGTCAACGCGGACTCTAACACGACCGCCCTCCTTTGGGTGATGCTCCTTTAGGAGCATCCGTTCCTTCAGCTGCAGATGAAGCCATGGAGGCAAAGAGGGAAGTCCAGAGCTTCGAGCAACGTTCAATGCCCAAGACTCCTCTCGGGACCTCAGAATACGGCAGCCGTATCCCGGCACATAGAGAGATGTGCCTTTTCCACCACGGTACAAGCTGTTTCATATCGATTTGTATGATGGGAAGACCTCTGCGAGTCGGTACATGACTTACTTTGAAGTCACAACCGACTACTTGTAGCATAGTGACGCCATCCTCACACGATTATTCATTGGACCATTGGAGGGTATTGCGTTCGACTGGTACCACAACCTTCCCGACAACTGCATCTATTCTTTTGACGGCTTCAAGCACATGTTCCTGGAGAGGTTTTACGAAGTGGGGCATGATGTGACAATGTCATCTCTCATGGACATCGTTCAAAGAGAGAGGGAGCTAACAAGGAACTATATCGAGAGGTTCTGCCAAACCGCAATGAGATTGCCCCAAGGCAATCCCGAGAGCTCCTTGATTGAAATCTGCCAGAAGAAGCTGCTCCCTGCAATTAGCCTCTGGATGGGCGACGATTAGTTCAGGGATTGGACGACCTTCATCATAAGTGCTTCCAATATGGAAGCAAAGTTGAAGAAGGCTCGCCAGTTAGGATTACACATCCCAGATGGAGAGGATAAGGGCAAACGTCCTGGTTCCACCTCCAGCAACAACAACAGTCGCAGCACCTCCAACCGGAATAATAAAGGCAAATAGGCCATGGTCGCCGATGCGAGCAAGAAGCCTAAACAAAAACAGGCAGAAGGTCAATGGCCAAAGGTGAATTACTCATTTGAAGATAGTCATGTCAAACCTATCTTCGATATGCTCGGGGGTAGGATCCAGCTCCCTCCACCAAGGCGCGAGCCCCGAGCAGCAGAAATAGAGGACCCAAAATATTATCACTTCTACCGCTATGTCCATCATTCCACTCATGACTACTTCCAATTAAAGCGGTACATCCAGAGTCTTATCGACTCTAAAGCTCTGTCAATAGACTTTGAAGAGGTTATCATGGCGGCGAACATGGTGTCAATTCAGTTCGGCGACTTTTCTCTAGTAAGCACTTCTGATGGGGTAACACCCGTCCCTCGGGCGACGATGGAGGTTACCAATCTTCTACCCTTCCGGAACCAGACATCTGGACTAGTACCTCTCACCACTTCGTGAGGAGAGATCATGTAGGTGCACCCGGACTTAGTGTCCGAAGTTACCCAGGCAGTGTCATCTCCTACCAACAAGTTGAAGGACAGGAAGTCTAGATCCTGCCATACAATTTCAGCCGAAGCTGAGGAAGCGGCAGCTATTGTTACCCGGTCTGGAGCACAAGTCCAGCCCACACTGGGCAGTTCAGTCGAAGATCCTCAGCCGACAACGTTGCCTATCTCGGATGTTCCAAGACCGCCTCAGCCTCCACAGGCAGATAAGTCCAAGCCAAAGGAAACCCGCTTCGATAGGCCACTCCGTAATGATGCACCTCAGGGGATAGAGAGACCTTACAACTTTGACATATTACCACAATTGGCTAACACGCCCGCAAAGTTGTCGTTATACGAGCTCCTAAGGCTCTCCAAGGATCTTCGTGCCGCATTGAGCGAAGCACTCCAAAATGTTGACGCCTACGTAGCTCAGGTCAAGCCTCCAGGGAAAGACCCGTCAGCAGATCTACAGGACAGCAATTGCACAGATGCAATGCCCAACATCATATTTACTCCACAGGACATGTTGATCAAGTCCAACTTGCATGACCGCCCCTTGTACTACACTGGATACATAGGCAACATTAAGGTGGATCGGATGCATATCAACCCTGGCTCGTCAATAACCATCATCCCGAAAAGCTTGCTCCAACTTCTTGGCATCCCTATGCACCGGCTAGCGGCGACCAACACTGCCATTAGCGGTTTAAACTCGGGAAGGAGCTATCCCCTAGGGAAGATCCGATTGAAATGTCATATTGGTGACCTGAAGACGGAGGTTACCTACTACGTCAAAGATGCAGACACCTCCTACAACATCCTCCTGGGACGTCCGTGGTTACATGACTATATGATCGTGCCATCCACCCTTCATCAGTGATTCAAGTATGTCAGTAGGCACGGCTTCGTGAAGACTTAATTCGCCGACATCGATCTCTTCAAAGGGGTTGAGTTTTATTATTCTTTGGAGGCTTGTCTATATGAAGAATCCAAGAGGTACATAACTGACGAACCGGCGGCCATCACGGGGCCAGAGGAACCCTTGAGAATTCATCTCGAGGCCTGTAAACCGGGCAAAGTCACACCCCTTGTCATAACTTTGCATAAAGAGGTGCCCGGTTCTCTCGTCTAAGCTGCGCAGTCGGAACCAATGGTCGTCTGACTCGCAAAGCCAAGAGCCAAAACCCGTCATAGGGCCGATGGTGATCCGATTTCCAAAATCCACTCAAAGACAACCGGAAGACACAAAGTCCTTTGCCGAACCAATTATCATCCGTCTTCCCAAGACGAGCCGGCAACCAAGTGTCGATCCGACACCCTCAGGAAAGCCAATACCACAAGCTGAACCCTTAGTGGTCAAGTTGCCCAAGACAGCATCCCGACCTCTGAGTTCGCAGGGAGTAGCCGAAGAGGACGTAGAACTCGCCAAATACCTGGTGGCACAGGCGGATAGTCCCTCTCCTGATGATGTAATCCCTATTTTCAAAATTCCTTATTTCATCAATAAGAGGCTGCCGTTAGACTATTATGAGTATGATAAGCTTGATCTAATGTATGCTGCACGGGACTGTCTAAACGTTAGCCTGTACACACAGGTGACAACCGTTCATACCCCAAATCAACTTGCTCCCATTAAAGGCGCTTACTTCATAGTCCCAGACAGAAGAGGATGGGATCAAACGATCATCTTTGGTCGAAAGTACTTCATAGTCCTCAAGCCAAGTACTTCATACAAAATCAGGGGTATGACTTGGAGGCTACCCCGGGTCTGACTCACGGTAGCGGTCGACGATTTCCTCTACAGCCGTCGGCACCGGCTGTGAAACCTCATGACTATTATCACAAATCCAGAGACGGTCTCGGGTATGTTACACCACCAATAATGCCCGAAAGTTTCGATGACGAATGCGAGTGGCACTCTCATTCGTCCGAGTCACCCACTTATGACTCCGATAGCAGCATTGGAGATATATTCAGATAGACATTATCTGTCATCATGACATCCGCTGATATTGAATAGGGAGACGAAGACCTACTCGAACCGCTTGAGTTGGAGCCATGGGTCCAACAACTGGATGCACAATAGGAGAAGCGCTTCGAACTACGAGACCCTCCCACTGAAGACGAGGTCATACAAGTTAACCTCGGTGATGAATCCTCTCTAAAGCCAATCTTCGTCAATAAAAGCCTGACAGACGGCAAGCGGGAGTCGTTGTTGCAACTCGTCATAGAATACAACGACGCCTTTGCCTGGAGCTAGGAAGACATGCCAGGGCTAAATCTCGAGATCGCACTTCATAAGCTCAATATTTATCCGGAGGCAAAACCAGTCAAACAACATCAGTGGCGGTTTCGTCCAGACATCATGAACTCCATTGAAACAGAAGTAAACAAGCATATAGCTAGCAGTTTCATCAGTGAAGAGCACTACCCAGACCGAATAGCCAACATAGTACCAGTCATCAAGAAGAACGGAAAGATCCGAATTTGCATCGACTTTCGTAATCTGAATGCGGCATACCCTAAGGATGAATTCCCTCTTCTGATCACAGACATAATGATCGATAATACGTGTGGCTTCGAGCGCATGTCCTTTATGGATGGCTTTTTAGGATACAATAAAATCAAAATGTCTTCTGATGATGAGAAGCAAACGTCATTCCGAACACCGATCGGCGTGTATTGTTATACGGTCATGGCCTTCGGACTGAAAAACGTCGGTGCTACATATCAACGTGCTATGTGCATCATCTTCAGAGATCACTTACACAAGACGGTGGAGTGTTACGTTGACGACATCGTCGTCAAAAGCTGCTCCAAAAATGATCACTTACATGATTTGAGAACAGTGTTCGACCTCATATGAGTGCACAATCTGAAGATGAATCCCACCAAGTCTTTCCTGGGCGTGTCTAGCGGGAAGTTCTTGGGCTTTATCATTACTTCCCGGGGTATTCACATAGACCCCGATAAAACAAAAGCAATCCTGGAGATGAATCCACCATGGAACCTCCGTGAACTCCGCGGCTTTCAGGGAAGACTAGCCTACATTAGGAGGTTCATATCTAACTTCTCAAGGCGATGTCAACCCTTCACTCAACTCATGAGGAAAGGTGTCTCTATCGTATGAAACGAGGAATGTCAGCGTGCCTTTGACAACATTAAGGAATACCTGACGAATTCAACAGTTCTGGTAGCCCCGGTCGTCGGAAAGCCCTTCCTGCTCTATGTACGGGCGATGGAACACTCCCTCGGTGCTCTGCTAGCACTAAATAATGATGCGGGACATGAACAAGCTATTTACTATCTCAACCGAATGATGGTAGGACCGGAACATAGGTACACCGCCGTGGAGAAGGAGTGCCTCGCCCTAGTGTTCGCCATTCAGAAAATACGACACTATGTTACAGGGCAGACCATCCATGTTGTCTCACGAGTTAATCCTCTCAGGGTTCTCATGACCAAACCAGGCGCACTCAGTTCTCGGCTAGCCACCTGGGCGATACTATTATCCCCCTACGACATGGTTTTTGTTCCGCAAAAGGCTGTCAAAGGTCAAGCCCTGGCCGACTTCTTAGCAGCCCATCCAGGCTCAGAAACAGCCAAAATTTATGAAAAAATCCCCGATGAAGTCGTCGCCTCAAACACGACTTCACATGATGCCATTTGGCGAATGTTCTTTGACGGTGCTTCAAGAACGAAGCTATAAGGTGATATCGTCGCTGGAGTCGGGGTGGTATTAATTTCTCCCTCTGGACTAGTGGTTAATCGGGCGTATTCTCTTACAGATCCCTGTTCAAACAACTTAGCCGAATATAACGCTCTAGTCATCGGACTCCAACTCACAAATGAAGTGGGGATCAAGTATCTGGAAGCGTTTGGCGACTCGCAGTTAGTTGTTAACCAGATCCGAGGCTCATACGAGGTTCACAACGAGGACCCGATTCCCTACTATCAGACAGCAATTGCCATCAATGCAACCTTAGAAGGGTTCTTTATAGAGCATGTTCCTAGGCTCCAAAATATCGAAGCCAATGCCCTATCTGGCCTCGCCGCTTCCTTGGCACTTCCAAATGATACACTCATCATCTAGTCGACGTGATAGGCCATAAGCTGGTTTGTCCCAAGAACAATGTTCAACTGGGTACGAGTTACTCCGCCCAGATAACCAACGACATACAAGACTGGAGACGCCCGCTCATAGACTTTACAGTCTATAGAATTCTGCCAGAGAATGTGAAGGAAGCAACTTCAATCAGAAGCCGCTCTCTGAGATTCTTCTATGATACGGAGACAAATGTTATATCGACGATCCTACAATGGGCTACTATTAAGATGCATGTCAAATGCAGAAGCCAAAGAAGCCTTACGCGAGGCTCACGACGGTGCTTGAGGGGCTTACCAACCTGGCCCGAAATTACAAGATCGTCTCCGCCGGATGGGTTATTACCGGCCCACGATGGTAGCAGATGCAGTTGATTATGCAAAGATGTGTAAAGCTTGCCAGATTCACACAGATTTCATACATCTGCCATCTGAATTCTTGCACCCAATAGTGCCTCTTGGCTATTTGAAGCATGGGAAATTGACATCATTGGGCCAATCACCCTACCGTCGTCTAGGGGGCATCGGTTCATACTTGCTATTGGACTGCCCTAGAGGATTATTCACGACAATGGTCCGCAGTTCGCAAGCCACGCTTTCTATCGATTTTGTGACAAGAATCAGATTCAGAACATGGCCTCGACAGCATATAACCCATCGGCTAATGGTCTGGCTGATGCTTTCAACAAAACCATTATCAAGCTCCTCAAAAAATTCATGTCTTCGAACAAACGCGACTGGAATAAAAAGCTTGGCGAGTGTTTATGGGCGTATCGCACTACGATTCGGACAGCTACAGGAAATACACTGTTCTTCTTGGTTTACGGAAGCGAGGCAGTTCTCCCATTGGAGACTCGGATCCCCTCACTTCGCATGGCCCTTACTTACCGATTGACGACGGATGACAACCACCGTCGACGACTACAAGAACTGGAAGCCTTAGACGAGAAGCGTTTACAAGCTCAACAAAGCATAGAGCTCTACCAAGCGCACATCTCTCGGGCTTTCAACAAGAAAGTCAAGCAGAGAAAATTCTAAGTCGGTGATCTCGTCTTGGCTGTTGGCCGACCAATAGTCACGACTCACAGACCCCCCGGCAAATTCCAGCCTAAATCGGAGGGTCCGTTCATCATCGAGACTGTATTCTCCAATGGCGCATACCAGCTCGCAAAGCAGAATAAGGACTTGCTCATGATGCCAATAAACGACAAGTTCCTAAAAAATACCATGTTTAAAACATCCCCATACTACCTAGAGTGTCGAGTTATGTACATCATGTACCTCTGAACTTACACTCTGTTCCCTCCAACGGGACTCACATTGCATCTCTCCGAGTGACAAGTCATGTATATTAATACCTCTGAACTTCCGTTCTGATATTTCGATTGTCATATATCACGTCCATATTACCTCTGATATAGACAATCTCCCACCTTAACACATGTACCCATCTCGGGATAAAAGACATGGTGTTAAGACCACAAAACCTATCACGTCCATATTATCTCTGTTGGATTTCGTCTCGAATCTATTACTTGCACCACCAGTGCGCAAAAAGGGTAATAGGTCCACCAAAAATCATTCATGATTATCGTGTGTCACGTCCATATTACCTCTGATACCGATAGTCTCCCGACTTAACACCTGTGCCCAACCCGGGATAAAAGACATGGTGTTAAGACCACAAAACCTATCACGTCCATTTTACCTCTGTTGGGTTTTGTCTCGAATCTATTACTCGCACCATCAGTGCGCAAAAGGGTAATAGGTCCACCAAAAATCATTCCTGATTATCGTGTGTCACGTCCATATTACCTCTGATACCGATAGTCTCCCGGCTTAACACCTGTTTCCAACTCGGGATAAAAGATATGGTGTTAAGACCACAAAATCTATCACGTCCATATTACCTCTGTTGGATTTTGTCTCGAATCTATTACTCGCACCACCAGTACACAAAAGGGTAATAGGTCAACCAAAAATCATTCCTGATTATCGTGTGTCACGTCCATATTACCTCTGATACCGATAGTTTTCCGACTTAACACCTGAGCCCAACCCGGGATAAAAGACATGGTGTTAAGACCACAAAACCTGTCATGTCCATATTACCTCTGTTGGGTTTTGTTAAAAAATCTATTACCCGTACTGCCAGTGCGCAGAAAGGTAATAGGTCCACAAAAGTTATTCTAATCTATTACTCGCACCAGCAGTGCGCAGAAGGGTAATAGGTCCATAAAACTTATCCTAATCTATTACTTGCACCATCAGTATACCAAAGATTAGTAGGTCCACGAAACGTCATTCTAATCTATTTGCTCGTATTTTCAGATGCACAAAAGGGCAATAGGTCCACAAAAAGTCCCTATTGGGATGTCCTTTATCAAACACAAAATGCCGTATTAGGCCCTCTAGTACAAGCACCACAAAAATACCACAAATAAAGAATGGAGTGAATGTATTCTTTTTATTCAAAATCAGTTACATTCATAGGACTACATCAGCAGCAGAAAATCTAGCAATACATAGTTTGGTCAGTTTGACAGCACTTCACCTTCACCAAAAAGCAGTTTCGTGGTACTCGAAAGAAGTCAAGTTTTACTGCTGAGAAGCAAACAAGGCTATTGAATCTCCAAGGATCTGCCCGGAGGAGGGCAAATATAGCATGCTGTTCTCCCCTCTGTATTGCGGATACCTTAGCCCCGCTCCTCCAAAAGACCATACCTTCAAAACAACATCCCTGATGGTGGTTTCGCCTACTTGGAGAGCCGCGAATACAGGACGTTCATGATGACGCCTGACCACCGTCCAACTCTCGAGGTATAAAGGCTCTTCATACAACCGGGGAAAAACTCTTCTGAAGCATGAAGAGTTCTGAGTTGTCTGATGTGTATGCCAAAATAGCACAGGGAAAACTCTTCCGAAGCATGAGAAGTATTGAGCTGTCTGATGTATGTGTCAAAATGCTGCATTTTCACTCTATCGTCGACACCGGTCCTGGAGAAGTTTGCTAGCCAGATCCCTACAAAACATGGAAAAAAGGGGGTTTAGCAGCGAGAAGAAAACAAAGGACTCATTTTTCAGCTATATGGCCTAACCAAACAGAACTCATGCGGCTCAGTCATGAGACACTTAGGCGGCTCAGTCATGAAGTGCTCAAGCGGCTTAGTCATGAGGCACTTATGCAGCTCAGTCATGAAGTGCTCATGCGGCCCAGTCATGAGGCCGACTCAGTCATGAAGTGCTCATGCGGCTCAGTCATGAGGCACTTATGCGGCTCAGTCATGAAGTACTCATGCGGCTCAGTCATGAGGCACCTATGCGGTTCATGCAGCACAGTCATGACGTGCTTATACGGCTCAGTCAAGAGGCACTTATGCGGCTCAGTCATGAAGTGTTCATGCGGATCAATCTTGGGGCACTTATGCGGTTCAAGTTCGAATGAACAGCGCTTATGCGGCTCAGCCCATGCGGCCCTATCATACAGAACACATGCGGTCCAAATGAGATAGGGCATGCATCGACCAGGCTTAAAGCACAGAGGCAATATATGACAGGCCCCGCGCATAAAATATGTGATATAGCCATTCAAAATTTCAGTCGTCGTCTTTCCACCGTCCTTACCCTTGATAGGGGGTTGCACGTCGGAATGAATGGAAGGAGAGTCTGCCGCTCTCGACGGAGAGGCAAGTCCCTTCCGTTTGGCCGCAACACCAGTCGACTTGGAAGATTTTGGAGCCATGGCTAAATTGAGACAGAATAATGTAGACGAAGGAGAAGAAGGTGAAAGAGAAAAATCCCTCTCCGAATGACCCCTATTTATAGAGTTTCTGGAGAGTGCCTCTTCGATTCTCGAGTTCATTAAAGATAATGATGTCATTTGGGGATTTATCCCTAGTAACCATCGGCTTTATCTTGAAAAGTGCCTCTTCGGTTCTCGAGATCATTAAAGATAATGACGACGTTTGGGGATTTATCCCTAGTAACCGTCGGCTTCATCTCGAAAAGAGAACCCAAATCCAAAACCGAATTAAAAATTAAATGCAGCAGTGACAGCTGGCAGATAGGATGGCGTCTATCTGCAGCTCATGATTTCCATGTGGCTCAAGATCTCTCTGCGGCTTGAAAATTCCCTGCGACTAAAGGTCTCACCTGACTTGAAGGCTCCCTACGGCTAGCCTTTCTCTTCCATATTTGGTAGTGCTCTCCATCGAATTTCTCTAACTTGTTAAAGTTGGAATTGATGAGAGCAGCACAAGAGTTTTCCATCTTGTAAAATCTAGCTTTGACATTGTTATTCTTGGGGCATAATTTTTCGATGAAAAACTGATTTATGCAACACATCGAGCAAGGTGCACGACAGAGATCCCGGAGGATTTTGAGAAAAGAAATCAATTGTAACACTTCGAAGAAGGCACAAAAGGTTTCGTAGAAGCTGCGATAAAATTTCACTAACAGTTTCTGATTAGATCATAAATGTACTCGTTCAGAATGAGTTGCAAGTGGATGAACAGAAAATGAAATGGAAGGAATGAGGAAACAACCTACTGGAGTGAATGATCATCGGCGCTCAAAGCTAGATTCGCCCCACACGATCAGCTTTCAGGAACCAGCAAGTTCGACGAAGAACCTCGGAACACTCTACTCTACTGACTCCTCGGATGGCACGTACTCTCTTTGTTTCTCTCTTCTCTGCTCTTAACTCTGAAAAAATTTTGTAAGGAAATTATGAATTGTGTGTAAAGGGAGAGAGAGGAGAGAGACATAAATATAGGCATGCGCAGAAACCGCCTGGTATACAAAAATTTCAAGATGTGGGAAAAACTGTACCAGAATGTTTCATAACCGTTCAAATCGTGCACAGACACGACTGCACCAATTGGCGCACAACGCGCACCATCTGCATGACCAGCGACAATTGTGCCAACTACGCCCGCGCGCACTTGCGCACAACGTGCGCAAATTGCCGCAACCAATTGCCGCGCCATCGGGCAGTGCCATCTGGCCGCAGCAACTGGCGCACCATCTGGGCACGCGATCAAGTCGTGCCATCTGGCCCGCGCATTCAGGCAGCGCATACAGGCGCGCGAACGGTTGCGCAAAAGCTCGCACAACGAGTGCAACTTAAGCGCACTATGCGCCTATGATGACGTGCTAAGTGCAAAGTGCACCAACAAAATGCCACATTACGTCTCATGAGCCCATGAGCCCGAGTCCGAGTCGCAAAGCCCCTACGGGGCTTCGCTTCGATGGAAATTAATTCCAAGAGCATCAAAATGCGTCATTGTTGGGTTAGCCCTCCTTCCAGGGAAGCAAACGCCTCGTCTCGAGTCAGGGCGAAGACGCGCCCTTGTGCATTAGGACGTCGGTCTTGGTTGTTGGGTTGAGTGGGCTGAGCAGGTCGGGGCGCTTGTCCTCGATTCTCTTGATGGTTTTGTTGTGGCGGGACATTGCGATTCAGTCGAGGATTTGGACAGTGTCGAGCAAAGTGACCCTTCTGTCCGCAAGTGTAGCACTCTACCTTGGCAAAGCAAGTGGTCGTCAGTGTGCCCAAGCTAGTGGCAATTTCTGCATCGCGATAACGAGTTTCGGCCTTTATAGCCGCTAGTGTGTGGACACTTTGACGCGTAGTTGTTGCCTCCCGTATAGCTAGGACGTTTGTGATTGGAGTGGCACACAACGTCGTCAACAACGGAAGGATGCAGGCTCTCAAGACGGAGAGCGTGATTCAGAGCCTCGCCCGTGGTCTTGTACTCCGGGACCCCTATATGCGCACCGATAGAGTGTCGCAGACCCACTTCGAACCGTCGCACATGGCACTCCTCTGTAGGAAGAAACGCACCAGCAAATTTGGACAACTTGTTGAATTCTGTGGCATACTGTTCCACTGTCCGGTTCCCTTGCCTCAACTGCATGAACTCATTCTCCTTCGCTTGACGAACGACTGACGGAAGGTACTCGACTTCAAAAGCTTTGCGGAACGTGGCCCAAGAGATCGGCGTGTTGTTGTCGCGTCGGATCGCTCGCTTGTGCACGGCCCACCAGTCGTGCACGAGAATTTGTGTTTTGATATCGTATCCGGTGTGTCAGACACGAGAATTGGAAGATTTTTGTATATGTAACCTATACAATATAGGAAAGACACCCTGGGTTGGATCCGAGGCCGTCATGGCTGACACAGGGAAAGTTGACATGGACACGATGCAAAGACACTTTGGTGGAGAAATATTAGCTTATGGAATTTCTATGAAAAAAGAGCAACGAGGCCCTCCATATATAGGAGGTGAAAGTCCCAGTTAGATAAGGACTAGTTATAGTTTAAACCCCCGGATAGATAATTCCCACAAATCGATTAAAACTAAGTTGATAATATCTAATCACAAACTAAATCACAATTAAAATATTAAATATACCTTTTTATAAATAAAACAAATATCAAATAAATTAATACTTATCCATAAATAAAAGTAAATCAAATAACTTTTGAAAATTAAAGTTTTACAAAATATACATGAATATATTTTCATGTACCTCGTACTCAAATTGTACAAACTATTTACATAATATTATTATATTTAAAATTAGTATCTATATTTGTATAACAAACAAAATAAATAATTTCTGACTGAATTCCGGCGGATCACCTTCTATATATAAAAGACAGAGCAAAGTATTTTTCATATAGGTGTTTTAAATCTAAATATTTATTTTCTATATTTAATAAAACTTATAGTAAAACTTTTTTGTATAAAATACTATGTATTTCGTATATCCGTATTTATACTCGACGTATAATACCAAAATAAATAAATACCAAAATTGAAAAATTATAGTAAATTTTTAGGGGGTTCACTTTCTACACAACTTATAAGAATTTTATCCTCAAAATTAAGAAATAACTAGGTTAGATGGGGTTGAGAGGGTAGAAGGAATTCTTACTACGAAAACACGATAAAAAATAATTTAAACATGGTGATGGAAACAACGTTTAACGAAAATATGCAAGAAAATAAAATCAATGGGTATAGTTTAAAAAATGATGACGTACATGACAACCCCTCAATCGTCTAAATTCGATCAACCATAACATCACTCCTATAAATGCTTGACCTCATGAATAGGTAGTAACTTCCAATTTCTCAAATTTTGTCAGTAATTCGATATTTCAAAATTCAAATTCGAGTTTGATATTTAAAATCATCAATGTCTTTCTATACTCAATTATTTGTCTAATTTATCATTTCTTCTCATCATTTTAAGCCATAAGATTTAAAATTCTTTCAAATGTTAAAACTCAGCAAAAATTGGAATCCAATAACTCTCCAGTCCTTTTATTCGAAAGCAAAAAAATCAAACTCAATTTTATCATGAAATTCGTATCCCTAGTCATCATAGGAATTTAATCCTTAAAGCATCAAAATATAGAAAAAAAATTCCATCTTCGGTAATTGATGAAACTAATAATATCAAAATATCATCACATGAAAAATTTCCTTAGATATTTCACCTACCATTGTCTCCCTCAAAATTTAATGAGAAACCAATCTTATATGCTTAATATATTCATCTTATCCAACTATATCATAATATTGACTATGTGGTATTCTAATCTAGCATGTTGTGTTATTCCCGAGGCATGATTTTTTGATGAAAAACTGATTTATGCAATATTTTGAGCAAGGTGCACGACAGAGATCCCGAAGGATTTTGAGAAACAAAATCAATTGTAACACTTCTAAGAAGGCACAAAAGGTTTCATAGAAGCAACAATGAGATTTCACTGACAGTTTCTGATTAGATCAGAAATGAATCCACTTGTGGATCTCTCTCTTTCCACCTCTGAGCACCAGCTGGCATACTGAATCCTTCTACTACTTGTGGAACTCCGCTGTAGTATAGTGCTTATGTCTGAGTCTTCTTGTGATATCTTATTACCCATTTTATAGCTTTCCAGTGCTCAACGCCTAGGTTGCTCGTGAACAGACTCAGCATTCCTACAGCGAAAGCTATGTCAGGCCTAGTGGCAGTAATACCGTACATCAAACTTCCGATGACACTTGCATACTCCAACTGCCTGACGCTTTCCATCGAATTAGGCTTCATCTTCAGATCACACCTGTAAGGAGTATCGATCACTGGAAGATCCTGATCTTCTCAATATAATGAGATTGTCAAAGTGCTAGTCTAGTGTCTGTCGGATGATCTTGATGCCTAAGATCACATCAGCTTCCCCCAAGTCCTTCATACTGAACTTGGTCAAGATGAACTTCTTTGTCTCCGTGACACAGTCCATATCCGTACATATGATCAGCATGTCGTCACGTACAGACAAATGATTACACCTCTTCCATCATCGAACATCGTGTAAACACACTTGTCCGTCTCGCTGACCTTGTAGCCATTTGACTTTATAACTTTGTCAAACTTCTCATACCACATTTTAGGACCCAGTTTAAGATCTAAAAATATTTCATCAACTTGCAATCTTTGCCTTCAAGCCCCTTGATAACAAATCCCTCTAGCTGTTGCATGTAAATCTCTTCGGTCAACTCGCCATTTAGGAAAGCTATTTTACATCCATCTGATATATCAACAACTTATGTATTGCTGCTAGAGCAATTAACATTTTGATGGTGGTCATTCGGGCTTCTAGAGCATACGTATCAAAATAATCGATCTCCTGCTTCTGAAAAAACCCCTTGGCTACTAGCCTAGCCTTAAACTTATCAATAGTTCCATCTACTTTCATCTTCTTCTTGAAGATCCATTTGCATCCGATGGGTTTCGCTCTTATAGGAAGATCAACCAACACCCAAGTGTTATTAGAAGTGATTTAATCAATTTCATTATCTATCGCCTCTTTCCAAAAAATAGCGTCTCTGGTCTTCACTGTCTCATCTTAGGTAAGCGGATCTGCTTCCACATGATAGGTGACAAAATTATTTCTGAAGTCCTTCGGTCTCCTCACTTTCTTAATTGATGGCTCAGTGACTTCTAGTTCAATAATTGTTTTCATAACAACTTCTTCCTGGACAACGTTCTCATTGGAAACTTTAATTTCCTGCGCACCCTCATTATTCTACGAAATATTCGCAAGAACAATGTTCTTGTGCCTTGCAAATTTATCTTCAAAATATTCTGCATCACGAGATTCAATGATATAATTTGATTCAGTATCAAGAAATCTCGGGTATCACTCTTCTCGGCATAACCCAAGAAGATCGTCTTCGTAGTCATTATCCCGAGCTTCAATCTTCAGATCTTAGAGCTTCACATATGCCAGACATCCCCACGCTCGAATGACATTCAAGTTAGGTCTGACTTTGAACAAGAGTTCATGAGGAGTGACATTCGAAGTTGCATGTGGCACTCTATTCAGAATAAAAGTGGCCGTCAATACAGCTTCTCCCTAGTAGTATTTTAGAAGACCCGCAGTCAACAGCATTGAGTTTATCATTTCTGTCAACACTTTGTTCTTCTTTTCTGCTACTCCGTTAGATTGAAGAGAATACGTAGCAGTAGTCTCATTGATGATTCCATGTTCTTTGAAGAACGATGCGAATTCATGAGACTGATACTCTCCGCCTTGATCACTTCTAATTCTCTTGAGTTGTTGTCTACTTTGTTGTTCAGCCTCGGCCTAAACTCTTTGAACTTCTCAAACGCTTCGTCTTTAGCCTTGAGCAAGTAGACGAACGCCTATTTTGAGAAGTCATCAATAAAGGTTATGAAATACTTCATCCCGACTTGTAACGCCCCAGTCCCAAAATACATAAGACCGAGTACGCGAACATGCCAGCTGCACATATATGAAGAATACTCCAATACATGGAATTCTCGTATACATACATAAGCTGTATAATAAATCATCACAGGGCAGAAGAATATAATCTTATCTCATCGCAGCTCAACACAGAAAATAATAAAGTTTAGATAATAAATGAGTGTATCAAAAGATAGCCGGGTGAACATACTCACTCCAAACAGCTATAAAATGGTCTCATAATATCGGAGTCCAACCTCCGCAAAATACAACGAAAAGAGATGTAGAAATATCCACTAATGTCTCAAAAAATGAATAAACTAAAAATCAGTAGGTACTGTATCATCATCAATATAAGCAGGATCCAAAGCCGCTCCGTACTCCTGCGGGAAGTCATCTAATCCTGGAGAGATAACCAGGTCCTCAGCGGGACGTAACAAGATACAAGAAAATACCATGCCATATAAACTGTGATAACTAATAGAAAAGAAAGGATGCATGCACTCGGGTTCCTAACCATTCTACTGTGAATATGTAGTTGAGATACAATCCTTCGACGCATGAGCCCTGGCTGAATATAGGATTCGGTATAGTCCCCTCTTGGGCACCAGTGACCAAGCGCATAACGTTCAAAAATGTCAGTGGTCAACCTGAGATGATAATCATACCCGTATCTCCAGCGGAGCTTCCAGGTTACAGGGGTAGTGTAATTAAAGTCCATACGTCAGGTATTGTTCTCCCCACCCAATGCCTAGTATCATCATCTCCATGACTGATATGAACCTC
>JANAVB010031254.1:0-71370 GCA_029216955.1 Iris pallida
CTGGGATGTCGCAGCTACCATGGATGGCGGAAAGTAGGCAGCGGGACTTGAGAGTGGGGTGCTCCACCCAGCAGGAGAGTGCCTGACTAGAATCATGGATGATTCCAAACTGTATCCCGCAGCCGAAAAGGATCCAGATGTCATTACACCCGACGACGCCGGACAGGAAGCCGAGCTGGAGCTAGATGGATTTGAGTCTTTTTTGAGGGATTTTGGGTTCGATGATGATTAGGATGTCAATCCGATGGATTTTTATGAGGCTTTTGATTCTCCTCTGAGTAGGTTTATTGGCCAGCCCTCTCACATTCCACGTGAGGATGTTTAACATTGGGATGGGGATGGGGAGGGGGGTTGTTGCATTTTGCGGCCGACCGTATGGTCATGACCGAGGACTCTAGGTTGAATTTTTTTTCTTACGGTGGGAGTTTTTTTGGGAGGATCTCCGGGTCTGAACGGTGGGATCATCCACCACTACTGTCAACCTTTACGTGTTGATTCATATGTGTTCCGATGGGGTGGATGTCGCATCTTCCTCTGCATCAGCTAACGCACAGAGAGGGTTGTGGGGGTCCAGGAATCCTGCTTCTTTGGCTTGCACAATCATAAGTACCGCTGCTGGGCCAAAGATAGCCAGATCGCCTATGGTGGGGCTGCTGGGGCTGATGAGTGAGATTGCCATGCTCGGAGGGGTGACTGTAGTCTGTTGCTGCTCCCGGTTGCTGTTGGAGGGAAGTCCGGCTCTCTAGGAGTCTGTGGTGGTCTTGTCACACTCGGCGGGAGGGGGCGTAAGCACCAGCTTATCTTCAGTTGAGGTTGAAAGGGTGCCAAACCTGTTATTGAGGGGGATGGTTGGGGGCTTGTAGGTGATAATAGATGTGCACGGCGGTGGGGAATCGTCGGGACCGAAATGGGTGTCGCTGTCTTCGAAGTGGGTATGAGAGTTGGGAAAGGAGAGAATTGGCGCTTTGTGGGTAGTGTGGCCCACCTTCGAGACTTGCGACTTTCTGGGTGTTTTTCTTGAGCTCCGGGTGTGCTCTAAAGAAGTGTTGTGTGGTGTGGCCTCTCATCTGACAGTGCTTGCAAAAAATAATGTTGTTGTCATACACCAGCGTCTGGAATATCGTCTGTTCCCCGAGTTCAAGCTAATTTGGGCTGGGGGGTCCGTGGATAGATCGAGTTCCACGCAAATCTTCACGTAGTTTCCCTTGGATAGATTGCGGGATTCTTTAGCGATAGCTACGAGAGACCCGAAGGAGCTGGCGATACTTTTGAGCACAGCCGGGGCGAAACAGACGAGGGGAAGGTTGGGAAGGGTGATCCACACTGAGATAATCGGAGAGTCGACTTTAGGGCTAAAGCCATTTGATGATTTTGACTCCGTGGCCGTCAATGCTGGAGGTGCCTTTCGCCCAAACTTTAATGTAGTCAGGATCGGAAGAGAGGTGAAGGAACATGTGCTTGGGGTCCGAGGATGCTACCCTGTAAGCTGAGGAGAGGCCCCAACCGACGATGACTTCGCGGGCTTTTAAGATCTTCGGGCAGCCCGAGGAGAATTTAAGCACGAATGTGTTTGCGAAGGTGGAAGAGAGGGAGGCAATCTTTGCAGAGGAGAAAGGAACACATAAAGGGTGGCCGTCGCTTGAGGTTGGGAACTCAATGTCCGGGAGTTCGATGTTCTCAGCCGGAAGAGGCCGTAGGGTCCCACGGTCCGGACGCAGGATCGCTGCGTAGGTGGGACCTTTGGAGGGGGTCACTGCGAGAGCGGGGAGGGTTGGTGGGAGCTGTCCCAGAGGTGAGGGAGGGTAGGGGGAGAGGGTAGGGGGGAGTAAGGTCGGCGAACCGCTCATCGTGGATGACGAAACCGAGCGCAAGGGGGCTGCAAGGGGCGTGGGAGGCCCTGCTCCGACGTTAGCAGACTCGCCAAGAGCGGAGGAGGAGTATCCCGACAGCGGACCCGGGGCGCACGCACTAGACGGAGAGGGCGCATAGCCGGATGTTGAGGGCGCATAGCCTCCTGAGGGGGGCACATTAAAGGAAGGAGGAGGCCCCCCAAGGTCATACGGAGGGACTACCGCAGCGGTGGGCGCATAGCCTGGAATTGGGCGCATAGCGGAGGGGGCGCATACTCCAGGGGCCTTCGAAGAAGGCTGGGCGCATAGCCTGGAATTGGGCGCATAGCGGCCATCGGCAGAAACATGCGGCCAAGGTGGGCACATCGACTCCTAACAATCCAAGCAAGGGGCGCATACTGTAATGACCCGCCCCACCTTAGCGGAACGCCGATTCAAACGGCAAATGCAACGACTCAAACGAGCCGTCGACCCGAAGAATTGGCATCGACCTGATGAAGAATCGATGCAAGGCTTACATTGGCCGCCGAAGATGAATCCAGACTTAGACTTTCAAAGGCGCGCTCGGAGTATCGCTCGGTCGATGCGAACATCGCTAAGGTGGGTGGCTCCGAGGAACCCGTCTTTGCTTAGCCTAGACACATAATAATACGGACACTATCACGAGAATCGCTAGGCGATAACACCGTGCATGCTAATAAATGACTCAACGCACCTAGCTAAGGGAATAATCCCATCTTTATGCTTGTATAGAATATGGAAAGGAACATGGAAAATGTGAACTCTCGCACTGCGCTCCATGCTCGTGCTAAGGCGCAAGCTTACGTTCAAGTCCCTTATGCGTTCAAACAATGAAATAATGAATGGTTTACAACAATGAAACGGAAAGACTATCAACATAGTCGTTTCGAGTAGAGTTTAGCAACATTGAAAGACTATGGGACCGATGGGTCGACAAGGCGGCTCCCGCACTGGGAGTTGCGTAATGCTTGAATGAATGAATACGTGAATAAATCAATGAACGAACGAACAAGTGAAAGAAAGAAAGAAAGAAAAGAAAGAATACATGAAAGATAAGAAAGGAAAGAATGGTTAGCGACAGGTGTGACGGGCACGTGCAACGGGGCTCACTACCCGCGCTGTACGGACGCCAACCTGGTCGATAACGCATTATGGCTAAGGGTAGCCTACGGCTTGGAGACAGCCGTTAAGTTAAAAAGACAAGTTAATACGAAATGGTCGTGGACAAACGGCAAGGGCGAGGGGGGGAATACCGTGGCCGTGAAGAAGAAGGGATTCCGCGGCATGATCTAACAGGGGATGTGCCGGCCTAGGCGGAATCAAAGGGGCTTACGGGCAACCTGGGTGCGGGCTTGGCCACCACGGGAAACGTAAGCGCGGGGTAATTTCAAAGAGACTATCAAGGTGTTCCAGCCGCACGCTATGATAGGTAAGAAATTACCAAGGGGGAAAGATGTCCAAAATGGCTTGTGATGCCAGCGACCGGTGCATATAGATTAAGTGGGCTATGCTGGTGGCAATCCACGTGCAAGTCCTTGCATTGAAACAAGTAGTCTAAGTTAACTAAATGAAGTGCCTTATGAATATGCTTGAAATGTATCACACCAAATGAAAATGAATACTTCATACAATGAGTTAGAGAATACGCCTACGACGCGCTAGAAACTGAGGCAGGGACACTCCCTTGATATTGAATGTTTCCAAAAATCACGTTATGTTATTACACATGAATTGTTGACTAAGTTGGTTTACTTTGGACAGGGAAGGCCGGACGGTAAGTATGGGTAAGTCGTGCATGTATTCCCATGCGACACTTGAATTTGGCTACACGGGATATGTTATGACATATGCCATGAAATTGATCCTAAGGCAAGATTAGAAAGACAATGAATGATAGAGACGCACAAAAGCAAATGGAACGTGTTTGGTAATGATAGCATTGTGGGCGAGCTAGCCTCCCCACCAGTGCATAACAATGTACTGATAACCCCACAGTCTGCTTGCAGGATGCAGGAGACGTCATCGGGTGCGGAGCTTCCCTCGAACATGCTAAGGCGCGGAGCTATCTCTGGAGCCTTGGAGCGTTGCAAGGAGCTGGAGCACCATATACAGGACATAATGTATCGGAACATCGCCATGAATCATTCCATCTTGTAAGCCACTTGGCACGCCTTTTATGTTTCAGAGAGAGAGAGCTTGAGAGACTTGTAAACTCGGCCTAGCGCCACTTGTAAACTTCTTGAATATCAATAAAGAGTTGAATTCGCTTTAATTTGTGTTCATTTACTTTTCGCTGCAAATGTGGACACTCTGTGCGACTCTGTGGCCTAGCTCAAATCGGTCGTTTCTGGACTTAGCCTTGCACGGGCGCAACCTAGGCCCGTGCGGCATCATGCCTTAGCGAGGACGATCGGTCCTGCGGGTGCGGGGCATGACAGATTGGTATCAGAGCACGGCTTTACGTCCTTGGACTTCATTTCGATTTTCTCAATTTTGAAAGCTCGGTTGGAAACAAAAGAAGGGTACGCTCTCTCTCGTTGTACCTTGGGATGTTCCATACAATAAGTCTAAATATTTTCAAAAGCTCGTACAAGTACTCGGTTGAATGGGATCGATAGGCGACGACCTTTGTGCCGAACGATATTAAACATAACTCGATAGAGAACACATGCTAAGTAAAGTCGCGTGTGTGCCCAAATAGTCCTACGTTGACATTAGCAATTGAGCGTGCAAACTTGAATATAGTCCACACGGGATGGTTATGCGGCACAACTTAGTCCGCGTGTCATGCACCTCGACTTTTTGGTGCAATAGGGTTACGAGCGATATCAAGTACCGCTCGGTCGGGAACGAAGCTACACTTAGAGCATATATCGATAGGAACGCTATCAAACTAACGCTTAGGCGTGCACGGAAGATTGATTTGGATTTTGAGGAACGGGCGAACGCGCGATTGAACATATCGAAAGGGAATCGAATGATCATTTGAGGATTCGTAGAATGACTTGACCCGAGTGGTGTATGTGATAGCTTCGAAGAAGAATAAGAGTTAGCGTCGACGACCAATCGAGTGGCTCGAACCCTGAGTGGTGTATGGACGTTATAGAAAATTGTTCGAGCAAAACTAAAGGATTTACGAATAGAACGAGTATGTCGGCAAGCGATGATATCGCGCAAGCCCTAGAATGATTAACGCTTAGTTGGTTTCGACTTCGAGAGTCTCAAACGAGATATCGTTCGGACGAATTAAGAATGCGTAGTACGAATCATGAAACGAACGGAGGTCTTGGTCGAGGAAACATAGAAGATCGTGCATGCAATTTTGAATTTAGTTGAATGGATTGAAACTTGAGTTAAGGTGAATTACTCATGGACGAGATCGAAGATAGCACGATCGGAAGATAGCGTGCATAGGAAACGTTGATTTGGAGATACGAGAATAACTAAGGAATTAGAATTGATGTTGCTCGATGACGAGTTAGCACGAGACAATGTGAATTGAGGAATTAAGTTGCACGACTCGAAATTCGTTGCAAAAGGAAGATCGTCTGGTTATGTACATCATCGATGGTATTGAGGCGTATCAAAGATCGATGTACGATAACTCGGGGGTACTCTGATTCGATGAATGATGATCGTGTTAGAAGTTATTGTTTTGATGGATGCTATGTTGGAAATGAATGTTTGGAATGAGGAAGGAAAGTGACTTGATTGTTCGGTGATAACCACAACGACAACGATCTTGTCTTGCGCGAGCGCAACTCCAGCCTCGCACATGCGTCACGTCGGATTTGGGACGATCGTTCCGCGTGAGCGTTGGCATGGTGATTCATGTCCAGCGGGAATGGTCGAACTCAAAATATCATGACATGGCAATTTTGATTGCTTCGACTTGTGGTTTGAAGCGAAGGTGAATTCGAGGATTGTTAGGACTTGCGATTAAAGAATGAGAAAACTTGAGGATTGAGTAGACCCAATCCGCGTATCGAAAATGAGCAAGTCTAGACGCAATGCAAGAGTTACGTTCCGATGAGGACGGTTATTCTGCGGGAATGTTGACATGGTGATTCATGTCCACCGTAGATAATTAGACTTGCGTGAGATCGGGGCACGACATATTGCAAGGCTAGACGACCTTGTGATCGACTACGTGAATTGGATAGGATGGATAGGTGAATTATGTCAAACGTACTTGAAGAGATAGACTATGGTAATTGCTAGTGCGGACGCACGAGATTGACATGTCAAGGATTTGATTGAGGACAACCTATCGTAGGATGACTTTCCTAAATGAGCTCAGACATGGAGCGGAGAATGTGTTGATGCGAATAGGAGGAACACTGCTTGATGTTTAGAAATTTGAGTGAAACAAACTTGGGTAGAAACTCCCGTACAAGCGAACAAATGGTTTGACCATAGGAATTGGGGCGAGCGTCGTGCAACGACCTTGCACGATGAGCAATAGACTTGACGTGTAACTATGACCTTGTGAGCTGACCTAGCGGATAGGCGGACGACCCTATGCCGAGTGATTGGACCTGTGCGATTGACATTACAATATCGTCTGGACGGACGATAGACTTTGGGCAGCAAGACTTAGAGTAGGACGGGGAACAGGGTGTGCGAGAACGACGATGAGATTGGCCCCAAACGAAGGGAATGATAAACGAAGGGAATGATAGGAACGAATGATGCGCAAGTAAAGTTGGGATAACGAATTGAATCATTGATAGGAAGGTATACTCGATGATGGTACAATACTTGGTCTTGAATCGGACGGAAATTACTTAGACTTGGTCGACCCCGCTAAGAAGAAATCGTATTGATGTCATTGACAAGAGCGCTTGAGAAGCGAATCGAATAATCTCGAGGACCGAGATAAACGATATGTGATGCACACATGAGTTCGATTTTAAATCGAAGTTAGCAAAACCATCGGCAAATCGAAACTATCGCAGGTAGCTTGTCTGACTTCGCTAGTCGCTAAGCTTGGTTGAAATGTACGTATTCGGGGGATGCCTTGAATGTGTGCACGATACAAACTCAGCGATATGATGAACTCGAATGCAGCTGCAAGTGGGTGTTGAGATGCGCATGAACGAATGAATGAGTTTGCCTCAGCCTACGACTCTCGCGTTTAATGAATTTCTACGCACCCCGTGCAACCATCATAGTCCCATGACACAACAAAATAGTAACCAAGTCGAAGAAACATGACGATTGAATAAGTACCATTAAGTCTAAAATGAATGAACAGTCGTTCCATAAAATTCGCCAAACATATGTAACGCAAAAGTTGGAAGAATAACCGAGTATAGTTCGATGTCATCGAACGATAAAGCCAGTCGATAGGAATTGTCTACGATACGCACACGACGTGAGTTAGGGAATGGTAGGATGACCTGCACTCAGGAAGTCTCGAGGACGAGACTTGTTTTGAGTGGTGTATTATGTAATGACCCGCCCCGCCTTAGCGGAAAGCCGATTCAAACGGCAAATGCAACGACTCAAACGAGCCGTCGACCCGAAGAGTTGGCATCGACCTGATGAAGAATCGATGCAAGGCTTACCTTGGCCGCCGAAGATGAATCCAGACTTAGACTTTCAAAGGCGCGCTCGGAGTATCGCTCGGCCGATGCGAACATCGCTAAGGTGGGTGGCTCCGATGAACCCGTCTTTGCTTAGCCTAGACACATAACAATACGGACACTATCACGAGAATCGCTAGGCGATAACACCGTACATGCTAATAAATGACTCAACGCACCTAGCTAAGGGAATAATCCCATCTTGTATGCTTGTATAGAATATGGAAAGGAACTTGGAAAATGTGAACTCTCGTACTGCGCTCCATGCTCGTGCTAAGGCACAAGCTTACGTTCAAGTCCCTTATGCGTTCAAATAATGAAACAATGAATGGTTTACAACAATGAAACGGAAAGACTATCAACATAGTCGTTCCGAGTAGAGTTTAGCAACATTGAAAGACTATGGGACCGATAGGTCGCCAAGGCGGCTCTCGTACTGGGAGTTGCGTAATGCTTGAATGAATGAATACGTGAATAAATCAATGAACGAACGAACAAATGAAAGAAAGAAAGAAAAGAAAGAATACATGAAAGATAAGAAAGGAAAGAATGGTTAGCGACAGGTGTGACGGGCACATGCAACGGGGCTCGCTACCCGCGCTGCACGGACGCCAACCTGGTCGATAACGCATTATGGCTAAGGGTAGCCTACGGCTCGGAGAGCCGTTAAGTTAAAAAGATAAGTTAATACGAAATGGTCGTGGACAAACGGCACGGGCGAGGGGGGAGAATACCGTGGCCGTAAAGAAGAAGGGATTCTGCGGCATGATCTAACGGGGGATGTGCCGGCCTAGGCGGAATCAAAGGGGCTTACGGGCAACCTGGGTGCGGGCTTGGCCACCACGGGAAACGTAAGTGCGGGGTAATTTCAAAGAGACTATCAAGGTGTTCCAGCCGCACGCTATGATAGGTGAGAAATTACCAAGGGGGAAAGATGTCCAAAATGGCTTGTAATGCCAGCGACCGGTACATATAGATTAAGTGGGCTATGCTGGTGGCAATCCACGTGCAAGTCCTTGCATTGAAACAAGTAGTCTAAGTTAACTAAATGAAGTGCCTTATGAATATGCTTGAAATGTATCACACCAAATGAAAATGAATACTTCATACAATGAGTTAGAGAATACGCCTACGACGTGCTAGAAACTGAGGAAGGGACACGCCCTTGATATTGAATGTTTCCAAGAATCACGTTATGTTATTATACATGAATTGTTGACTAACTTGGTTTACTTTGGACAGGGAAGGCCGGACGGTAAGTATGGGTAAGTCGTGCATGTATTCCCATGCGACACTTGAATTTGGCTACACGGGATAGGTTATGACATATGCCATGAAATTGATCCTAAGGCAAGATTAGAAAGACAATGAATGATAGAGACGCACAAAAGCAAATGGAACGTATTTGGTAATAATAGCATTGTGGGCGAGCTAGCCTCCCCACCAGTGCATAACAATGTACTGATAATCCCGCAGTCTGCTTGTAGGATGCAGGAGACGTCATCAGGTGCGGAGCTTCCCTCGAACGTGCTAAGGCGCGGAGCTATCTCTGGAGCCTTGGAGCGTTACAAGGAGCTGGAGCACCATATACAGGACATAATGTATCAGAACATCGCCATGAATCATTCCATCTTGTAAGCCACTTGGCACGCCTTTTATGTTTCAGAGAGAGAGAGCTTGAGAGACTTGTAAACTCGGCCTAGAGCCGCTTGTAAACTTCTTGAATATCAATAAAGAGTTGAATTCGTTTCAATTCGTGTTCATTTACTTTCCGCTGCAAGTGGGGACACTCTGTGCGACTCTGTGGCCTAGCTCAAATCGGCCGTTTCTGGACTTAGCCTTGCACGGGGGCAACCTAGGCCCGTGTGGCATCACGCCTTAGCGAGGACGATCGCTCCTGCGGGAGCGGGGTGTGACACATACCCTCTCCGAGAACGGACGAGGTATGCGCCCAAGCACTCGCCACCACTTGGGAGCACGGGAGATTCGAATTTCAAAAGAAGCTTTGAGCGGGAACTGGGAGGATGGACGTCCCGAGGCCCCGGGGGTTGCTGCGGCGGACCCAGACTGTGGAGCGTCTGTCCCCAAATACACACACACACGTGTGTGTGTTGGTGTGTCTAGCGGGTCAATGACAGTGAGTGTAATGAAGAGGTAATTGTTGTTTGTATAACAGCAGGTAGGATTGGGGTTTTCGGTCCTGTGCAGTTGGTAGACAGGCAAGGAAGGGGGGAGGGGTGTACAGCAGTACCCCCTTGTGCATTATTAGGAGTGCACTGTATTGCCGGGTTGGAGAAAATTTGTACCTGTGCACAATTGTGCACAAGATAACTATGCAGGTGAAGCATGGAGCAAAAGATTTGTGCAGTGAAGTAAGGGGGAAAGTCAGGACTTATGTGCTGCCTTGTGTGCACAGGCACTTCTTGAGTGTACAGAGCATTAGGTAAGCAAATAGACATCAACTGAAATTGGAGAAGGGGCTGTAGGCTTGTTCTTTGGGGGCAGCAGGAGCTTGGTCTACTGCTATTAGCAGCACCAAGTAAGGCACCTACAGCAGGTGTGTTACTGCTGTATAGCAGTTTAGGGGTGGGGAGGGACAAGTTAGTGAGAAATGAATTGAGGGGGAAAGGGTTTCAAGTCGGTCCAGAATCGGGGACTGTTGTTTGCATCGGCTAACAAGGAGTAGGGACTGTTGCAAGGCACCAACACAAAGTTATACACTACTGCACTAGGCAACATGTGATTAGGCAAGGATCAATCCAACTACAGGAATGGGTGGCAGGTGAGGGGCTCAATAGCAGTGAGGAGAAGTTTTCCTGTGCTTCAAGAAGAGAGGGATGTGCACTGATGTGGTACATCAGGTAAGGTAGGGGGCACTGCCTTGAAGCCCTTGCCAAATAGCATGGTGGCAACAAGTTATAGTGATGCCTGTGCACTTGTGTGCACATGACTTGTAGGTGGCATCAGCTGGTTGTGTGATGCCTGTAGTAGCTTCAGAGCAGGGGATGTTGTACAAGTTTTGGAGATTAGAGTGCACTGAGTAGGGAAGACAGGGTAGATAGGGAGAAATAGCCTATGTGTTATAGGATAATGTGTGTAGGCATATAGCTAGTTAAGTTCATGTTCCTATAAGTGTATACATGTATGTATGTGTTATAGAGAATGTGTTATCAGATTGAGGTTTTAGATATCCGTAATAGGAGAGTGTATATCAGTGAAGTGAGGGTATTGATGCCTAATTACTAGTGTTACGTATAGTGGAACAAATTTATCAGGTGGAGGTTTAGATATCAAGAATAGATGTTAACTAGGGTAAATGTAGATAGTAGATAACTAGTTAAATACATAAGTTATATGTTGATACTTAGTAAACATGACATTTTAGTATCTTGTATTAGCTAGTCTAACCTAGATGAGCAAGGTATGGACCTACTAACATGGATATAGGCTAGTACAACCTAAAACCAAATATGGTAAAAATGGCGTATATTTGTGAAACGGGTATAGAAATGTAATTTCTAACTGAAATAATGAATCAAATGCTCGTAGAATGGTGAAGACCACTATAATGATTGATTCTAACTAAAATACGGTATAATTTGAGAGTACAATGTTAAAAATATGTATAACAAGGTGATTATAACCGAAATATGTTAGTTACTTTGACCAAGTTGGACTAGTTTGACCTAGAGTTGACCTAGTTGACTGTATTGACTTAGAAATGGCCTAAAGTCCTAAAATTTGACTAGTTAAATCATGTGTTGATGTAATATTCCACATTTAGGTCTTCGAGGCACCGTATCTGATACTGTTGATATTTTATACCGGACCTCAGGCGAGTACATTCTCTGATAATCTCCCGTTTATGATATCTTCTATGTTCTTGTATTTATTGTAGATATCCTTTATTTTTTGATACAATTAGTTATACAAATTGGTATTTCTGAATCCCGTCATGAGATGCTATTCTTTGTATATCTTGGTGTACCTTTTACAAGCCTTGTTGTTGTTCATGTGCATTGTATGGACACCGATTCCTGCGAAGGCTCGTGACCTTCTCAGAGAATCCTGTGTTGTAACGTACCATGGTTGGATCCACTATACTAGTCGAGGGCGGGGAATATTAGTGTAGATATATGATCAATACCCTCCTTGTATCGAGTCTTGTTCCTTGAATAGTGTTAATCATACACCGCATGTATGATTAACCAGGCCATAAACTCTTGCATCATGTTTCTAAGCCGATAACATGTTGAAACTAGTTCTCACTCACATAGATAGTATTATTTTTTATTCTTGTACATGATATATCCTGTTCTCATGCTCTTGCACTCATTTACAGTTTTACTTATGTCTTGCTATATTCATGTACATGTTATTTTATCTTATATATTCTCTCTATTTACTTTACGTAGTTTTTATCATTTACTGAACTAGAGACGTACTTCGCTCCAATCATGATTGGTTATATTTTTTAGACATTTCAGATGACGGTTGCCCCACCTACTACGGCCCACAGGATATAGTAGGCGTAGATCATAAGACTCTGATTCATGAGAGTTCATCTCCAGTTGAGGAGGCTTATTTAACGACTCAGTTGGCTAGAATTTTACTGAATTAGTCTCTAGTTTGATGACTTTTAGCTTGTTATTATTTTAGACTTGTATTTGAGATTAATTGACTCTTAGACTTTCTGGACTTGTACTATATTTATGTTAGACTTTCTCTGGATTTTTTATCATGTATTTACTTTCTTTATAATGCCATTTATCTTCCTTATCGTTATTGTGATTGAGTATGAATATATCATTAATTGTCCTCCGTTCGGAGATAATTATCTTGACGGGTTATGATATACACTACTAGTTAGCATAGTAGACCTAGACAGCGTTCTACCGCCGATACTACGGCGTGGCTGGGCGTCGTCTTGCACTCGTACCCCTACATCGGGTACGAGTCGTGACAAAAAAAGTGGCATTGATTTCTGGAAACGAGTATATAAATGTAATTTCTAACTTTAATAATATATCAAATGCTCATAGATGGGTGAAAAAGAGTATAAATGAATGATTCTAACTGAAAACGGTATAGTATGCATGTACAATGACAAAAATAAGGTTCAGTTGGGATTATAATTATAACCTAAATATGGAATAAAGTAGTCGTGGAATTGTGAAAATGAGTATAGATGGGTGATTCTGAACGAAATAGGTGTAAAATGGTTATAGAGGGGTGATTCGGTGTATAATGGGTGTAGATTGGTGAAATCGATTATTAATGCATGATTATAACCAAAATATGGTTAAAAAAAGGAGCGTAGATTTGTGGAACGAGTATAAAAATATAATTTCTAACTGAAATAATGTATCAAATGCTCTTAGAATGGTGAAAGTTCAAATGATTGATGCTAACAGAAACACGGTATAGTTTGAGCGTACAATAATGAAAATAAGTATAAGATGGGCAATTATAACCGAAATATGGTATAAAGTAGTCGTAAAAAGGTGAAAATGAGTATAGATGGGTGTCTCTAACCAAAATATGATGTAAACTCGGCATACAATGGTGAAACCGAGTATATATGGATGATTTTAATCGAAATATAACGTAGAATGGTAGTTGATTTGTGAAACCGAGTACAAATGCATGATTCTAACCAAAATATGGTAAAAAATGGTGTAGATTTGTGAAAACTAAAATATAATTTCTAACCGAAATAATGAATCAAATGCTCGTAGAATGGTAAAAATATGTATAAATGATTGATTCTAACTGAAATACGGTATAGTTTGAGCTTACAATGTTAAAATTATGTATAAGATGGGTAATTATAACCAAAAAATGGTATAAGCAGTAGTAAAATGGTAAAAATGAGTATAGATAGGTGATTTTAACCGAAATAGAATGTAAAATGGGGGTATAATGGTGAAATCAAGTATAGATGGGAGATTTTGTTCGAAATATTGTGTAGAATGGGCATATATTAGTGAAATAAGGTACAATTGCGTGATTCTAACCGAAATATAGTATAAAGCAGTCGTGAAATGGTGAAAATGAGTATAGATGGATAATTTTAACCGAAATATGGTGTATAATAGTGAAGATGAGTATAGGCGGGTGATTCTAATCGAAATATGGTGTAGAATGGGTGTAGATTGGTGAAACCGATTATCGATACATGATTCTAACCAAAGTATGGTAATAAAAGTGGCGTAGATTTGTGGAAACGAATATAGAAATGTAATTTCTAACTGAAATAATGTAATCAAATGCTCGTAGAATGGTGAAAACGATTTTCAATGATTGATCCTAACTGAAAAACAGTATAGTTTGAGCATACAATGAGGAAAATAAGTAATGATGGGTAATTATAACCAAAATATGGTATAAAGTAGTAGTGGAAATGTGAAAATGAGTATAGATGGGTGATTGTAACTGAAATATGGTGTAAAGTAGACGAATAATAGTAAAATCGAGTATAATTGGGTGATTCCAATCTAAATATAGTGTAAAACAGGTGTAGATTGGTGAAACCAGGTACAAATGTATGATTCTAACAAAAATATGGTTAAAAAAGTGACATAGATTTGTGGAAACGGATATAATAATGTAATCCATTACCGAAATAATATATCAAATGCTCGTAGAATGGTAAAAACGAGCATAAATGATTGATTCTAACTGAAAATGGAATAGTATGAGTGTACAATGATGAAAACTAGTTTAAGATGGGATAATAACTATAACCGAAATATGGAATAAAGTAGTCGTGGAATTGTGAAAACGAGTATAGATGGGTGATTCTAACCAAAATATTGTGTAGAATGGTGAAAACGAGTATAGATAGGTAATTCTAATCGAAATATGGTGTAGAATGGGAGTAGATTGGTGAAACGAGTACAAGTGCAAGATTCTAATAAAAATATGGTAAAAAAAGTGGCATAGATTTGTGGAAACGGGTATGAAAATGTAATTTCTTATCAAAATAATGTATCAAATGCTCGTAAAATGGTGAAAACGAGTATCAATGGTTGATTCTAACTAAAAACGGTATAAAATAAGCGTACAGTGACAAAAACGAGTTCTAGTTGGGATAATAATTATAACCAAAATGTGGAATAAAGTAGTTGTAGAATTGTGAAAACGAGTATAGGTGGGTGATTCTAATCGAAATATGGTGTAGAATAGGTGTACATTAGTGAAACCGATTACCAATGCATGATTCTAACAAAATATGGTAAAAAAAAGTGGCGTAGATTTGTGGAGACGAGTATAGAAATATAATTTCTAACCAAAATAATGTATCAAATGCTTGTATAATGGTGAAAACGAGTATAAATGATTGATTCTAACTGAAATACTGTTTAGTTTCTACGTACAATGATGAAAATAAGTATAACATTAGCAATTATAACCTAAAAATTGTATAAAGTAGTCATGAAAAGGTGAAAATGAGTATATATATATATGGGTAATTGTAACCGAAATATGATGTATAATGGGCATACAATGTGAATCGAGTATATATGGGTGATTCTAATCAAAATATGATGTAGAATGGGAGTTGATTTGTGAAACCGAGTACAAATGCGTGATTCTAACCAAAATATGGTAAAAATGGCATACATTTGTGAAACGGGTGTAGAAATATAATTTCTTACCGAGATAATGAATCAAATGCTCGTAGAATGGTGAAGACCACTATAAATGATTGAACCTAACTGAAATACGGTATAGTTTGAGTGTACAATGTTAAAAATATGTATAAGATGGGTGATTATAACCGAAATATGTTATAAAGTAGTCGTGGAATAGTAAAAATAAGTATATATAGGTGATTCTCACCGAAATATGATGTAAAATGGGGGTACAATGGCGAAATCGAGTATAGATAGGTGATTTTATTCAAAATATGGTGTAGAATGAGAGTAGATTGGTAAAACCAAGTACAAATGCGTGATTCTAACCGAAATATGGTACAAAGTAGTCGTGGAATGGTGAAAATGAGATGGATAATTCTAACTCAAAAATTTTGTAAAATAGAGAAAACAAATATAGACGGGTGATTCTAATCGAAATATGATGTAGAAAGGGTGTAGATTAGCGAAACCGATTATCGACGCATGATTCTAACCAAAGTATGGTAAAAAAAAGGCATAGATTTGAGGAAACGAGTATGGAAATGTAATTTCTAACTGAAATAATGTATCAAATGGTCGTAAAAGGGTGAAAAAGAGTATAAATAATTGATTCTAACTGAAAATGGCATAGTATGAGCGTACAATGAAGAAAACAAATTTTAGATGGGATTATAATTATAACCTAAATATGGAATAAAGTAGTCGTGGAATTGTGAAAACGAGTATAGATGGGTGATTCTAAATGAAATATTGTGTAAATTGGTAAAAACAAGTATAGGCGGGTGATTCTAATCGAAGTATGGTGTAGAATGTGTATAGATTAGTGAAACCGGTACAAATGCATGATTCTAACAAAAATATGGTAAAAAAGTGGCGTAGATTTGTGAAAACGGGTATAAAATTGTAATTTCTTATTAAAATAATGTATCAAATGCTCGTAAAATGGTGAAAACGAGTATAAATGGTTGATTCTAACTGAAAACAGTATAATATAAGCGTACAGTGACAAAAACGAGTTCTAGTTGGGATAATAATTATAACCGAAATATGGAATAAGGTAGTCTAGAATTGTGAAAAAGAGTATAGGTGGGTGGTTCTAAACGGAATATGGTGCACAATGGTGAAAATGACTAAAGACGGGTGATTCTAATCGAAATATGGTGTAGAATAGGTGTACATTGGTGAAACCGGTTATCAATACATGATTCTAACAAATATGGTAAAAAAAAATAGCGTAGATTTGTGGAGACGAGTATAGAAATATAATTTATAACTGAAATAATGTATCAAATACTTGTAGAATGGTGAAAACGAGTATAAATGATTGATTCTAACTGAAATACGGTATGGTTTCTGCGTACAATGATGAAATAAGTATAAGATTAGCAATTATAACCTAAAAATTGTATAAAGTAGTCATGAAGAGGTGAAAATGAGTATATATGGGTAATTCTAACCGAAATATGATGTATAATGGGCAAACAATGTGAAATCGAGTATATATGGGTGATTCTAATCAAAATATGATGTAGAATGGGAGTTGATTTGTGAAACCGAGTACAAATGCGTAATTCTAACCAAAATATGGTAAAAAAGGCGTACATTTGTGAAACGGGTATAGAAATGTAATTTCTAACCGAAATAATGAATCAAATGCTCGTAGAATGGTGAAGACCACTATAAATGATTGATTTTAACTGAAATACGGTATAGTTTGAGTGTATAATGTTAAAAATATGTATAAGATGGGTAATTATAACCGAAATATGTTATAAAGTAGTCGTGGAATGGTAAAAATAAGTATAGATAGGTGATTCTCACCGAAAATATGATATAAAATGGGGGTACAATGGTGAAATCGAGTATAGATAGGTGCTATTCAAAATATGGTGTAGAATGAGAGTAGATTGGTGAAACCAAGTACAAATGTGTGATTCTAACCGAAATATGTTATAAAGTAGTCGTGGAATGGTGAAAATGTGATGGATGATTCTAACTTAAAAATTGTGTAAAATAGAGAAAACAAATATAGACGGGTGATTCTAATCGAAATATGGTGTAGAATGGGTGTAGATTAGTGAAACGGATTATCGACGCATGATTCTAACCAAGTATGGTAAAAAAAAGGCATAGATTTGTAGAAACGAGTATAGAAATGTAATTTCTAACTGAAATAATGTATCAAATGCTCATAAAAGGGTGGAAAAGAGTATAAATAATTGATTCTAACTGAAAACGGTATAGTATGATCGTACAATGAAGAAAACAAGTTTTAGATGGGATTATAATTATAACCTAAATATGGAATAAAGTAGTCATGGAATTGTGAAAACGAGTATAGATGGGTGATTCTAAACGAAATATGGTGTAAAATTGTAAAAACGAGTATAGGTGGGCGATTCTAATCGAAATATGGTGTGGAATGGGTATAGATTGGTGAAACCGGTACAAATGCACTATTCTAACAAAAATATGGTAAAAAAAGTGGCGTAGATTTGTGGAAACGGGTACAAAAATGTAATTTCTTATCAAAATAATGTATCAAATGGTCGTAAATGGTGAAAACGAATATAAATGGTTGATTCTAACTGAAAGTGGTATAATATAAGCATACAGTGACAAAAACGAGTTCTAGTTGGGATAATAATTACAACCGAAATATGGAATAAGGTAGTCGTAGAATTGTGAAAACGAGTATATGTGGGTGATTATTCTAAACGGAATATGGTGTACAATAGTGAAAATGACTATAGATGGGTGATTCTAATCGAAATATGATTCTAACAAAATATGGTAAAAAATGGCGTAGATTTGTGGAGACGAGTATAGATATATAATTTCTAACTGAAATAATGTACGAAATACTTGTAAAATGGTGAAATCGAGTACAAATAGGTGATTCTATTCAAAATATGGTATAGAATGAGAGTAGATTGGTGAAACTAAGTACAAATGCGTGATTCTAATCAAAATATGGTATAAAGTAGCCGTGGAATGGTAAAAATGAGTATAGATGAATAATTCTAACTCAAAAATTGTGTAAAATAGAGAAAACAAATATAGACGGGTGATTCTAATCAAAATATGGTGTAGAATGGGTGTAGATTAGTGAAACAGATTATCGACGCATGATTCTAACCAAAGGATGGTAAAAAAAAAGGCATAGATTTGTGGAAACGAGTATAGAAATGTAATTTTTAACTGAAATATGTATCAAATGCTTGTAAAAAGGTGGAAAAGAGTATAAATAATTGATTCTAACTGAAAACGGTATAGTATGAGCGTACAATGAAGAAAACAAGTTTTAGATGGGATTATAATTATAACCTAAATATGGAATAAAGTAGTCGTGGAATTGTGAAAACGAGTATAGATGGGTGATTATAAACAAAATATGGTGTAAAATGGTAAAAACAAGTATAGGCGGGTGATTCTAATCGAAATATGGGGTAGAATGTGTATAGATTGGTGAAACCGGTACAAATGCATGATTCTAACACAAAATATGGTAAAAAAGTGGCGTAGATTTGTGGAAACGGGTATAAAAATGTAATTTCTTATCCAAATAATGTATCAAATGCTCGTAAAATGGAGAAAACGAGTATAAATTGTTGATTCTAACTGAAAACGGTATAATATAAGCATACAATGACAAAATTGAGTATAAAAATTGTGAAAACGAGTATAGATGGGCGAATCTAAACGGAGGAAACGGGTATAAAAATGTAATTGCTTACCGAAATAATATATAAAGTGTTCGTAGAATGGTAAAAACGAGTATAGATGATTGATTCTAACTGAAAACAGTATAGTATGAGCGTACATTGATGAAAACGAGTTTTAGATGGGATAATAATTATAACCGAAATATGGAATAAAGTAGTCGTGGAATTGTGAATACTAGTATAGATCGATGATTCTAACCGAAATATGGTGTAAAATGGTGAAAACTAGTATAGACGGATGATTCTAATCAAAATATGATGTAAAATGGGTGTAGATTGGTGAAACCGATTATCGATGCATGATTCTAACCAAAATGTAGTAATAAAAAGTGGCGTTGATTTGTGGAAACGAGTATAGAAATGAATTTGTATCCAAAATAATGTATCAAATGCTCATAGAAGGGTGAAAACGAGTAAAATGATTGATCCTGACTAAAATACGGTATAGTTTGAGCGTATAATGATAAAAATAAGTATAAGATGGTTAATTATAATCAAAATATGATATAAAGTAGTCGTCGAATGGTGAAAATAAGTAAAGATGGGTGATTCTAACCGAAATATAATGTAAAATGGGCGTACAATGGTGAAATCGAGTACAGATGGGTGATTCTAATCAGAATATGGTGTAGAATGGGAGTAGATTGTTGAAACCAAGTACAAATGATTGATTCAAACCAAAATTTGGTAAAACAAAAGTCGAATAAACTTGTGGAAACATGTATAGAAATGTAATTTCTAACCAAAATAATGTATCAAATGCTCGTAGAATGGTGAAAACGAGTATAAATGATTCATTCTAACTGAAATACGATTTAGTTTGAGCGTACAATGATGAAAATAAGTATAATATGGGTAATTATAACCGAAATGGGGTATAAAGTAGTCGTCGAATGGTGAAATTGAGTATAAATGGGAGATTATAACCGAAATATGATGTAAAAGGTGTACAATGGTGAAGATGATTATATACTGGTGATTCTAATCGAAATAGGGTATAGAACGGGAGTAGATTGGTGAAACCGAGTACAAAAGCGTGATTCTAACCAAAATATGGTAAAAAACGTGGAGTAGATTTATGGAAACGAGTATAGAAATGTAATTTATAACCGAAATAATGTATCAAATGTTTGTAGAATGGTGAAAACGAATATAAATAATTGATTGTAACTGAACACGGTATAGTATGAGCGTACAGTGACAAAAACGAGTTTAGATGGGTACTTATAACCGAAATATGGAATAAATTAGTCTTGGAATTGTGAAAACGAGTATAAATGATTGATTCTTACTAAATTACGGTATAATTTGATAGTACGATAATGAAAATGAGTATTAGCTAGATGAGTAACTATAACCTAAATAGGATATAAAGTAGTCATGGAATTGTGACAATGAGTATAAATGGACGATTCTAACTGAAATATGAAGTAAAATGGGCATACAATGGTAAAAATGAGTATAGATGGTCGATTCTAATCAAAATATTTTGTAGAATGGAAGTCGATTGGTAAACCGAGTACATATATGTGATTTTAACCAAAATATGGTAAGAAAGTGGCATAGTTTATGGAAATGAGTATAAAAATATAATTTCTAACCATAATAACGTATCAAATGCTCATAGAATGGTGCAAACGAGTCTGAATAGGGTATAATTTGAGCATACAAGGATGAAAATGAGTATTATAATCGAAATATGGTATGATGTAGTCATGGAATGGTGAAAACGAGTATAAATAAGTGATTCTAACCAAAATATGGTGTAAAATGGGTGTACAATGGTAAAAATGAGTATATAAATGAATTTGGAACCAAAATAATTTATCAAATGCTCGTAGAATGGTGGAAAGGAGTACAAATGATTGAATCTAACTGAAATACGGTATAGTTTGAGCATACAATGATGAAAATAAATGTTAGAAGGCTAATTATAACTGAAATATGGTATAAAATAGTCTTGGAATGGTGAGAATGAGTATAGATGGATAATTCTAACTGAAATATGCTGTTAAATGGGCGTACAATGGTGAAAACGTGTATAAATGGTTGATTCTGATCAAACTATGGTGTAGAATGAGCATAGATTGGTGGAACCGAGTATCGAAATGTAATTTGTAACTGAAATAATGTATCAAATGCAAGTAGAATGGCGGAAACGAGTATAAATGATTGATTCTATAACTGAAATACAGTATCGTTTGAGCGTACAATGATGAAAATAAGTATAAGATGGGTAATTATAAACGAAATATGGTATAAAGTAGTCGTAGAATGGTAAAAATAAGTATAGATGGGTGTTTCTAACCAAAATATGATGTAAAATGCACGTACACTGGTGAAATCGAGTATAGATGGGTGATTCTAATTGAAATATGGTGTGGAATGGGAGTAGATTGGTGAAACCAAGTACAAATTCGTGATTCTAACCAAAATATGTTAAAAATGTGGCGCAGATTTGTGAAAGCGAGTATAGAAATATAATTTCTAACTGGAATAATGTATCAAATGCTTGTTGAAGGCTGAAAACGAGTATAAGTGATTCATTCTAACTGAAATACGATATAGTTTGAGTGTACAATGATGAAAATAAGTATAAGATGGGTAATTAAAAACGAAATATTGTATAAAGTATTCATAAAATGGTAAAAATGAGTGTAGATGGGTGATTCTAACCGGAATAGGGTATAAAATCGGCATACAATAGTGAAATCAAGTATATATGGGAGATTCTAATCAAAATATGTTGTAGAATGGTAGTAAATTGGTAAAATCGAGTACAAATGCGTGATTCTAACCAAACTATAGTAAAAATGGCATAGATTTGTTGAAACTGATATAGAAATGTATTTTATAACCAAAATAATGTATCAAATGCTCGTAGAATGGTGAAAACAGTATAAATGATTGATTCTAACTAAAATACGGTATAGTTTGAGCGTACAATGTTAGAAATAAGTATAAGATGCGTAATTATAATTGAAATATGGTATAAAGTAGTCATAGAATGCTAAAAATGAGTATAGATTGGTGATTCTAACCGAAATATGTTGTAAAGTAGGCGTACAATGGTGAAATCGAGTATAGATTGATGATTCTAATTGGAATATGGTATAGAATGGGAGTAGATTGGTGAAACCAAAAACAAATGCGTGATTCTAAGAAAAGTGGCGTAGAATTGTTGAAACGGGTATAAAAATGCAATTGCTTACCGAAATAATGTATAAAGTGCTCGTAGAATGGTAAAAACGAGTATAGATGATTGATTCTAACTGAAAACAATATATTATGAGCATACATTGATGAAAACGAGTTTTAGATGGGATAATAATTATAGCCGAAATATGGAATAAAGTAGTCGTGGAATTGTGAATACGAGTATAGATCGATGATTCTAACTAAAATATGGTGTAAATGGTGACAACGAGTATAGACAGGTGATTCTAATCAAAATATGATGTAAAATGGGTGTATATTGGTGAAACCGATTATCGATGCATGATTCTAACCAAAATGTAGTAATAAAAAGTGGCGTTGATTTGTGAAAACGAGTATAGAACTGAATTTGTATCCAAAATAATATATGATGTAAAATGGGCGTACAATGGTGAAATCAAGTACAAATTGTAATGTCCCATCCCGCTCAGTCCAATCGGAAGAATCAAAATGCCAACGGCGTTCGACTTAGCCATGCAACGGCATGCTCGAAGTACTGCTTGGTCGAGGCAACTCCTCACTCAGGTGGGTGGCTTTGGTGAACTTGCCTCAGCTTGGCCTTCACACTAATAAAACAAAAGTTTTCAAATGCACAAGTAGGCTTGATAATAAAAGAGGCAAATGCACATAGCTAAGGGAATAATCCCAAGTTGGGTCAGTGGGAGTTAGAATATGGAAAGGTCCACGGTCGGCTTAGAATTGTGCAAGACGTGCTTTTAAAACGACACTCAGTCTTTTATCCCGTGTCTTGGGAGAAAGGAATGTTGGTCTATGTTGCCACAAAGCTATCAACTTTGTATAAGTCATAGACGTCGCACGTATGAATGCTTGTTAAAGCATGCACGGTCACAACATCCAATGCTTGGCATAGCAAAAGTGTCACACAAGTCTCAATGTACGTTTCCATGGTGCAAGGGCTTGGCATAGCCTTGCTCATCCCACGAGTTAAGTTGTATCGCACGATGGAGTTAGGCAAAAGTTATGTCAAGGGCTATCGAAGTAGTAGCAAGCACGGTCCCATGATTTCTTCGGGTGGTTATAGCCACACAGTCCTACAGTCTCAAAGCTCGTACTGTCGCACAGAACACAAATTGATTTAAGGCACGTATCAAATAATCGTCCTTGAGTTAAGTAAATGATAGGGCAACATAGAAGAATACTCGCGACCGTGGGTCGTTAAGGCATTCTCAAATATTGGGAGTCTCAACACAGTCCTGAAAAATGTGGTAACACTAGAAGAGTACGAGTAATGACTGTGTAAGACGGTAGTTCGAGTCGAGTCTTGCATGGTCATTGGACAACTTGTGCACAAGGGAAAATTTTCTCGGAATGACAAACCTGGGGCTACAGGATCGTTCCGGCCTAGGAGGAAACCCGGTATAGCCGAGCTGGGAGTACCGCTCAGGTTATTCGGAAACTTTCAACGGGGCTCGCTACTTGCACTGAAAGGGTCGCCGAATAGCAAAGCTATAAGTCTAGGATAGCTTGTGGTGCTAGTGACTATTTCATATAGATGAGTCGGCATATTAGCGGCGATCCGCGTGCATGCCTTTGGATTGAGTCAAGATTTGTGTGCACGGTACCAATGAGTCGAGTTGAATGTGTGCACGAATTGCAACACAATGTTTGGGACTAAGATTTGGCTGCAACGAAGACACCGTGCTATGGCACGAAGTGTGGCGTTGGTTAGTGAGTCATTGACACAAAAGTATAAGTAAGTTGGATTAAGTCATTTAGAGTTTATGTCATGAAGGGCCGTAAGGGAAAATTTGTTAAGTGGTACTCAGTTGTGAGGCACGGCCTCATCGTGGATGCATGAATAGAGTTGATGGCACGACAGTGTGATTGAGTCTTAAAGTATGGGCCGAAAGGCATGCACGAGTCGATAAGTTGACGTTATTGGCACGAGAAGGGTCTAGAGGCAAGGATGAGTAAGTTATCGGTGCGATAACACGGTGATGGTCTAGAGACACAAGTAGGCGAGGCATCTATGTCCTAAAATCGATCCTAAGGCAAGAATATAAAGACAATCATAAAGGGTTTATGTTGCACAAAGTAAATGAACTTGTTGGTTTTGTATGGGTGGGCGATGAGCTCACTCCACCAGTATAGTTGAGTACTGACACCCACACAGTTTCCATGTGCAGGCACAGGTAGAAGCTCGTTGGCGCGGAGGTCGCTTGGATGCATCGAGGCACGGAGTTCCTTGGCGTTTCGAGGCATGCGGCCGCATGGAGTCTGGACTTATACGGGACATAATGTATGGACATCGTCTATCTGAAGCATCCGCTGGCTCATCAAATTGTACTGAGAGATGAGAGAGAGAGAGAGAGAGAGCAGAGTGACCTGTATTGTGAGAAGAGTGAGACTGAGTAATTGTAATCATGGCCACGTGCCACATTGTAATCTTCGTTTTAATATAAATAAAGAGTTCTCATTTTGTATACTCATGTTACCTTCATTATTCAATATTTCTGCTTGGGACTTCTGTGCAACGTCCCCGTCACTTAGTCAATCATCGGCCGTTATGGAACCCGCCTTACGTGAGCGCAACCTAGGCTCATGCGACATCACGCCTTAACGGGGACGATCGGTCCTACGCACTACAACAAATAGGGCATACAATAGCAGTTTACCTATAGCGTTCCAGCCTCCCTGCTATAGAATGTCATCATCAATAGCGTTCATTAGTCAGTGCTATTAAAAGGTAATACAATAGCAGTTTATCTATAGCGTCTGAGCCTCCCTGCTATTATAATATCATCATCCATAGCGTTCATAGGAAATGCTATTAAAAGTGTATACAATAGCAGTTTATCTATAGCGTTTATGCCTCCCCGCTATTAGAAGTGTCATTATCAATAGCGTTCATTATGCAGTGCGATTAAAGGTATAGTTTTTTCTGACCATTGCTGTGCCCGTATGTGTAAGGGTGAGCATTATTCGGTTTTGGACCGAAATTCGAATCGAACCTAACCGAATAAGAGATTCGGTTCATTTGAAAAATAATTTGGTGGGATTTCGCGGTTTCGAAAATACTAAATTTTTTTATTCGGTTTCGGTTTAAAACCGAAAACCCCAATAAGATTTATTAATTTATAAAAATCCTAATTCTATGATATATATATATAACAAAAAAGTGTACAAACTTATAATTTCTTTAATATAATTAAAATATGATTTCTATTTATTCGGTTTAACCGAATAAATCGATCAAATAACCAAATAGTTTATTTGGTTCGGTTCGGTTTTGGTTTTGGCTAATTTTGGTTCGGTTTCGGTTTTGTAGTTTTTGAATTTCGGTTTATTTGGTGTTGACTATTTTGTTTCGGTTGAAACCGCGAATAAACAGAAGGCTCAGTACCCCTACATATGTCAAAGTAAGGTATCCAGTTTGATTAGTCAGAAGCATCACAATTGAACTATCTACTGTTCTAATCATATGGAAGAAGCAACACAGTTTTATAAAATATATTTTATATTTAATAAATAAGTTATAGTATGTTGTGACTGCTATAGGAGCGATTCAGTTTTGCTACATAAAATTATAGCGTTCTCCATAGCGGGCGATCCCGTCCGTTAGATGTTTCGCAATTAAATCGGAACCGTCCATAGCAAAACGCTATGTTGTATGTTTGAAAAAACATTATTGTATTCTCCAGCTCATAAGCTGGGCGCCTAACTGGAAAACCCCCTTCAACTCCTATAATCTGGGCGTGTAACAGGAAACCCTTCAACTCCTCTAACGAAAAACCCTCTCTCCTCCTCATAACTCTCTCTCACGAAAACCCTCTCTCCTCCTCATCTTCTTCTCCCTGTCGCCAAACCCTCTTTCGGCAACGCTCTTCCGCAGGTAACCCTCTTCCCCTCACGAAACCATCCCTCTTCCTCATCTTCTTCTCTCTGTCTCTCTCTCCCCTTACGAAAATCCTAAAAATCGACCGACTATCCATAGCAAAATGCTATTTTCAATTTTTTCCCCCGTCAATAAAGTATCTATCAGTGGCGGTGTATATGTGCCTCCTCGATTTGTCGAAATTAGGGTTCGACTTTGGATGGATTTTTTTTGGTTTTCATGAGGGATGTTATAGTTTTATTGGATCGATTTGTTGGATCGGCTTTGGATTGATTATTTGGGCTTTGGATGGATTATTTGGGGTACATGTGACTCCTCGATTTCGTGGATCTATTTGTCGGAAATTAGGGTTCGGCTTTGGATAGAAATTATGTCATTGGTTTGTTTCTATGTTTGATGTTATAGTTTGGATGTTATAGTTTTATTGGATCGATTTGTTTTTGTGTTTGATGTTATTGGTTTGTTTTAGGAACCCTAAATTTGTGAAGTGTTGAAGAAGAAGAAAGTGCCACGATTTTGTCATCGCTCTGTAAGTCATTCCTTTTCCATATATAATTTGTTTATATTTTTGGTTTGTTTCAGGAAGTGACAATTATTGTTGTTTACTAATGCATGTACAAAGTCTAAATTATTTAATTTAAAACTCTTTAGGGCCACGTACAAATTATTTTTGGTGTTATCAAGCTCGATATAAGCAAGTTGTGGGTGTCAACATGTTGAATAAAGATTGGGTTCATCTTAACAAGTATTGAAATTCTTTTCACTATACTAATGTGTTCACTTAATTAAATCCATCTTTATGTCTTATTTATGTTGTAATTATTTTGTATTTTTTAGGAATACAACATTGTATAAGAAATATGTCCGTCAGTTTGTGGATTTTCCAAGTCAAATGCAAAGACTCCAGACTTTATGTTATGTCCCTGCATTGATTGTAAGAATTTGTGTCGTGGTAATGAAGATATGATTTTACTTCATTTGCTAAGACATGGGATGGATATGTCTTATACAACTTGGATTTGGCATGGGGAAGGAATTTCAAATTTGGAACAGACAGAGGATACTAATATAATTGAAGATGCATATGTTCAAAATGAACCCAATGCTGAACCTATCAAAGAAGAAAGGGATGATGGATTAACAACCTTATTGAAGGATGCAAATAATCCATTATACCCAAGTTGCAAAAAGTATACTAGGTTAACGACAACCGTTATTTTATACAAGCACAAGTCTATGTATGGAATTTCTAATAAATGTTTTAGTCATCTTTTGGAAATATTGCATGCTATTTTACCTGATGGAAATACAATTCCAGAATCCTCACGTGACGCTGAATCGTTGCTTAAGACATTTGAGCTTGATTGTGAGAAGATAGATGCATGTCCCAATGACTGTTGTCTATACAGAAAAGAATTAAAAAATGAGGAAAAATGTAAAAAATGTGGATTGGAACGGTGGAAGAAAGATAAGATTGGCAAAATTCAAGAAGGAGTTTCAGCAAAAGTACTAAGGTACTTTCCGATAATTCCAAGGTTCAGAAGAATGTTTCAGACACCTGAATCGGCTGAAAACATTAAGGTGGCATTATAATCACAAAAGTGAAGATGACATCATGAGACATCCTGTGGACTCCTTATCATGGAAGACAATTGATATGAAGTGGCCCTCTTTCGCAGAAGAGCCACTGCAACCTTAGACTTGGCCTTACTGCAGACGGGTTTAATCCTTTCGGCGATCTTAGCTCTTCATATAGTTGTTGGCCAGTGATGCTCACGACATACAATCTCCCACCATGGCTATGCATGCGAAAAGAAAATATAATGTTGACACTACTAATTCCTGGACCGAAGCAACCTGGAAATGATATAGATGTTTATTTACAGCCACTAATAGATGATTTGCTAGAGCTATGGAACAATGGAGTGCATGCGTATGATGCATTTAGTAAATCTTTTTTCAACTTGAAAGCAATTTTGATGTGGACAATAAATGATTTTCCAGCTTATGGTAACCTAGCTGGATGTACTTCCAAAGGAAAAGTTGGATGTCCCATATGTGGAGTGAATACATGTTCAAAATGGTTAAAATATAGTAGGAAAACCGTCTACATGGGACACAGACGTTTTCTTCCAGCCAAGCATCCATTTAGGTTGAAAAAAAGTTGGTTTGATGGCAAGCAAGAACATAGGGAATCACCTAGATTAATGACTGGATCAAAAAATTTAGAAGGACTAAGAAATATGACAAATGATTTTGGGAAAGGAAAAGACAATGGCCAAAGAAAGAGGCAATCTTCAGAGATGTGGAAGAAGAAGTCAACATTTTTTCACTGCCGTATTGGGAGGTAATATCATATTATTTTCATATGTATTTTGTAAATTGTTTCCAATTGACCTTTCTATTCTTTTTTGGGTTTTGTAGCATCTCATTTTGCGCCATAATTTGGATCTAATGCACATAGAAAAGAACTGGTGTGATAGCGTGGTTGGTACATTGCTAAATGCAAAAGGAAAATCGAAGGATGGCATAGAATCACATAAGGATTTGGAAGAAATGGGCATTCGACAAGTTTTGCATCCAGAATTAAGAAATAAGAGATTTTTTCTTCCACCGGGACCGCACACCCTTTCAAAGAAAGAAAAGAAAATTTTTTGCAAGAGATTATATAACTTGAAGTTGCCCGATGGTTACTCTTCAAACATTGGAAACTGTATATCCGTAGAAGAATGCAAAATAACATGACTCAAGTCGCATGATTGTCACATGTTAATGCAACAGTTGTTGCCTGTGGCATTGAGAGGTCTTCTTCTAAAAGGACCAAGGATTGCAATATTTCGAATTTGTGCATTTTTTAATGTCTTGTGCCAAAGAGCTATCGATAGAGAACAAATAGAGAAATTAGAGGAAGAAATTGTTGAGATATTATGCTTGTTTGAAAGGTATTTTCCTCAATTTTTCTATATCGTGATTCATTTACCAATCTACTTGTTGACATATTATGTTTGGTTGAAAGGTATTTTCCTCCTTCATTTTTCTATATCATGATTCATTTGCCAATCCATCTGGGGCGTAAAGCTAAATTAGGTGGCCCAGTCCATTATCGTTGGATGTATCCGTTTGAAGGTGATCGTTTGTTTTCTTTTTATTGATTTCATTCATTCGTTTGCTTACTTTAAATAAAAATTATTTTTTTCTCGTAGATACATAAAGATCCTTAAAGGATACATTAGAAATCGTGCACGTCCTGAAGGTTGTATAGTAAAATATTATCTTGCTGACGAGAGCATGAGATTTGTTAGTGGGTACATGAAACAAGTTGCTGAGATGGATCATCGTCCAAATAGAAATGAAGATATTGAAAATGATGCGATTTCCGATGGCCGTCCAATTTCAAAAGGAACAATAATGACATTGGATAAACAACAGCTACAAAGTGCTCACCGTTATGTATTGTTCAATATGGATGAAGTCGAACCTTATCTAGAGTAAGTTATAAGAAAACATACTAACTCCAATGTATCTTGCCAATATCTATAATTAATATCATATAAAATTGTTTCCCTATTATGATGCACTTGAAGGAATTGAAACTTTCGGATAGACAACTTGTTCAAAATGAAAATTTACTTCAAGATCGTCATTCGAAGGAATTGTCATCTTGGTTAAAAAAGAAGGTCCCAATTTCTTTTTTTAGTACCCTTAGCACATTATTTTCCAAACAATGTATGTCCTTACCTTTTGTTTTGATTTTGAACAGATTGAGGGACAATCCTGTGGAAACATATCTGACATGTTAAGAGGGCTTGCATATGGCCCTTCAAAACATGTTGTGTCTTATTCAGGATTTGTTATCAATGGTAACCGCTACCATACAAAGGATGCTGAGAACTCTAGGCAGAACAGTGGTGTCTCACTTGAGGCAACAACCATTTGTAGATCCAGCTCGAAGGATAGGAACCAAGTCACCGATACAGTTGCCTACTATGGAGTACTTAAGAATATATTTTGCTTGGATTATCATACCTTTCACATTCCTATTTTTGATTGTGATTGGGCTAGCACAACAAATGGTGTCAAAATAGAAGATGAGTTTACCTTGGTTAACCTTCACCAAGGAAAACACCGCTTTGAAAGAGACTCATTTATTCTAGCATCACAGGCAACCCAAGTATTTTACTCTAAGGACACTGCTTCATCTAATTGGCATGTTGTGTTAAAGGCACCAGCAAGAGGTTTTCAAGATATGGATATATGGACGTTGATCAAAATGTCTTTACACCATCATGAGCACCAGTGGATGTATCAAAACTAGATAAGAATGTTGAGGATGGTAGTGATAGTTATCTTAGAAAGGATTGTAAGGGCATTTATGTTTAAGAGGTCTTTTTCCTCTATATTTAATCTTATGAAACACTCTATATGGTTTAATTGGTCTCTATGTTTCATTAGTTTTTATTATTGGTATATGCAGGTTTTTAAAACACTCTATATGGTTTAATTGGTCTCTATGTTTCATTAGTTTTTATTATTGGTATATGCAGGTTTTTAAAACACTCTATATGGTTTAATTGGTCTCTATGTTTATTAGTTTTTATTATTGGTATATGCAGGTTTTTAGTATTCTTTGTTAAGGTTGTGCTGCTTCATCTATACAATCAGTAGTTTTTTTTTAGATTTTGGTTTTTTTAAATGCTTCACAATATAGGGTCTGTGAACTTCGTTTTAGTATTTGATACTCCAAAATGGTTTAAATGCTTCGTTTTTAAATGCTTCACCGATACAGTCCTTCAATGTCTGTATCTTCAATGTCTGTATCACTCAATGGTTGCATAGGCTTGTTTTGCTCATAAATTGGAGTTCTATAAATTGATAGAATCCATGGGAATTGGAATCATGGAATCAAATTCAAATTTGATGTTATATGGCATACTGCAATTTGGTGGATTCAAAATTCTCATTGCTTGTTTAATGTTCATGGAAATAACAAGTCCTGCAATTAGATGGCATACTGCAATTAGGTTGCACAGGAGAAACTGATGGTACTATTAGCTGTGTAATTTATACCCGACTTTAATTTGTCTGTATTAATTTGGCGCCAAATGGTACTATTAGCTGTGTACATTGTTTGGAATCATGGAATCAAATTCAAATTTGATGTTTAGATGGCATACTGTAATTTGGTAGATTCAAAATTCTCATTGCTTGTTTAATGTTCATGGAAATAACAAGTCCTGCAATTAGATGGCATACTGCAATTAGGTTGCACAGGAGAAACTGATGGTACTATTAGCTGTGTACATTGTTTGCATCTCATCCCATTACACTGCCCAGTCCAATTAATTTCCTGCAAAAGCTTGATCAGGTCCTGGACTTCAAGTCCTGCAAACAATGTACAGTCCTTCAATGTACAGTCCTTCGATGTACAGTTTATGATACTTTATGATACTCTACTTGTCATAATTTAGTATTTGATACTCTATGATACTCTACTTGTAATAATTTGTTTCTTTAATATTTGCTTATTTTCTAATCATTATCAGCGAGTAATTCTTGCTCGTAGCTACCCTATCTTGCAATGACACCAAGGAAAAGGAGAAATGATGGTGAAGCTGAGGTAAATAACCTTCAACATGTATTTGAAATTAAGCTTACATAAATCTCATTTATTTCTTACTATTTTAATATATATATGTTGCATATTTGTAGTCTTCAAAATGCGCAAAAAAGAGAGCAAAGAAGCAAAGACAAGGCATCGAGGCTGCTCTTGTGAACAATCAAAATTCTGGTCTCTATATAAGTGAGCAAGAAGGTTCGAATGTGGTAAGGATCAAGCACATATTTTCACAGATTTTTGGGAATGTTGTGGGAATGTTGTTCTCAGAACTGCACTGTGTTCTAAGAACAAGCATAAATGCCAATTGTTGCAAAACAAGCACATATTTTCTATAGCAATGCTTACATATATTTCTAATGCATAAATGCCAACTGTGTTCTTGTAGAGTGCAAATCAAGCGAGTAAATCTACAAAGAAGCACAAGAAGGAAAAGAAGCACAAGAAGCAAAGGAAGGACAAGGAAAAATGTTCTAATGAAGAACAAGGAAAAGAAGCATCAAATGAGGGACAAGAACCAGAAGATTCAAATGGCGAAGAAGAACCACAAGCTTCAAATGAAGGCAAAACAGAGAGAACAATAAGGACTAGGGGACCCACTAGGTGTAGTGCTTGGCCCGTTGAAAGTGGCAAAAGGCTAGAGGTGGAGTTAAATGAAAATGGTCAACCAATTGGAAGGAACTCGAAACATCTTTCAACTTTTGTCGGATGTTTGACACGTGAAATGGTACCAATAACGTTCGATGATTGGAGACATATACCTTCTGAGAGCAAGGACTTCTATTGGAAAGTTGTTACAGTAAGATGAAAGTTTACATTCTTTTTTAAATGTAGTTTATATCTACTATCTTCCTAATAATTACTTATGACTATTTTGTACTTGTAGCAAAAATTTACATTCATGGAGCGCGATGAGGAGGCAAACATGTATGTCATCCAACAAATGGGAAGACTTGCTAGGGCCAACAAATCAAAATTGGGGAAATATTTGAAGAGAAAGCTGAATGACATAGACCCGGTAGATTGGGAACTATTCGTTAAGAAAAGATCATCAAAACAATTTAAGGTATGTTGAATAAATATTTTTTGAAGCTTCAATGTCTAACATTTAAGGTATTATCTAATAATGTGCATGTGTTGTACGTAGGAGAGGTTACAAAGTTTAAACAAATGAGAGGAAAATAAACAATGCCGTACCTTGGAAGTAGAAAAGGCTTTGCTCGCATTGCCGATGAAATATTGGTAAGTATAAAGTATTTTTTTTTCATTCGTATTTATAACTCTCTACTTATCAATGCCAATTTTACCTAATACAATGCAGAGAAGGGAGGGACCATGTCCTATCGATAAGGTTAGACTTCGTGCTTGGATCCAGGGGATATACTACTGGGGAAGGTGTAGCTAAGCACTCAAAGGACAACGAGCTCATTGTATGTACACAATTACCTTCTTATGGATAGTATATTTTTTTCTTCTTGTATTGACAGTCAAGCGTTGTCCAACGGAGACTAATTCTAGTTTTCTTCATCGTAATTTCAGCAAAAAGCCAAGGAAATCCTTCTTGCACCGCCTTCAGAGGGATTCCAACAATTAGATGAAGGTGATGCACTTTCACAAGTAGTACGAGAATCTGAAAAACGGGGTAGGATTAGAGGAGCCGGAGCAACTAAATCTAAATTAGTTGCTCAAAATAAGCATTCTCAAACAGTAGTTTGACTGGAAAACACAATTGAATCAATGCAGGACGAAATTGACTCAATGTCAAAATTAGTTAAAGAACAAGCAAAGTTGATAGAGACTTTGATGAAAAATAAGGTAAGCGCGTAGGAATTCTAGATTGACTCTTGTTTTATTTCACTTTGATATTTTTTTTATACACTACCTATGACGCTTGCCTTGTTTAGGAATGTGATCAACAAAAAGATGATGATGTTGAGGTGAGTGTAGAGGAGAGAAATTCCCAAAGTAAAGTTGACTCAATGCAAGGGCAAATCAACTCCATATCAAAGTTACTTGAACAACAAATTAAATCAACTACTTGGTACATTAATGAAAAGTCAGGTAAGTCATCAAAAATGACCACTTGTAACAAATCTATATTTTTCTTTTTGGTAATTACATGTAACTGTTTTCCTCAATAGGATCAAGATAAGATGACCAATGAGAAGAACGACGAGAACACTAAAGAGGAGGAGGAGAACAATGAGGGCAGCAATGATGATGAGAACACTAAAGAGGAGGAGAACAACAGTGGCGACGAGAATGATTTTGAAGTAAAGGTCATTTCAAAATCTCCATCTACTCCACAGGTAATATATCTCTAATAACAAATAGAAGTATTGTAACTCGAATGATATTTAATATTTTTGAGCTTCAATCTTTGTTGTAGTCACATCATCATCTGTCAAAGGACAAAAATGCGAGTTACTCGATTGGACGGGAAATAAGAACGAAGTTGTTGCAATTGGACGATGGATCACCGATGATCCGAATGTGCCGGTTCACGGTTATCCTCTTGGACAAGGTGCATCCCGTGTTTGGGTAGATATAGTGGTACAACCCAAAGCTCTATTGTTTAGGCCGTGTTTTGGTAACGACACAGTAGGGGAAATCATTGGATGTACCACGGCTTGGCCAACAGACCACATTATGTCGTTTGAAGACTAGGTACGTCTTTAATAAAGTACCTCTAAATGCTATACTAAATTCCTACACACTATACTTTAATTCATGCAAAATAAAAACTAATCCTACATACTCTTTGATACTAATTTCTACTTATCTGCACACTTCTTCAATAATCTGAACTTATAATCTACTGTTTACTGAAAATAGCATCAAGATCACTTCTTCACATTCTATTACACTACTCACGGTTATCCTCTTGGACAGGGGGACCCCTTATGTTTTACTCACTGTTTTACTCACTGTTTTAACAAGATCAATTTTTCATCATAAAAATAGCATCAAGATCAATTTTTCTAGGCATCTGCACACTTCTGGTACAGCAACTACATAAAACAAACTTTATTCTTTACTTGATTACTTGGATCAACCTGCAACAAATGCCAATTGGCAAAATATAAACAATAACGCATTTGTATAAAATATTTTTGGAACAAAACTGAACAAAAATAAGGATCCATTAGTTTTTTCTGAACTTTACAACTTACTGAACTTTACTGAACTTTACTGCAATTAAACATTCACTAATGATTTTCTTTACTGCAATTAAACATTCACTAATGAACTTTACTGCAATTAAACTGAACAAAACTGAACAAACTGAACAAAACTGAACAAAACTTTACAACTTACTGAACTTTACTGCAATTAAACAAACTTTCATTCTTTCATTAGTTTTTTCTTTACACTAATGATTTACCCCCTATTTTTGTGTAGGTTGGATGAAGGAAGAGGATGCTTTATGAGGAGTTTTGGTTGTGGATGGGCTCGAAGGGAGCTAAATGTTAGATAGTCAACATTTTGGGATATATGTAGCTGACTACACTGTTAATATTTTATTTTTGGACATATGTTTGGTACTACTTCGTTGTTCTACATGGAGAAATTAAGGATTTTGAATGTTTGGTACTACTTGGTTGTTCTACATATATTAGACAGTTAAATTAATGAATTTAGTTATGTTCGGAATTCATTCTATGATTGGTTCGCATTTAAATTTTTGAATACCTGCATTTTGTGTAACTGTGGTCTGCAATAGTATCCTGATGTGCTGCATTCTGCAAATTTTTGAATACAGAATTTTGATTCTGCAACAGCATCCTGACATGCTAGTTGCACATATAATAGCAGGAAAGAAAAGCTATATAAAGCAGCTATATATCGAAACGCTATTAACAAACAATAACATACAGGAACGCAATTAAAAATAAACAGCGTTCAAGAACGACATAAAACATTTATAGCGTTAACAAATGTTATTAATGAACTATAGCGTTCGTAAAGGCTATGTAAACTATATAGCGTTTGTAAGTGCTATAACTGGTCTATAGCGTTCATGAACGCTACAAAATATTAATAGCGTTCATGAAAGCTATTAAAGTTCTATAGCGTTCCTATTTGCTATAACTGCAATATAGTGTTTCAAAATGCTATACATTGTCTATAGCGTCGACGAACGCTATAATCCATAAATAGCGTTCGTGAACGCTATAACTTTATAGCGTTCTTGTACATGGGGTTATTATAGCGGGGGCATATATAGCGGGCAGAATATGCTATAATATGCATTCTACAGCGTTCAGCGCACGCTATCATATCCTATATCTGTTGTAGTGACGGGACCGGGACGCGACATAGATGGGTGATTCTAATCAGACTATGGTGTAGAGTGGGAGTAGATTGTTGAAACCAAGTATAAATGCATGATTCAAACAAAAATATGGTACAAAAAATGGCATAGATTTGTGGAAAGAGGTATAGAAATGTAATTTCTAACCGGAATAATATACCAAATGCTCGTAGAATAGTGAAAACAAGTATAAATAATTGATTCTAACTGAAATACGATATAGTTTGAGCGTACAATGATGAAAATAAGTATAAGATGGGTAATTATAACCGAAATATGGGTTAATTAGTTGTACCCCCTATGGTTTGTACATATTTTGGTAACTGTTTTCGTTGTTTCAAAAATAAAGAACACCCTCTGGCTGCTTAATTTTCTACTCATTTTCTTCTATGCACCAGGGGGTACAACTAATTAACTTTATAAACCAGGGGGTGTTCTTTATTTTTAAAACAACAGGGACAGTTACCAAAATACGTACAAACCATAGGGGGGTACAACTAATTAACCCCCGGAATATAGTATAAGGTAGTCGTCGAATGGTAAAATTGAGTATATATAGGTGGTTATAACCGAAATATGATGTAAAAGGCGTATAATGGCGAAGATGAGTATATATTGGTGATTCTAATCGAAATAGGGTATAGAATGGGAGTAGATTGGTGAAACCGAGTACAATCTAACCAAAATATGGTAAAATACGTGGAGTAGATTTCTGGAAACGAGTATAGAAATGTAATTTATAACCGAAATAATGTATCAAATGCTTGTAGAATGGTGAAAACGAGTATAAATAATTGATTGTAACTGAACACGGTATAGTATAGTATGAGCGTACAGTGCCGAAAATGAGTTTTAGATGGGTACTTATAACCGAAATATAGAATAAAGTAGTGTTGGAATTGTGAAAACGAGTATAAATAATTGATTCTAACTGAATTACGGTTTAATTTGATAGTACAATAATGAAAATGAGTATTAGCTAGATGAGTAACTATAAACTAAATAGGATATAAAGTAGTCGTGGAATTGTGACAATGAGTATAGATGGGCAATTCTAACCAAAATATGAAGTAAAATGGACATAGAATGGTAAAAATGAGTATAGATGGGTGATTCTAATCGAAATATTTTGTAAAATGGAAGTTGATTGGTAAACCGAGTACATATACGTGATTCTAACCAAAATATGGTAAGAAAGTGTCATAGATTTATGGAAATGAGTATAAAAATATAATTTATAACCGTAATAACGTATCAAATGCTCATAGAATGGTGCAAACGAGTCTGAGTAGAGTATAGTTTGAGCATATAATAATGAAAATGAGTATTATATGGGTAATTATGATCGAAATATGGTAAGAAGTAGTCATGGAATGGTAAAAATGAGTATAAATAGATGATTTTAACCAAAACCTGGTGTAAAATAGGCGTACAATGGTGAAAAAGAGTATGTAAATGAATTTGGAACCAAAATAATATATCAAATGCTCGTAGAATGGTGGAAAGGAGTACACATAATTGATGCTAACAGAAATACGATATAGTTTGAGTGTACAATGATGAAGATAAATGTTAGATGGCTAATTATAACCGAAATATGGTATAAAATAGTTGGATTGGTGAGAATGAGTATAGATGGATAATTCTACCAGTTTAAAATATGTTGTAAATGGGCGTACAATGGTGAAAATGAGTATAAATGGGTGATTCTGATCAAAATATAGTGTTGAATGAGCGTAGATTGGTGGAACCGAGTATCGGGATGTAATTTGTAACTGAAATAATGTATCAAATGCTCGTAGAATGGTGGAAACGAGTATAAATGATTGACCATATAACTGAAATACAGTATCGTTTGAGCGTACAATGATGAAAATAAGTATAAGATGGATAATTATAAACAGAATATGGTATAAAGTAGTTGTAGAATGGTAAAAATAAGTATAGATGGGTGATTCTAACCAAAATATGATGTAAAATGCGCGTACATTGGTAAAAACAAGTATAGATGGGTGATTCTAATTGAAATATGGTGTGGAATGGGAGTAGATTGGTGAAACCAAGTACAAATGCGTGATTCTAATCAAAATATGGTAAATAAACGTGGCGTAGATATGTGGAAACGAGTATAGAAATATAATTTCTAACTGGAATAATGTATCAAATGCTTGTTGAATGATGAAAATGAGTATAAATGATTCATTCTAACTGAAATAGGTATAATTTGAGCGCATAATGATGAAAATAAATGTTAGATAGCTAATTATAACCGAAATATGGTATAAAATAGTCTTGGATTGGTGAGAATGAGTGTATATGGGTGATTCTAACCGGAATATGGTATAAAATAGCTGTACAATAGTAAAATAGAGTATATATTGGTGATTTTAATCGAAATATGCTGTAGAATGGGAGTAGATTGGTAAAATCGAGTTCAAATGCGTGATTCTAAGCAAAATATGGTAAAAATGGCATAGATTTGTTGAAACGGGTATAGAAATGTATTTTCTAACCGAAACAATATATCAAATGCTCGTAGAACGCTGAAAACTAGTATAAAAGATAGATTCTAACTAAAATATCGTGTAGTTTGAGCGTACAATGTTAGAAATAAGTATAAGATGCGTAATTATAACCGAAATATGGTATAAAGTAGTAGAATGGTAAAATTGAGTATAGATTGGTGATTCTAACTAAAGTATGATGTAAAATGGGTGTACAATGGGAAAACGAGTATAAATGGGAGATTCTATTCAAAATATGGTATAGAATAGACATAGATTGGTAGAACCGAGTATTGAATTGTAACTTCTAACTGAAATAATGTGTCAAATGCTCGTAAAGTGGTGAAAACGAGTATAAATGGTTGATTTTATAACTGAAATACAATATCGTTTGAGCGTACAATGATGAAAATAAGTATAAGATAGGTAATTGTAAATGAAATATATTATAAATAGTTGTAGAGTAGTGAAAATAAGTATAGGTTGGTATTCTAACCAAAATATGATGTAAAATGGGAGTACATTGGTGAAATTGAGTATAGATAGGTGATTTTAATCTAACGATACTGTAGAATGGGAGTTGATTACTGAAACCAAGTACAAATGTGTGATTCTAACCAAAATATTGTAAAAAAAGATGCCATAGATTTGTGGAAATGAGTATAAAAATGTAAATTCTAACTGAAATAATGTATCAAATGCTCGTTGAAGGGTGAAAACGAGTATAAAAGATTCATTCTAACTGAAATACGGTATAGTTTGAGCGTACAATGATGAAAATTAGTATAAGATGGATAATTATAAGTGAAATATGGTATAAAGTAGTCGTGGTCCGTAGAATAGTGAAAATGAGTGTAGATGGATGATTCTAACCGGAATATGGTGTAAAATAGGCGTACAATAGTGAAATCAAGTATAGATGGGAGATTCTAACCAAAATAATGTATCAAATGCTCGTAGAATGGTGAAAACGAGTATAAATGATTGTCTAACTAAAAACGGTACAATATGAGCGTACATTGACAAAAATGAGTCTTAGATGGGATAATAATTGTAACCGAAATATGGAATAAAGTAGTCATAGAAATATGAAAACGAGTATAGATCGATTATTCTAACCGAAATATGGTATAAAATGGTGAAAACGAGTATAGACGGATGATTCTAATCAAATATGGTGTAAAATGAGTGTAGATTGGTGAAATCGATTATCGATGCATGATTCTAACCAAAATATAGTAATAAAAAGTGGCGTTGATTTATGAAAACGAGTATATAAATGAATTTGTAACCGAAATAATGTATCAAATGGTCATAGAAGGGTGAAAAGCTGAAATAGGGTATAGTTTGAGCATACAATGATGAAAATGAGTATTAGATGGGTAATTATAACCGAAATATGGTATGAAGTAGTAATGGAATGGGTGATTCTAACCAAAATATGGTATAAAATGGACGTACAATTGTGAAAACGAGTATATAAATGAATTTATAACCGAAATAATATATCAAATGTTCGTAGAATTGTTAAAACGAGTACACATGATTAATTCTAACTAAAATATTGTATAGTTTGATCGTACAATAATAAAAATAAATGTTAGATGGATAATTATAACAGAAATATGGCATAAAATAGTCGTGAAATGGTGAGAATGAGTATAGATGGATAATTCTAACTAAAATATGATATAAAATGGGCGTATAATGGTGAAAATGAGTATAGATGGGAGATTCTAATCAAAATATGGTGTAGAATGGGCGTAAATTGGTGGAACCGTGTATCGAAATATAATTTCTAACTGAAATAATGTACCAAATGCTTATAGAATGGTGAAAACGAGTATAAATGATTGATTCTAACTGAAATATAGTATCGTTTGAACCCATCTAATACTCATTTTCATTATTGTATGCTCAAACTATATCGTATTTCAGTTAGAATCAATAATGTATACTCATTTTTACCATTTTATGAGCATTTGATACATTTCTATACTCATTTCCACAAATCTACACCACATTTTTTAAAATATTATGGTTAGAATCACGTATTTGTACTCGGTTTCACTAATCTACATCCATTCTATACTATATTTCGATTAGAATCACCATCTATACTCGATTTCACCATTGTACGCCCATTTTATATAATATTTCGATTAGAATCATCCATCTATACTTATTTTCACCATTCTACGATTACTTTATACCAAATTTCATTTATAATTACCCATCTTATACTTATTTTCATCCTTGTACGCTCAAACGATACTGTATTTCAGTTAGAATTAATCATTTATACCCATTTTCCCCATTCTACGAAAATTTGATACATTACTTCAGTTAGAAATTACATTTCGATACTCGGTTCCACCATATTATGTCTATACCATATTATTTTTTAGAATCATCCATCTAACTGTATTTCAGTTAGAATCAATCATTTGTACTCGTTTTCACCATTTTACGAGCATTTGATATATTATTTCGGTTACAAATTCATTTATTTACTCGTTTTGAGTATAAATTATTAATTCTAACTGAAATATGGTGAGTATTAGATGAGTAATAAAAACCCAAATATGGTATGAAGTAGTCATGGAATGGTGAAAACGAGTATAAATTGGTGATTCTAACCAAATTTGGTATAAAATGGGCGTACAATGGTGAAAACGAGTATATAAATGAATTTGTATCCGAAATAATATATCAAATGCTCGTACAATGATGAAAATGAGTACAAATGATTGATTCTAACAGAAATACGATATAGTTTAAGCATACAATGATGAAAATAAGTGTTAGATGTGTAAATATAACCGAAATCTAGTATAAAATAGTCGTAGAATGGTTAAAATGAGTATAGATGGATAATTTTAACTAAAATATGATGTAAAATGGACATACGATGGCGAACGCGAGTATATATGGTTGATTCTAATCAAAATATGGTATAGAATAGGCGTAGATTGGTGGAACCGAGTATCAAAATGTAATTTATATCTGAAGTAATGTATCAATGGTGAAAACGAGTATAAATGATTGATTCTAAATGAAATATAGTATCATTTGATCGTACAAGGATGAAAATAAGTATAAAATAGGTAATTTTAAACGAAATATGATTTAAAGTAGTTGTAGAATGGTGAAAATAAGTATAGATGGGAGATTCTAACCAAAATATGATGTAAAATGACCGTACAATTATGAAATTGAGTATATATGGGTGATTTTAATAGAAATATAGAGTAGAATAGGCGTAGATCGGTGAAATCGAGTAGAAATGCGTGATTCAAACCAAAATATGGTAAAAAATGTGGCGTAGATTTGCGGAATGAGTATAGAAACGTAATTTCTAACTGAATAATGTATCAAATGCTCGTCGAATGGTAAAAATGAGTATAAATTATTGATTCTAATTGAAATACGATATAGAATGGTCAAAATGCTCGTAGAGTGCTCGTAGAATGGTTCAAACGATACTGTATTTCAGTTAGATTCTGTCATTTATACTCGTTTTCACCATTCTACGAGCATTTGATACATTGCAGATGGGCGATTCTAACCGAAATATGATGTAAATGGGCATATAATGGTGAATCGAGTATAGGCAGGTGATTTTAATCGAAATGTGGTGTAGAATGAGAGTAGATTGGTGAAACTGAGTATAAATGCATGATTCTACCCAAAATATGATTAAAAAAGTTGGCGTAGATTTATAGAAAAAGGTATAGGAATGTAATTTCTAACCGAAATAAGATATCAAATGCTTGTAGAATAGTGAAAACCAGTATAAATAATCGATTCTAACGAAAATACGGTATAGTATGAGCATACAATAATGAAGACGAGTATTAAATGTGTAACTATAACCGAAATATGGTATAAAGTACTTGTGGAATGGCAAAAAAGAATATAGAGGAATTATTCTAACGAAAATATGGTGTAAAATGGGCGTACAATGGTGAAAACATATATATGGGTGATTCTAATCGAAATATGTTATTGAGTGGGAGTAGATTGGTGAAACCGAGTAGAAATGCGTGATTCTAACCAAAATATGGAGAAAAAACGTGGTGTAGATTTGTGGAAGTGGGTATAGAAATGTATATTCTGACCGAAATAATGTACCAGATGCTCGTAGAATGGTGAAAATGAGTATAAATGATTGATTCTAACTGAACACGGTATAGTATGAGCGTACAATGACGATAACCAATTTTAGATGGATAATTATAACCGAAATATGGAATAAAGTTGTCGTGGAATTGTGAAAATGAGTATAAATGATTGATTCTAATAGAAATACGGTATAGTTTCATAGTAAAATGATAAAAATGAGTATTAAATGGGCAATTATAACCAAAATATGATATAAATTAGCTGTGGACTAATGAGAATAAGTATAGATGGGTGATTCTAACCAAAAATGGGGTAAAATGGGCATACAATCGTGAAAATGAGTATAGATGGGTGATCCTAATCGAAATATGGTGTAGAATGGAAGTTGATTGGTAAAACCGAGTACAAATGCGTGATTCTAACCAAAATATGGTAAAAAAAGTGGCGTAGATTTGCGAAAACGAGTATAGAAATATAATTACCAACTGTAATAACGTATCAAATGTTCGTAGAATGGTAAAAACAAGTATAAATGATTGATTCTAACTGAAATAGGATATAGTTTGAGCATACAATAATGAAAATGAGTATTAGATGGGTAATTATAACCGAAATATGGTATAAAGTAGTCATAAAAAGGGTGATTCAAACCAAAATATGGTATAAAATGGATGTACAATGGTGAAAACGAGTATATAAATGAATTTGTAATCGAAATAATATATCAAATGTTCATAGAATGGTTAAAACGAGTACAAATGATTAATTCTAACTGAAAATAAATGTTAGATGGATAATTATAACGAAAATATGGCATAAGATAATCGTGGAATGGGGAGAATGAGTATAGATGGATAATTCTAACAGAAATATGATGTAAAACGGGCGTATAATGGTAAAAATGAATATAGATGGGAGATTCTAATCAAAATATGGTGTTCAATGGGTGGAACCTAGTATCGAAATATAATTTCAAACTGAAATAATGTATCATATGCTCGTAGAATGGTGAAAATGAGTATAAATGATTGATCCTAACTGAAATACAGTATTGCTTGAACCCATCTTATACTTATTTTCATCATTCTATGCTCACACTATACCGTATTTCAGTTAGAATCAATAATTTATACTCATTTTCACCATTCTACGATCATTTGATACATTATTTCAGTTAGAAATTACATTTGTATATTCATTTTCACAAATCTACGCCACATTTTTTTACCATATTTTGGTTCAAATCACTTATTTGTACTCGGTTTCACCAATCTAAGACCATTCTACACTGTATTTCGATTAGAATTACCCATATATACTCGATTTCACCATTGTACGCCCATTTTACATCATATTTTGGTTAGAATCATCCATCTATACTTATTTTCACCATTCTACGACTACTTTATGTTTGCCATAAAAAATCAAAGACAGGTATTATAGAACATTGAAATTGATTGCAAACTCGCTTGTACAAATTAGAAAAGCCTAAAAAGAAATCCTAGAAAACAATCTAAGTATAATTGTTTAGTTTTGATTCTGGGGGGTGACGGTAAAGGCTCGGGAAAGTACTATCAACTCTGCCTTACTCCTTGGACTATCTGACGCAGTCCTTGGCTCTTGAAGAAATTGCTTTTATGAAGGTTGCCAGCCTTTTGTAGGGTGTGGCACCCTGCTATATATAGTTGTGTGTGTGTTGAGCCGCATAGGTGGTCTGTGGCCACGTGGCTAATTAGCACGTGAAGACTCGTTCTTTGGCCGCTATCTGTCAATTTGTTGGGATTTTGTTGCAGCAAATCTGGGCAGTTAAGACTTGGTCAGTTTGTCACGTGTCCTGTCGCAAGAATCATTTTGAGCTGCATAGATTCTCAGTTTTCGACCATATGGGGCCGCATAAGACTCATGCGGCTTAAGTCGCATACTTCCTTAGCCCAGACATAGCTGAGGATTTAAGCCGCATAGATTCTGTATTTTGGCCGCATAATGCTCATGCGGCTTGGATCACAGTCACCCTTGGTCGCATGAAGTTTCGGGGACTTTGGGGCCGCATATGTTTGAGCCGTATAAGTTTTATACGGCCTTGGTGACACTCTTTCTGGCCGCATGAAAGCATATGAACCCTGCTTTTGGTGACGTCTCACGTCTTATCTTTTTGTCAAAGTGTCAGAGCTATCATTTTTTGTCAGCTTGGACAGGACATGTCAGCTTTATCTGACGAACTGATCCTCTTGGCCGCATATCATTCCTCTGCAGCTAGTTGTCGACGGGCCGTATGAGACACTGAATCTATCATGCGGCTTTCCTTTATGCGGGCCTGTTTGGCCCAAGGTATATATGCAGCAAACTGTGATCCGCATGAACCCCATATTTTTCATGCTTCTACAAGACCCCCTTCAAAGTTTTCAAATTACAAATTTGGAATACTTTGAATAAGAAGAATGGATATGTCAAGCCGCAGGGAGTCTTCAAGTCGCAGGGAATTTTTTGAGTCACAGAGAGATCTCGAGCCGCAGGAAAATCCTGAGCCACAGGAAAACCCCATCAGCCTGCCAGCTGTCACCGCTGCATTTAATTTCTTTGTTGTGGATCTCTTTTCGAGATGAAGCCGACGATTACTAGGGATAAAGTCCCCAATCATCAACTTTATCTTAAATGATCTCGAGAATCGAAGAGGCGCTCGACGGTTATTTAGTGATAAAATCCCCAGACGTCATCATTATCTTAATGATCTCGAGAACCGAAGATGCACTTTTCAGCAACTCTATAAATAGGGGTCATTCGGAGAGAGATTTTCCTTCTTCTCCTTCGACTTCATCATACTTTCAGCTATGGCTCCAAAGTCTTCCAAGTCGACTGGTATGGCGGCCAAAGGGAGGGGATTTGCCTCTCCGTTGAGCGCAGCATACGCTCCTTCCATTCATCCCGACGTGCAACCCCCTCTCAAGAGTAAGGACGGTGGAAAGACGACGACTGAAATTTTGAATGGCCATGTCGCATATTTCATGTATGGGGGCCTGTCATATACTGCCTCTGTGCTTTAAGCCTAGTCGATGCATGCCCTATCTCATTTGGACCGCATGTATTCTAATAGGGCCGCATGGGCTGGGTTGCATAACCTATGCTTATTTCGAACTTGAAACGCATAAGTGCTTCAAGATTGATCCGCATGAACACTTCATGTATGAGCCGTATATGTGCCTCATGATTGAGCCGCATGAGCACTTTTATGATCGGGCCGCATGAACACTGTATGACTAGGCCGCATAATTGCCTCATGTCGGATCCGCATGAGTACCTCATGAGTATTTCATGATTGAGCTGCATAAGTGCCTCACAATTGAGTCGCATGAACACTTCATGACTGAGCCGCATAAGTGCTTCATGACTGAGCTACATGAGTTCTTCATGAAGTCGGCCTCATGACTTTGGGCCGCATGATTTCTGCTTTGTCTAGGCCGCATAACAGAGTTTGTTGTTTTGTTTTTCTTTTTGGTGCTAAGCCCCCCTTTTCTTTCCATGTTTTTGTAGGGATCTGGCTAGCAAACTTCTCTAGGACCGGTGTCGGCGATAGAGTGAAAATACACCATTCTGACGCCTACATCAGACAGCTCAAAACTCCTCATGCTTCGGAAGATTTTTTCCTATGCCTTTTTGGCATAAACATCAAACAACTCAGGACTCTTCATGCTTCAGAAGAGTTTTCCCCAGGTGGTAGGAAGGGCCTTTATACCTCAGAGAGTTGGACGGTGGTCAGGCGTCGTTATGAACGTCCTGCCTTCATGGCTCTCCAAGTAGGCGAAACCACCCTCAGGGATGATGTTTTGAAGGTATGGTCCTTCGGAGGAGCGGGGCTAAGGATCCGCAATACGGAGGGGAGGATAGCATGCTATATTTGTCCTCCTCCAGGCAACTCCTTGGGGATTCAACAGCTTTGTTTGCTTCTCAGCAGTAAAACATGACTTCCTTTGAGGGCCACGAAACTGCTTGAAGACGGAGTGCTGTCAAACTACCCAAACTATGTATTGCCAGATTTTCCTTTCTTTGTTTTCTGCTGTCGATGTAGTCCTATAATGTAACTGATTTTGAATAAGCAGAGTATGTTCACTCCATTCTTTATTTGTGGTATTTTGTTGTGCTTGTACTAGAGGGCCTAATACAGCATTTGTATTTGATAAAGGATATCCAACTGGGGGATTTTTGTGGACCTATTGCCCTTTTTGTGCATCTGGAAATGCGAGCAAATAGATTTGAAAGATATTTTGTGGACCTACTACTCTTTGGTACACCGATGGTGCAAGTAATAGATTAGGATAACTTTTATGGGCTTATTACCATTTTTTGTGTACTGGCGATGCGAGTACTGATAATAAGTGGAGACGAAACCAACATATTTACTCAGAGGTAATGAGGACGTGGTAAATATGGGTCAAAACAGAGCCTTCCTACTCAGAGGTAATGAGGACTGGTAGGAGTAGGAATAATAGGGGTACAGAGAACAACTCAGAGGTGCTATCAACGTGGAAGTTCTATGCATTGGGTGATTTGTTTGTGATGGATGGGAAAATAACTTAGAGGTAATATGGACGTGGTTGTTTTTCCCGTTTTGTGGACCTATTACCCTTTTTGTGCACTGATGGTGCGAGTAATAGATTAGGACAAGTTTTATGGACCTACTACCCTTCTGCGTACTGGTGGTGCGGGTAATAGATTAGGACAAGTTTTATGGACCTACAACCCTTCTGCGCACTGGTGGTACAGGTAGTAGATTTTGAAGCAAATTGTGGTGTGGAAGTTCATAGATATGACTAGGAGATGAGATATGAATCCATTCGGAGCAGTCAGAGAGTAAGTTCAGTGATACCTGAGGGTATATAACTCAACAATCTGGAAGATTTGAGGTCAGAGTGTAAGTTCAGCGATACCAGAGGGTACATAACTCACAATCTGAGAGATAGTTGGAATATGTCATTTAGACATAGTATTTCTTGAGGAACTTGCCATTGATGGGCATTATGAGCAAGTCTCCATTTTGTTTTGTGAGACGGTACGTGCCGTTGGAGAATACGGTTTCGATGATGAACGGACCCTCCCATTTAGGCTGGAATTTGTCAGGGGGTCTTGTGAGTCATGACCATTGGTCTGCGAATGGCCAAGATAAGATTGTCGACTTGGAATATTCTTTGTTTGACTTTCTTGTTGAAAGTCCGAGAGATGCGCGCTTGGTAGAGCTCTATGCTTTGTTGAGCTTGTAAATGCTTCTCATCTAATGCTTCCAACTCTTGTAGCCGTCGACGGTAGTTATCGTCTGACGTCAACCGGTAAGTAAGGGCCACTCGAAGTGAAGATATCTGAGTCTCCAATGGAAGGACTGCCTCGCTCCCGTAAACCAAAGAGAATGGTATATTTCCTGTAGCCGTCCGAATTGTGGTACGATACGCCAATAAGCACTCGCCAAGCTTTTCATTCCAGGTGCGTTTGTTTGCAGACACGAACTTTTTTAGGAGCTTGATTATTGTTTTGTTGAAAGCTTCAGCCAGACCGTTAACCGATGGGTTATATGCTGTCGAGGCCATGTTCTGAATCCGATTCTTGTCACAAAATCGATAGAAAGCATGGTTTACGAACTGCGGACCATTGTCGTGAATAATCCTCCGTGGCAGTCTAAAACGGTAGATGACGTGATGTTTTATGAAGCTAATCACGTTTGATGTCTTAACTTCTGCCAGCAGAACAGTTTCCGCCCCTTTGGAGAAGTAATTGGTGATTGTAAGTATGAACCGATGCCCTCTAGACGAAGGCGGGATAATTGGCCCAATGATGTCCATTCCCCATGCTTCAAATGGCCAAGAGGCCACTGTCGGATGCAAGATTTCAGATGGCAGATGTATAAAATCTGCGTGGATCTGGCAAGCCTTGCACTTCTTTGCATAATCAACTACATCTGCTATCATTGTGGGCCAGTAATAACCCATCCGACGGAGACGATCTTACAATTTCAGGCCAGGTTGGTGAGCCCCACAAGTGCTGTCATGAGCTTCACATAAGGCTTCTTTGGTTCTATATTTGACAGGCATCTTAATAGTAGCGCATCGTAGGATCGTCGATATAACATTTTCGTCTCCGTATTGTAGAAGAATCTGAGGGAACGTCTTCTGATTGAAGTTGCTTCCTTCACATCCTCCGGCAGAATTCTATAGACTGCAAAGTCGATGAGCGGGCGTCTCCAGTCTTGTATGTCGTTGGTTATCTGGGCGGAGTAACTCATACCCAGTTGAAGATTGTTCCTGGGACAGACCAGTTCATGGCCTATTATATCGACCAAAAGATGAGTGTCATTTGGAAGCGCCAAGGAAGCGGTGAGACCTGCTTGTTTGCCATAAAAAAAGTCAAAGACAGGTATTACAGAACACTAAAATTGATTGCAAACTCGCTTGTACAAAGAAAAGCCTAGAAAGAAATCCTAGGAAACAATCTAAGTACAATTGTTTAGTTTTGATTCTGGGGGGTGACGGTAGAGGCTCGGGAAAGTGCTATCAACTCTGTCTTACTCCTTGGACTATCTGACGCAGTCCTTAGCTCTTGAAGAAATTGCTTTTGTGAAGGTTGCCAGCCTTTTGCAGGGGTGTGGCACCCTGCTTTATATAGTGGTGTATGTGTTGAGCCGCATAGGTGGTCTGTGGCCACGTAGCTACTTAGCACGTGAAGACTCGTTCTTTGGCCGCCATCTGTCAATTTGTTGGGATTTTGTTGCAGCAAATCTGGGCAGTTAGACTTGGTCAGTTTGCCACGTGTCCTGTCGCAGGAATCATTTTGAGCCGCATAGATCTCTCAGTTTTCGACCATGTGGGGCCGCATGAGACTCATGCTGCTTAAGTCGCAGACTTCCTTAGCCCAGACATAGCTTGAGGTTTTAAGCCCTATAGATTCTGTATTTTGGCCGCATAATGCTCATGCGGCTTGGATCACAGTCACCCTTGGCCGCATGAAGTTCGGGGACTTTGGGGCCGCATATGTTTGAGCCGTATAAGTTTCATGCGACCTTGGTGACACACTTTCTGGCCGTATGAAAGCGTATGAACTCTGCTTTTGGTGACGTCTCACGTCTTATCTTTTTGTCTAAGTGTCAGAGCTGTCATTTTTTTGTCAGCTTGGACAGGACTTGTCAGCTTTATCAGACGAACTGATCCTCTTGGCCGCATATCTTTCTTCTGTAGCTGGTTGTCGATGGGCCACATGAGGCACTGAATCTATCATGCGGCTTTCCTTTATGCGGGCCTGTTTGGCCCAAGGTATATATGCGGTAAATTATGATCCATATGAACGCCATATTTTCCATGCTTCTACAAGACCCCCTTCAAAGTTTTCAAATTACAAATTTGGAATACTTTGAATAAGAAGCATGGATATGTCAAGCCGCAGGGAGTCTTCAAGTCGCAGGGAATTTTCGAGCCGTAGAGAGATCTTAAGCCGCAGGAAGACTCCATCAGCTTTCCAGCTGTCACTGCTACATTTATTTTCTTGATTCGATTTTGGATTTGGGTCCTCTTTTCGAGATAAAGTCGACGGTTACTAGGGATAAAATCCCCAAATGTCATCATTATCTTTAATGATCTCGAGAATCGAAGCGGCACTCTTTTTAGAAACTCTATAAATAGGGGTTATTTTGAAGAGAAAATTTTCTCTTTTACCTTCTTCTCTTTCATCTTCGTCTTCTTGTCTTCAATGGCTCCAAAAGCTTCCAAGTCGACTGCGGCCAAAGGGAAAGGACTTGCTCCTTCATCGAGCGTGGCGAGCTCCCCTTCTATTCATTTCGACGTGCACCCCCTATCAAAGGTAAGGACAGTGGAAAGACGATGCTAAGTCGTATGTTTTGTACGGGCCTGTGCTATATCTCTTTATGTGCTTTAAGCTTGATCGATGCGTGCCTTATCTCAGTTGGACCACATGTGTTCTGTATGATAGGGCCGTATGGGCTGAATCGCATAAGCGCTGCACATTTGAGCCTGAACTACATAAGTGACCCACGACTGATCCGCATGTATACTGCATAACTGTGCCGCATAAGTGTCTCCTGACTGAGCCGCATGGGTGTCTCATATTTTTGAGCCGCAGGAGCATTTCGTGACTAAGCCATATAAGTACATCATTACTAAGACGCATGAACACTTTGTGCCTGAGCCGCATAAGTGCTTTATGAGAACCTCATGACTGAGCCGCATGAGCGCTTTTTGACTGAGCGGCCTAAGTGTCTCCCGACAGTGCCGTATGAGCACTGTATGGCCTAGCCGCATGCGTCTCACGTTCTTTATGTTGCATAGGTTTTGTTTTGGCTAGATCGCATGGCTGAAAGGATGAACTTCTTCTAACATTTATTTCTTCTCTGTCTTTTACAGTGAACTTGCCCATAGCTCCATCGGGGGAGCTCTTGATAGGATATGCCCAATCTGCGTTTGGTGTGAGATTTTACCAGATAGTCGAACACATGTCGACTCAGATCACCCGTAATCAACCTGAAGCCAGGTTAAGGGAGATCAGGAACCAATCATTTTCTTACCTGCTCAGTATGATGAATTCTGGGAAGCTAGGGGACATTCATCTGAAGCCCACATTCTTGTTCGGAGACGCTATAGTTGTTTCGAACCCCCGTACCCTGGAGCTATTTGAGAACTGGGATTTTCTTTCCAACGGGCTATCGATTCATCTTCCTTAGATGGAACGCCAGTTTTCTCTGTTAAGTTTCAACATGGTGCCTATCGAGAGGCGAATGGCGGACCCCATAACTCAGGATCGGCAGGCAATCTTCGTAGGCAATATCTATTATAATAGACGAGTGCGGTCAGCGGTCGCGACTAGGGAGTCGGTCAGTTGTTATATCGTCGGGCTAACCCCCGGTAGTTTTATAAATGACCTGAGGCCCAATAATCGATTCTCTGAGGCTGACACTTTCCTGAACCAGATTGCCCGTAAAGGATCATATCCTACGGGTAGACTGTCGCTGCAGAATTAGATGTGTCGTTCCCATCCATGGGTCAACTTGACGCTCTGGATTCTGTCGACTTATGGGGATACTCTACAGTAGCTCGGCCTCTATTATGCCATCAGGTGCACTTGCTATGGCCTTTCTATGAACGCAAAGCTATTCATAGCACTCCTCGAGATGTATAATCGTCATACGGGGACCTTTTATACACCTGCTGGGGCTCGCCCTCCACGAGATGCATGATGTCTCCAAGTTGCCCTGGGGAGGTGAAGTTTATGAAGAGTATACTCCCACGAATGAGGAGTTTGAGGAATTAGAGCGGCGATTTCCCGGGTTCCTTGCCATTTACCGGGAGGTATTATGTCATCATAGCACCTGTCAACAAATGTCAAAGAAGAAGGATAAAAGTTCTGAGGGGACCCTTCCTCACACCAAGGCCTGGGTCAGTTACTTGTTCGAACTTGGTGCCTCGGGTCGGGTTGTCCCTCGGAGCCCTCAGACTCATGCAGGAGTGACGTTCAGGTGCAAAGCGCCAAGAGGACCAAAGCTTCCGGGGACAGATTTGGAAGCTAGTCCGACACATTCAGCTACTTCTATCATGATACCCAACCCTTGTCTAATAAGGCCATCTTGGCAGGATTTCTGATGGTATGGCTGAGGATCTGCGTGGTCCCGGGGGGTACTGGTTCGATTGAGAGAATCAGCCACAACCTAATCCTCCCTGCTGTCAAGTTGGTTTTCGGAGGCAGGCTAGCTCTACTCCCAGCCATGGTATGCAGCATCCATCGGGGTCTTCGTAACTTTACGGCCAGAACCATAGCTCATGATATTACGAAGGATTTCAACCGAATTGAGCCACCCTACCACTATCTGATGGGATGGCTGCTAATGCACTGCCCTTCCCTGATGCGGCCTAGTCCTGAGGGGAATGCGACGGTTAATGATGTATTCATTTATCAGTATTATGATATGCCTTGGACCTGTTTGACCATGTTCGAATGCTTGCGCTCGTGCGGGTGGACAGCTACTCCTTCTTTGTATCGGTCCCGCCTTTCACTGATAAGGAAATGAGGCGTCTTTATCTTGATGGCGGTGTCGCGCCCCAGATTCTATCCGAGAAGATGTTTCGCTGGTTGCAGAATATTCGTCATGCACATCTGGTGTACCGCAACCGTAATGTTGCCTTCTTGGAACCTTACTTGCCTAGCCGGTAATCTAGACAATTCAGGTGCTGCCAGTTGTTTTTGGACACCCGAGTCCCTGCTTGGGTTATGAGGACGGCGTCCTAGATGGTATCCGGGTCTGGCATTACTACAGTGCTGTCTGCACTCAAACCATCTTCTTCCTTCCTGCTACCGGGGGCTCAGTGCGCATCTCGTACATGGCAGCACTCCATCATGTCTCTGTGAATGGGCCTCCCCATCACTTCGATGCGAGTACAGTTTCATAACTAGTACCAGGCTGGCGGAAAAGCGCAAGGAGTCCAAAAAGAGGAACAGGGCAGGGAAGGCGAAGACCGTTGAAATCTTTGACTTCGATTTTACTGATACGGAAGAAGAGGACGAATACAATGATCTGTTGCCCCTGCGAGTATTCCGGTGATGCGCTTGCCTTCTCCTGTGCCGAGTCCTTCGCCCAAACGAAGTAAGCGCGGACCTTCCGTTGCTAATAGGCCTCGTTCTCAAAAATAGGTTATATTTAGGAATCGAGGTTCCGACCTCGCGGGAGAGGGCAGTGATGCTGAAACCCTTCTGGAGGTAAGTTTCATTCGAGTCGACCACACGGTTATACTTTTGGGAGTTTATCTTATTGTTTCTCCTTCTTTATGCAGTCTTTGGAAGACCTAGATTCTCTGAAGCCCGATGCTGCTTTCGAGACTCCTCCAGTTACGGGTACCCTGGTCGAAGAAGGTGCTAGTCTTATGAAATCAAATATCGAGGCTGCAGGGTCTCAGTCGGTCGCAACCGACCCAGCTGCATCTTCTTTTGGATTGATCGGGGCTGGAGTGACAGCTATAGGGGATTTGGATATTGCTGTAGAGGAGGATATGGGGGCAGTGTAAGGAATTATGACTGTCCAGAGCAAGTCGCGGCCTCCACCGCCCTCCCCTGGTAAGCTATGTCATATCCTTACCGACAAGGAGGTTCGTTCGCTCTTTCTTCATATCCTTCGAGTCAAGCTGATTGTTGGTTGTTTCGGACCTACAAGACCTACCTCTCCACTAACGATGGTGGATATGACCGCGGAGGTGGAGGTAGCGGATGACGTCGGGGTGGACCTCTTGCTGAAGAGGAGAAATGGACCTCCCCTCCTTCAAATCGAAAAGAACCCTGCTGAGTCGAGTTCAGAGCCGCTTATACCAGAAGCACCAATGGTAGAGGCGGTGGTTCCTATACCAGCATCGGTAGATGCAGGGTCAATTGAAACTGCCTCTTCCTCGGAGACTGAACTCTCTACTCTGCCAAGTCTTCTGCTTCTTCGGGCTACAGAAGAGGAGATCGCTGTTGTGCGGGAGTCTCGTCGCTCGGAGTTTTTTCCCTCCTGACAGGGTCGTCAAGCTCCGCTATGCCTTCATCTCATACATCTTTAGGTTCCTTGGCTGATATCCCTTCGACGCCGTTATCATTGGAAAATCTAGACGAATCGTCGAGGGATATAGTTGAGAGCTTCTACCGTCATCTAAAATGAGGGGTTGAAGCTACTTCAGTGAGAGGGACTTTATTTGCCATGGCCAGATTGACCTGCTAAAGATGCTTCCGAGCGGAGAAGGGGTGGCCGTCCTTCTGGAACACAAGCTGGCAGAGGCTAATCAGTGCCTAATCCAATTGCAGAAACTACGACAAGTCGATATGTCTGTTGCGGTGGAGAGGAGTGTGCTTTTCTTATAAAAGCAGTAGAAATGGTGAAGGCTGTTTAAGAGACGACCAAGTCCTCTTTAGAGATGGATCTCCAGAAGTTGTCCCTTAAATATGACAAGCTGAGCCGAGAGGAAGAGATTTGCTTGACTCGCGAGGAGACCACTGCTCGTGCTATGACCGCAACTAACGAGCAGCTCCTCCAGCTCTAAGCCAGACTGACATCTCTGGGGACTGAACTCCAAGCCGCTCGTCAGGAGAGAGAGAAGATATGTAAAGAGACTGATGAGGTCATACGAACTTCTGTCGCTTTAGAAGGTGCATTGAAGAAACTAGAGGAAGACTGGCAGGCTCATGCACATCTTGAGGAAGCTGAAAAGCTATCCCAGGAAGCTGAACGCCGAGCGAGACTGAGAGTTGGGTGCTCAACTGCGCAGCTGAAAGGCATTCTCATCAAGCTGTGTTGCTGATGAGTAATGGATTTTCCTCCCTCCCCTTTTTTTTTGAATGTAAAGAATATCCCCTTGGGGGGGACTTTTGTGGACCTATTGCCCTTTTGTGCATTTTGAAAATGCGAGCAAATAGATTTGAATGATATTTTGTGGACCTACTACTCTTTAGTACACCGATGGTGCGAGTAATAGATTAGAATAACTTTTATGGACTTATCACCCTTTTTGTGTAATGGCGATGCGAGTACTGGTAATAAGTGGGGAGAAGACCAACATATTTACTCAGAGGTAATGAGGACGTGGTAAATATGGGTTTAAAGTAGAGCCTCCCTACTCAGAGGTAATGAGGATGTGGTAGGAGTAGGCTTAATAGGGATACACAGAACAACTCAGAGGTGCTATTAACGTGGAAGTTCTTTTGTATTGGGCGGTTTGTTTGTGATGGTCGAGAAAATAACTCAGAGGTAATATGGACGTGGCTGTTTTTACCGTTGGGGAATTTTATGGACCTATTACCCTTTTTGTGTACCGACGGTGCGAGTAATAGATTAGGATAAGTTTTATGGACCCATTACCCTTCTGTGCACTGGTGGTGCGAGTAATAGATTTTGAAACAAAACCCATGAGAGGTAATATGGACGTGATATATGGTAGTCGAAACATCAAAGGGGAAGTTCAGAGGTATCAATATACATGACTTGTCACTCATAGAGATGCAATACGAGTCCCCTCGGTGGGAAGAACGGAGTGTAAGTTCAGAGGTACCTGATGTACATAACTCGACACTCTGGGTAGTATATACATATTATTATTTTTATTATTATTTTTGAAAGGTGGCCTCTTATTGATGAGATAGGGAACTCTGTCTGCGGGGATTACAACATCAGGAGAGGGACTATCCGTCTGTGCCACCAAATATTTGGCGATTTCTACGTCCTCTTCGGCTACCCCCTGCGATCCAAAAGGTTGGGACACCGTCTTGGGTAACTTGACCATCAAGGGTTGGACTTGTGATATTAACTTGCCCGAGTATGTCGGATCGGCACTTAGCTGCCGGCTCGTCTTGGGAAGATGGGTGACAACTGGCTAGGCAAGGGACTTTGTGTTTCCCAATTGCCTTTGAATGGATTTTATCAATCGGATCACCATCGGCCGACTGCGCAGCTCGGACGAGAGAATCGGGCACCACTTTATGCAAAGTTGCGACAAGGGGTACGGCTTTGCCTGGTTTATGGTCTGGAGATGAAATCTCCAGGGTTCCTCTGGCCCTACGATGGTCTCCAGTTTGTCAGTGATATACTTCTTGGATTCTTCATACAGACAAGCCTCCGACGGGTAATAAGATTCAACCCCTTTGAAGGGATCGATGTTGGCGAATTCAGTCTTCACGAAGCCGTGCCTACTGATATACTTGAAGCACTGGTGGAGGGTGGATGGCACGATCATATAGTCATGTATCCATAGACGTGCCAAGAGGATGTTGTAGGGCGTGTCTACCTCTATGACGTAGCAGGTAACCTCCGTCTTCAGGTTACCAACCTGGCACTTCAACCGGATCTTCCCTAGGGGATAGCTCCTTCCCGAGTTAAAACCGCTAATGGCAGTATTGGTCGCCGCTAGCCGGTGCATAGGGAAGCCAAGAAGTTGGAGCAAGCTTTTTCGGGATGATGCTTATTGACGAGCCAAGGTCGATATGCAACCGATCCACCTTGATGTCGCCTATGTATACAATGTAGTACAAGGGGCGATCATGCAAATTGGACTTGATCAACATGTCCTGCGGAGTAAATATGATGTTGGGCATTGCATCTGTACCATTGCTGCCCTGTAGATCTGCTGGCGGGTCTTCCCCTGGAGGCTTGATCTGAGCTAAGTAGGCATCAGCATTTTGGAGTGCTTCATTTAATGCGACACGAAGATCCTTGGAGAGTCTTAGGAGCTCGTACAATGACAAATTTGCTGGCGTATTAGCCAATTGTGCTAATATGTCAAAGTTGTAAGGTTTTTCCAGTCCCTGAGGTACATTATTACGGAGCGGCCTGTCAAAGCGGGTTTCCTTTGGCTTGGATTTATCTACCAGTGGAGGCTGAGATGGCCTTTGAATATCAGAGGGAGGCAACGTTGTCGGCTTAGGATCTTCGGCTGAACTATCCCATACGGGCTGGACTTGTGCTCTAGATCGGGTAACAATGGCTGTAGCTTCCTCAGCCTCGGCTAAAATTGTATGGCAGGATCTAGACTTCCTGTCCCTTTTCTTATTGGAAGGAGATGACACCTCCCGGGTAACTTCGGACACTAAGTCTGGATGCACCCATATGATCTCTTCTCGCGATGTGGTGAGAGGTACCAATCCAGAAGTCTGGTTCCGGGCGGGTGGAAGATTAGTAACCTCCATCGTTGCCCGAGGGACAGGTATTACCCCGTTTGGAGTGCTTGTTGGAGGGAAGTTGTCGAACTGAATTGACACCATATTTGCCGCCACGGTAACCTTTTCAAAGTCTATAGACAGAGCTTTGGAGTCGATAAGACTCTGAATGTACCGCTTTAATTGGAAGCAGTCATGAGTGGCATGATGGACATAGCGGTGGAAGTGACAATATTTTGGATCTTCCATTTCTGCCGCTCGGGGATCGCGCCTTGGTGGAGGAGCTGGATCCTACCCCCTTGCAAGAGCATATCGAAGATAGATTTGACATGACTATCTTCAAATGAGTAATTAACCTTGGGCCACGAACCTTCCGCTTGTTTTTGCTCGGGCTTCTGAGTCGCATCAGCGACCATGGCCTGTTTACCCTTATTGTCCCGGTTGGAGGTGGCGCCACAGTTGTTGTTGTTGCTAGAGGTGGAGCCAGGACGTCTGCCCTTATCCTCTCCGTCTGGGATGTGTAATCCCAACTGGCGAGCCTTCTTCAATTTTACCTCTACATTGGTAGCACTTATGATGAAGGTCGTCCAATCCCTGAAATGATCATCACCCATCCATAGGCTAATTGCAGGGAGCAACTTCTTCTGGCATATTTCAATCAAGGAGCTCTCGGGATTGCCTTGGGGCAATCTCATTGTGGTTTGGCAGAACCGCTCGATATAGTTCCTTGTTAGCTTCCTTTCTCTCTGAACGACGTCCATGAGAGATGACATCATCACATCATGACCCACTTCATGGAATCTTTCCAGGAACATGTGCTTGAAGCCGTCAAAAGAATGGATATAGTTGTCGGAAAGGTTGCGGTACCAGTCGAACGCGAACCCCTCCAATGCTCTGATGAATAATCGTGTGAGGATGGCGTCACTATGCGTAAGTCATGTACCGACTAGCAGAGGTCTTTCCATCAAAAGAATCGATATGGAACGGCTTGTACCATGGTGAAAAGGCACATCTCTCCATGCAACGGGATATGGCTGCCGTATTCTGAGGTCCCGAGAGGAGTCTCGGGCATTGAACATTGTCCGAAGCTCCTGGACTTCCCTCCTTGCCTCCTTGGCTTCATCTGTAGCTGAAGGAATGGACGCTCCTAAGGGATCTTCACCCAAAGGATGGGCGGTCGTGTTGGAGTCCGCGTTGACGGCGGGTCCCAAGCTTGTTTGTCCCGGCATCCTTCGGTTGGGTTGGCAAGGCGGCTTTGATTTTGTCAAATTTGACCAACGACAGGAGCATGTCTTCAAGTACTTCTAGACGTTGTCGATCAGAAGGCGCTTCATGATCGTCGGCCATAAAGACTGTCCGTATGTGGGTAGAGGTGGAAGGACCGTAGCAGAGGTCTCTCTGTGTCATACCCCCGTGTCGAGAAATCATCGGGGAATGTCGGAATGTCTTCCTCCTCGTACTTGGAAGGGGTGCTACCCCCCGTGCAGGAAGCCGCATTATCTTGGTGAGGGTGGTGGTCCTCAGGGAAATTCAAGTCTGTTGCACAGTTCTGGGGGACCTCTACCCCCTGTATGTGTTCTTGGTACACGGGTTGTCACATATATTGAGGGGACTGCTACCCCCAGCTTCATCTACTCTCAAGGAGGCCGAAGGTGTACCCCCGGGTACCGGAAGCTTCTTTTTGGATCGAGTGCCTAAATAGACACCCCCTGTGGTTGTGATGGGAACCCTCCAGATGAGGGTCTCCTTGCCATACTGGCCGAGATGGCCGGGCTGGAAGAGCCTGTTTTCTTTCCTCCTTGCCAGGAGGAACCTTTTGAGTTGAATTACAGGAGCCGAAAGGAAACTACTCGTCCCCTGGAATTTGCACTGTTTCTTGAGTTGTTGTCGGACAGGTGCTGGCTGTTGTAGTCGTCAAAAACTGACTGCTGACCTTCAGGTGCTGCTGATTTATCGCAGCATCAGTTGATGATGACTCAGGTGCAACGACGTCCCGAGAGGGACTCATTGCATGCCAATGCTGTCACCTTGCATTTGTGAGTAATCACCTCACGCAAGTCGGTAGCAAGCTGATCTACTTTGCACCAAACTTGTAGACTCGGGAATCCCGAGCGCACGGATACTTAGGTATCATGTTGCTCCCTGATCCGTGGATAGTAATAGCACTTGCTCTGGATCGTTGGAGGCAGAATTTAAAGACCCACCCTGTCCGTTAGCCCTGGAGGACTGGACGCGGATGGTTCTGTACAACTTTCCATCAGGAGCCCGTATAACAGTTAACATGGCCCGCTGACAGTCAGTAACTTGGACAGTTGACTGGGCTTGTTCGGCCCGCACTGCCAAAGATTTTTGACTTAGCGCCCGAAGGTGCATAGTAAAAAGAGTCCAGATTGATACATTCCACATTCTCGATGGGCCGCATGGAGTCGAGCCCGCATGAGAGACGGTTGAACACGAGCTTCTGACAAGACCGCATAAGGCATCCTGTCTGAGGTCAGGATTGGTTGCCGCATGGGCTGTCTTCTGCGGCCAGAGCTGGCTGCCGCATAGGCATCTTCCTGTGGCCAGAGTTGGCTGCCGCATAGGCCATCTTTCTGCGGCCAGAGTTGGCTGCCGTATGAGTCGTCTGCCTACGGCCAGAGTTGGTTGCCGCATAAGTCGTCTGCCTGCGCAAGAGTTGGCTGCCGCATGGACAGATGCCCATCTCTTATGTGGCTTCTTCTTTGTCCGTATGAATTTCCTTGTTTCCCCAAAAACTCAGCATCGTAGTGTTTTCCTCTACTGAATTTAGGGGCAGTGGGGTCCTCCGCGGTCGGAAGCAAAGTGCAGGAGAGTTTTGGTCACCGTCTTGAACTGCAGAAGGAGCTCCTTCGAGAACTTGGTAAGTGGCAACAGTTTTGCGTGCCGATGTCCTGCGAGTCCTCTTTGGGTTGGCTCACTTCTGTGATGGGCTGGCGCTTCAGAGAGCAAGTCTTCGAAGGCTTGTTGGTCAAAATGAACCACAAGGATCTGCTGTGTAGAGCCGAGCTTGGATGAGTCAGATTGCGTCACTAACTTCTCATCATAAGAGAAGGACGTCCCCAGCAGAGTCGACATCTTTTTGCCATAAAAAATCAAAGACAGGTATTATAGAACACTGAAATTGATTGCAAACTCGCTTGTATAAAGAAAAGGCTAGAAAAAAAATCCTAGGAAACAATCTAAGTACAATTGTTTAGTTTTGATTCTGGAAGGTGACGGTAGAGGCTCGGGAAAGTACTATCAAATCTGCCTTACTCCTTGGACTATCTGACGCAGTCCATAGTTCTTGAAGAAATTGCTTTTGTGAAGGTTGCCAGCCTTTTGCCGGGGTATGGCACCCTGCTATATAGTGGTGTGTGTGTTGAGCCGCATAGGTGGTCTGTGGCCACGTGGCTAATTAGCACATGTAGACTCGTTCTTTGGCCGCCATCTGTCAATTTGTTAGGATTTTGTTACAGCAAATCTGGGCAGTTAAGACTTGGTCAGTTTGTCACGTGTCCTGTCACAGGAATCATTTTGAGCCGCATAAATCTCTCAGTTTTCGACATGTGGGGCCACATGAGACTCATGCAGCTTAAGTCGCAGACTTCCTTAGCCCAGACATAGCTTGAGGATTTAAGCCGCAAAGATTCTGTATTTTGGCCGTATAATGCTCATGCGCTTGGATCACAGTCACCCTGGCCGCATGAAGTTCGGGGACTTTGGGGCCGCATATGTTTGAGCCGTATAAGTTTTATGCGGCCTTGGTGACACTTTTCTGGCCGCATGAAAGCGTATGAACCTGCTTTTGGTGACGTCTCACGTCGTATCTTTTTGTCAAAGTGTCAGAGCTGTCATTTTTTTGTCAGCTTGGACAGGACTTGTCAGCTTTATCAGACGAACTGATCCTCTTGGCCGCATATCTTTCTACTGCAGCTGGTTGTCGATGGGCCACATGAGACACTGAATCTATCATGCGGCTTTCCTTTATGCGGGCCTGTTTGGCCCAAGGTATATATGCGGCAAATTGTGATCCGCATGAACCCCATATTTTCCATACTGCTACACTGCTAGGGCATCGGCTTCGATATTTTGGAGCCTAGGGACATGCTCTATAAAGAACCCTTCTAAGGTCATAATGATGGCAATTGCTGTTTGATAATAGGGAATCAGGTCCTCTTGCGAACCTCGTATGAACCTCGAATCTGGTTAACAACCAACTGCGAGTCACCATATGCTTCCAGGTACCTGATCCCACTTCTTTTGCGAGTTGGAGTCCGATGACTAGAGCGTTGTATTCGGCTATGTTGTTTGAACAGGGTTCTGTAAGAGAATATGCCCGATTGACCACCAACCCAGAGGGGGGAATTAATACTACCCTGACTCCAGTGACGATATCACCTTCTGGCCCCGTTCTTGAAGCACCGTCAAAGAACATTCGCCAAATAGCGTCATGCGAAGTCATGTTCGAGGCGACGAATTCGTCGGGAATTTCTTCATAGATTATGGCTGTTTCTAGGCCTGGATGGGCTGCTAAGAAGTCAGCCAGGGCTTGACCTTTAATAGCCTTCTGCGGAACAAAAACCATGTCATATGGGATAATAGTATCACCCAGGTGGCCAGACAAGAACTGAGTGCGCCTGGTTTGGTCATGAGAACCATGAGAGGATTAACTCGTGAAACAACATGGATGGTCTGCCCTGCCACATAGTGTCGTGTTTTCTAAATGGCAAACACTAGGGCAAGACACTCCTTCTCCACGACGGTGTACCTATGTTCGGTCCTACCATCATCTGGCTAAGATAGTAAATGGCTTGTTCATAACCCAAGTCATTATTCTGTGCTAGCAAAGCACCGAGCGAGTGTTCCATTGCCCGTACATAGAGCAGGAAGGGCTTTCCGACGATCGGGGCTACCAGAACTGGTGGATTCGTCAGTACTCCTTAATATCATCGAATGCACGCTGACATTCCTCGTTCCATACGAAAGAGACACCTTTCTTCATGAGTTGAGTGAAGGGTTGACATCGCCCTGAGAGGTTAGATATAAACCTCCTGATATAGGCTAGTCTTCCCTGAAGTTCGCGGAGGTTCCTTGGTGGGCTCATCTCCAGGATTGCTTTTGTTTTGTCGAGATCTATGTGAATGTCCCGGGAAGTGATGACAAAGCCCAAGAACTTTCCGCTGGACACCCCCAGGAAAGCTTGGTGGGATTCATCTTCAGGTTATGCGCTCGCATGAGGTCAAACACTGTTCTCAAATCATGTAAGTGATCGTTTTTGGAGCGGCTCTTGACGGCGATATCGTCAACGTAACACTCCACCGTCTTGCGTAGATGATCTCTGAAGATGACACTCATAGCCCGTTGATATGTAGCACCGACGTTCTTCAGGCCAAAGGGCATGACCGTATAACAATATACGTCGATCGATGTTCGGAATTATGTATGCTTCTCATCATCAGGGGACTTTTGATTTGATTGTATCCTGAAAAGCCATCCATAAATGACATGCACTCGAAGCCACACGTATTATCGATCATTAAGTCGGTGATCGAAGAGGGAATTCATCCTTAGGGCATGCCGCGTTCAAATTACGGAAATCGATACAAATTCAGATTTTCTCGTTCTTCTTGATGACTGGCACTATGTTGGCTACCCAGTCTGGGTGCTGCTCTTCATGGATGAAACCGCTAGCTATAAGCTTGTTTACTTCCGCTTCAATGGAATTCATGGTGTCTGGACGAAACTGCCGCTGCTGTTGTTTAACTGGTTTTGCGTCAGGATAAATATTGAGCTTATGAAGTACAATCTCGGGATTTAGCCCTGGCATGTCTTCATAACTCCGGGCAAAGACGTCGATGTATTCTTTGATGAGTTGTAACAACGACTCCCGTTCGCCGTTTGTCAGGCTTTTACTGACGAAGATTGGCTTTGGAGAGGATTCATCGTCGAGGTTAACTTGCATAACCTCGTCCTCAATGGGAGGATCACGAAGTTCAAAGCGTTTCTCCCATTGTGCGTCTAGTTGCTGGACCTACGGCTCCAACTCAAGTGGTTCAAGTAAATCTTCGTCTTCCTCTTCGATATCAGCGGACGTCATGTTGACAGATAATGTCTGCCTAAATATATCTCCAATACTGCTATCAGAGTCATAAATGGGTGACTCGGACGAATGATAGTGCCACTCGCATTCTTCATCAGAACTTTCGGGCGTTGTTGGTGGAGTAATATACCCAAGGCTGCGTCTGGATTTGTGATAATGGTCCTGAGGTTTCCCTGCTGGTGCCGACAGCTGTAGAGGCAATCGCCAACCACTTTCGTGGTTTAGACCCGGGGTAGCCTCCATGTCGTACCCCTATTTTTGTATGAAGTACTTAGCTTGAGGACTGTACAGGTAGAGCAGTAATCTTCCAACGTCGGGCCTGAGATCGAACTCTTGTGGCATGAAAGATTGAGGACCTTCTTTTCGGCCAAAGATGATCGTGTGATCCCATCCTCTTCTGTCTGGGACCATGAAGTAAGCGCCTTTTATAGGAGCCAGTCGATTTGGGGTATGGACGGTTGTCACCCGTGTGTGCAGGCTAACGTCTAGACAGTCCCGTGCAGCATACGTTAGATTAGGCTTATCATACTCAGAATAGTCTAACGGCAGCCTCTTATTGATGAAATAAGGAATTTTGTCTACAGGGATTACATCATCAGGAGAGGGGCTATCCACCTGTGTAACCAAGTATTTGGTGAGTTCTTCGTCCTCCTTGGCTACCCCCTGCGAGCTTAGAGGTCGGGATGCTGTCTTGGGCAAGTTGACCACCAAGGGTTCATCTTGAGGTATTAACTTGCCTGAGAGTATTGGATCGACACTTGGCTGCTGGCTCGTCTTGGGAAGACGGATGACAATTGGCTCAGCACGGGACTTTGTGTCTTCCGGTCGCCTTTGAGTAGATTTTGGCAATCGGATTACCATCGGTGTTACAGAGGGCCTTGCATCTTCCTGTTGCCTTTGATTAGATTTTGGCAGTCGGATCACTATTGGCCCTATGATAGGTTTTGGCTCCTGGCGGGATCTCGGGAGACGGATGACATTGGTTCCAACTGGGTAGGTGAGGTAGGAGAACCGAGCACCTCTTTATGCAAAGGTTGCAATGAGGGGTGCGGCCTTGTCCGGTCTGCGGGCTTGGAGACGAATTCTCAAGGGTTCTTCTGGCCCTGTGATGGCTTCCAGTTCGTCAGTTATATTTTCCTGGATTTGTCATAAAGACAAGCCTCCGAAGAGTAATAAGATTCAACCCCTTTGAAGGGATCAATGTCGGCAAATTCAGTCTTCACGGAATCGTGTTTACTGACATACTTGAAACACTGGTGAATGGTAGACGGCACGATCATATAGTCATGTATCCACGGACGTCCCAAGAGGATGTTATAGGAGGTGTCTGCATCTATGACGTAGCAGGTAACCTCCGTCTTCAGGCCACCAATTGGCACTTCAACCGGATCTTCCCTAGGGGATAGCTCCTTCCCGAGTTAAAACCGCTAATGACAGTGTTGGTCGCCGCTAGCCGGTACATAGGGATGCCAAGAAATCGGAGCAAGCTTTTCGGGATGATGCTTATTGACGAGCCAGGGTCGATATGCATCCGGTCCACCTTGACGTTGCCTATATATCCAGTGTAGTACAAGAGGCGATCATGCAAATTGGAATTGACCAACATGTCCTGCGGAGTATATGATGTTGGGCTTTGTATCTGTTACATCGCTGCCCTGTAGATCTGCTGGCGGGTCTTCCCCTGGAGGCTTGACCTGAGCTAAGTAGGCATCAGCATTTTGGAATGCTTCACTTAATGCGACACAAAGATCCTTGGAGAGCCTTAGGAGCTCGTACAACGACAACTTTGCTGGCGTATTAGCCTATTGTGCCAATATGTCAAAGTTGTAAGGTTTCTCCAGTCCCTGAGGTACATCATTATGGAGCGGCCTGTCAAAGCGGGTTTCCTTTAGCTTGGATTTATCTGCCAGGAGGCTGAGATGGCCTTGAAATATCAGAGGGAGGCAACGTTGCCAGCTGAGGATCTTCGGCTGAACTATCCCGTGCGGGCTGGACTTGTGCTTCAGACGGGTAACAATGGCTGTAGCTTCCTCAGCCTCAGCTGAAATTGTATGGCAGGATCTAGACTTCTGCCCCGTTTCTTATTGGAAGGAGATGACACCTCCCGGGTAACTTTGGGCACTAAGTCTGGATGCACCCACATGATCTCTCCTCGCGATGTGGTGAGAGGTACCAATCCAGAAGTCTGGCTCCGGGCGGGTGGAAGATTAGTAACCTCCATCGTTGCCCGAGGGACACGTATTACCCCGTCTGGAGTGCTTGTTGGAGGGAAGTCGCCGAACTGAATTGACACCATATTCGCCGCTACGGTAACCTCTTCAAAGTCTATCGATAGAACTTTGGAGTCGATAAGACTCTGAATGTACTACTTTAATTGTTAGCAGTCATGAGTGGCATGATGGACATAGCGGTGGAAGTGACAATATTTTGGATCTTCCATTTCTACCGCTCGGGGCTCACGCCTTGGTGGAGGGAGCTGGATCCTACCCCCTTGCAAGAGCATATCGAAGATACGTTTGACATGACTATCTTCAAATGAGTAATTAACCTTGGGCCACGGACCTTCCACCTGTTTTTGCTCTGGCTTCTGAGTCGCATCAGCGACCATGGCCTATTTACCCTTATTGTCCCGGTTGGAGGTGGTGCCACTGTTGTTGCTGGAGGTGGAGCCAGGACGTCTGCCCTTATCCTCTCCGTCTGGGATGTGTAATCCCAACTGGCGAGCCTTCTTCAATTTTGCCTCTACATTGGTAGCACTTATGATGAAGGTCGTCCAATCCCTGAACTATCGTCACCCATCCAAAGGCTAATTGCAGGGAGCAACTTCTTTGGCAGATTTCAATCAAGGAGCTCTCGGGATTACCTTAGGGCATCTCATTACGGTTTGGCAGAACCGCTCGATATAGTTCCTTGTTAGCTCCCTCTCTCCCTGAACGACGTCCATGAGAGATAACATCGTCACATCATGACCCACTTCGTAGAATCTTTCCAGGAACGTGTGCTTGAAGCCGTCAAAAGAATGGATGTAGTTGTCGGGAAGGTTGCGGTACCAGTCAAACGCGATCCCCTCCAATGCTTCGATGAATAATCACGTGAGGATGGCGTCACTATGCGGCAAGTGGTCGGTTGTAACCTCAATGTAAGTCAGGTACTGACTAGCAGAGGTCTTCCCGTCATAAGAATTGATATGGAACGGCTTGTACCGTGGTGGTAAAGGCACATCTCTCCATGCAACGGGATATGGCTGCCCTATTCTGAGGTCCCGAGAGGAGTCTCGGGCATTGAACATTGCACGAAGCTCCTGGACTTTCCTCCTTGCCTCATTGGCTTCATCTGCAGCTGAAGGAACAGACGCTCCTAAGGGATCGTCACCCAAAGGAGGGGCGATCGTATTGGAGTCCGCGTTGACTGCGGGTCCCAGCTTGTTTGTCCGGGCATCCTTGCCGGTTGGGTTGGCAAGGCGGGTTTGATTTTGTCCACAGACTTGACCAAGACAGGAGCATGGCTTCAAGTACTTCTAGACGTTGTCGATCAGAAGGCGCTTCATGATCGTCGTCGGCCATAAAGACTGTCCGTACGTGGGTAGAGGTGGAATGGACCATAGCAGAGGTGCTCGCTGTGTCATACCTCCGTGCCGAGAAATCATCGGAGAATGTCAGAATGTCTTCCTCCTCGGACTTAGAAGGGGTGCTACCCCCTGTGCGGGAAGCCGTGTTATCTTGGTGAGGGTGGTGGTCCTCAGGGAAATTCAAGTCTGTTGCACAGTTCTGGGGGACCTCTACCCCTGTATGTGTTCTTGGTACACCGGGTTGTCGCATATATTGAGGGGACTGCTACCCCCAGCTTCATCTACTCTCAAGGAGGCCAAAGGTGCACCCCCGGGTGTCGGAAGCTTCTTTTTCGATCGAGTGCCTAAATAGACACCCCCTGTGGTTGTCGATGAGAACCCTTCAGATGAGGGTCTCCTTGCCGTACTGGCCGAGATGGCCGGGCTGGAAGAGCCTATCTTCTTTTCTTCCTTGCTAGAGAAACCTTTTGAGTTAAATTACAGGAGGCAAAAAGAAACTCCTCGTCCCCTGGAATTTGTACCTGTTTCTTGAGTTGTTTTCGGACAGATGCTGGCTGCTGTAGTCGTCGGAAAACTGACTGCCGACCTTCAGGTGCTGCTGATTTATTGCGGCAGCAGTTGATGATGACTCGGGTGCAACGACGTCCCGAGAGGGACTCATTGCATGCCAATGCTGCCACCTTGCGTTTGTGAGTAATCACCTCACGCAAGTCGGTAGCAAGCTGATCTACCTTTGCACCAAACTTGTGGACTCAGGAATTCCGAGCGCACGGGTACTTAGTATCATGTTTGCTCCCTGACCCGTGGCTAGTAATAGCACTTGCTCTGTATCGTTGGAGGGAGACTTTAAAGACCCACCCTGTCTGTTAGCCCTGGGGATAGGACGCGGGTGGTTCTGTACAACTTTCCATCAGGAGCCCGTATAACAGTTAACGGGGCCCGCTGACAGTCAGTAACTTGGACAGTTGACTGGGCTTGTTCGTCCCGCACTGTCCTAAAAATTTTTGACTTACCGCCCGATGGTACATAGTAAAAAGAGTCCAGATTGATACATTCCACATTCTCGATGGGCCGCGTGGAGTCGAGCCCGCATGAGAGACGGTTGAACACCGAGCTTCTGACAGGACCGCATGAGGCATCCTGTCTGAGGTCAGGATTGGTTGTCGCATGGGCTGTCTTCCTGCGGCTAGAGCTGGCTGCCACATAGGCCATTTTCCTGCGGCCAGAGTTGGCTGCCACATAGGCCATCTTCCTGTGGCCAGAGTTGGCTGTCGCATAGACAGACTGCCCATCTCTCTTATGCGGCTTCTTCTTTATCCGCATAGATTTCCCTTGTGCCCCCAAAAACTCAGCATCGTAGTGTTTTCCTCTGCTGGATTTAGGGGCAGTGGGGTCCTCCGCGGTCGGAAGCAAAGCTGCAGGAGAGCTTTGGTCACCGTCTTGAACTGCAGAAGGAGCTCCTTCGAGAACTTGGTCAGGAGCAACAGTTTTGTGCGCCGACGTCCTGCGAGTCCTCTTTGGGTTGGCTCGCTTCTATGACGGGCTGGCGCTCCCTTCAGAGGGCAATTCTTTGAAGGCTGCTGGTCAAAATGAACCACAAGCATTTGTTGTGTAGTGCCGAGCTTGGACGCGTCAGATTATGTCACCAACTTCTCATCAGAAGAAAAGGACATCCCCAGCAGAGTCGACATCGTGTTTGCCAAAAAAAATCAAAGACAGGTATTACAAAACACTAAAATTGATTGCAAACTTGCTTGTACAAAGAAAAGCCTAGAAAGAAATCCTAGGAAACAATCTAAGTACAATTGTTTAGTTTTGATTCTGGGGGTGACGGTAGAGGCTCGAAAAGTGCTATCAACTCTACCTTACTCCTTGGACTATCTGACGCAGTCCTTAGCTCTTGAAGAAATTGCTTTTGTGAAGGTTGACAGCCTTTTGCAGGGGTGTAGCACCCTGCTATATATAGTGGTGTGTTTGTTGAGCCGCATAGGTGGTCTGTGGCCGCATGGCTAATTAGCACGTGAAGACTCGTTCTTTGGCTGCCATCTGTTAATTTGTTGGGATTTTGTTGCAGCAAATCTGGACAGTTAAGACTTGGTCAGTTTGCCACGTATCCTGTCACAGGAATCATTTTCGCCGCATAGATCTTTCAGTTTTCGACCATGTGGGGCCGCATGAGACTCATGCGGCTTAAGTAGCAGAATTCTTAGCCCAGACATAGCTTGAGGATTTAAGCCACATAGATTCTGTATTTTGGCCGCATAATGCTCATGCGGCTTGGATCACAGTCACCCTTGGTCGCATGAAGTTTCGGGGAATTTGGGGCCGCATATGTTTGAGCTGCATAAGTTTTATGCGACCTTGGTGACACTCTTTCTGGCCGCATGAAAGCGTATGAACCCTGCTTTTGGTGACGTCTCACGTCTTATCTTTTCGTCAAAGTATCAGAGCTGTCATTTTTTTGTCAGCTTGGACATGACTTGTCAGCTTTATCAGACGAACTATTCCTCTTGGCCGCATATCTTTCCTCTGTAGCTGGTTGTCGACGGACCGCATGAGGCACTGAATCTATCATGCGGCTTTCCTTTATGTTGGCCTGTTTGGCCCAAGGTATATATGCGACAAATTGTGATCCGCATGAACCCCATATTTTTTATGCTTCTACATTTATACCATATTTCGTTTATTTACCCATCTTATACTATTTTTATCCGTGTACACTCAAACAATACTGTATTTCAGTTAGAATCAATCATTTATACTCGTTTTCACCATTCTATGAGCATTTGATACATTACTTTAGTTAGAAATTACATTTCGATATTCGGTTCCACTATTTTATGTCCATTCTATACCATATTTTTTCGAATCACCCATCTATACTCATTTTCACCATTGTACGCCCATTTTACATCATATTTCGGTTAGAATTATCCATGTATACTCATTCTCACCATTCCATGACTATTTTTACCATATTTCGGTTATAATAACACATCTAACATTTATTTTCATCATTGTATGGTCAAACTATGCAGTATTTCAGTTAGAATCAATCATTTGTACTCGTTTTCACCATTCTACGAGCATTTGATATTTTATTTTGGTTACAAATTCATTTATATACTCGGTTTGAGTATAAATTATTGATTCTAACATAAATATGGTGAGTATTAGATGAGTAATTATAACCAAAATATGGTATAATATAGTCATGGAATGGTGAAAATGAGTATAAATTGGTGATTCTAACCAAAATATGGTGTAAAATAGGCATACAATGGTGAAAAAGAGTATATAAATGAATTTGTATCCGAAATAATATATCAAATGCTCGTAGAATGGTAAAAATGAGTTGAAATGTTGATTCTAACTAAAATACGGTATAGTTTAAGCGTACAATGATAAAAAAAAGTGTTAGATGGGTAATTATAACCGAAATCTAGTCTAAAATAGTCGGAATGGTTAAAATGAGTATAGATGGATAATTTTAAGCAAAATATGATGTAAAATGGACAAACGATGGTAAAAGTGAGTATAAGTGAGTGATTCTAATCAAAATATGGTGTATAATGGGTGTAGATTGGTGGAACCGAGTATCGAAATAATTTCTATCTGAAGTAATGTATCAAATGCTCGTAGAATGATGAGAATGAGTATAAATGATTGATTCTAACTGAAATACAATATCGTTTGAGCTTAAAAGGATGAAAATAAGTATTAGATGGGTAATTATAAACAAAATATGGTATAAAGTAGTGAAAATATATAGATGGGATTCTAACCGAAATGTGATGTAAAATAGGCGTACAATGGTGAAATCGAGTATAGATGGGTAATTCTAATCGAAATATAGTGTAGAATGGACGTAGATTGGTAAAACCGAGTACAAATGCGTAATTCTAACCAAAATATGGTATAAAATGTAGCGTAGATTTGTGGAAATGATATTGAATGTAATTTCTAACTGAAATAATGTATCAAATGCTCGTAGAATAGTGAAATGAGTATAAATTATTGATTCTAACTGAAATACAATATCATTTGAGCGTACAATGACGAAAACAGTTTTAGATGGGATACTGTAAACGAAATATTATATAAAGTAGTCGTGAAAAGGTGAAAATGAGTATAGATGGGCGATTCTAACCGAAATATAAAGTAAAATGGGCATACAATCGTGAAATCGAGTATATAAGGGTGATTCTAATCGAAATATGATGTTGAATGGGGGTTGATTTGTGAAATCGAGTACAAATACGTGATTCTAACCAAAATATGGTAAAAAATGGCGTACACTTGTGGAAACACGTATAGAAATGTAATTTTCTAACCGAAATAATGAATCAAATGCTCGTAGAATGGTGAAAACCAGTATAAATGATTGATTCTAACTAAAATATATAGTTTGAGCGTACAATGTTAAAAATAATTATAAGATGGGTAATGATAAACGAAATATGGTATAAAGTAGTTATCGAATGGTGAAAATGAGTATAGATGGGAGATCCTAAGCGAAATAAGATGTAACATACAATAGTGAAATCGAGTATAGATGGGTGATTCTAATCGAAATATGGTGTAGAATATGAC
>JANAVB010031255.1:0-33315 GCA_029216955.1 Iris pallida
CCTTGAAGCTCCATCAAAGAATAGATGCCAAGTAGGATCTTCTTCAGCAATTTGGTTTGAATCTAGGACTTCATCTGGAATTTCGTCATAGAGTTTTGAATCTTCTGGAATTGAATGAGCAGCCAGAAAATCAGCTAAAGCTTATCCTTTGACTGATTTCTGAGGAATATAATGCATGTTATACTGAGCAAGTAGGATTCCCCAGTTAGCTAATCGAGAATTCAAAACACTGGGTTTCTTCATCATGATTCGTATAGGATTGATCCTGGAGATGACATGAATAGTCTGGCCAATGATATAATGTCGTGTCTTTTGAACAGCGAATATCAAGGCTAGACATTCTTTTTCGACCGGTGAATATGAGGTTCAGCTCCGGTCATAGTACGACTGAGATAGTAGATGGCTTGTTCATGACCATTTGATTCTTTTGAGCGAGTAATGCACCCAATGAATGACTCATTGCTCGAGTATATAGGAGAAATGGAATTCCTGAAACGGGAGGTACTAATACTGGAGGGCTCATCAGATATTGTTTTATATCATCGAATGCTTTCTGACATTCATCATTCCAGACAAAAGAAATACCTTTCTTCATAAGTTTGTTGAATGGTCTGCAGCGTCCTGATAAATTAGAGATGAATTTCCTGATATAAGCGATCCTTCCTTGAAATCCTCGTAGCTCTTTTAAGGTGTGTGGAGGACGCATCTCTTGGATGGCTTTGATCTTCTCGGGATCCATGTGTATACCTTTAGAGGTAATGACGCCGAGAAATTTACCACTTGAGACGCCTAAGAAGGACTTAGTAGGGTTTATCTTTAATTGATGCTTACGCATTAGATCAAATATAGTCTTCAAATCTTGGATATGATCCTCTTTTGTCGACTTTTGACTGCAATATCATCAACATAGCATTCGACTATTTTTCGTAAATGTTCACGGAATATAGTGCTCATAGCTCGTTGATAAGTTGCTCCTGCATCTTGAGACCGAATGGTATAACTGTATAACAATATGTACCGATCGACGTTCTGAAAGAAGTGTGCTTCTCGTCATCTGGAAACATTTTAATCTGATTGTATCCAGAATACCCGTCCATGAATGACATTCGCTCAAATCCACAGGTATTATCAATCATGACATCAGTGATTGGTAGGGAAATTCGTCTTTAGGGTATGTCGCATTGAGATCGCGGAAGTCTATGCATACTCTGACCTTGCCAGTCTTTTTAAGGACAGGAACTATGTTAGCCACCCAATCGGGATGTTGTTCCTCTCTAATAAACCCGGAGGTTATGAGTTTATTGACTTCAACTTCAATTGCATCCATAATATCTGGACGAAATCGTCGCTATTGTTGTTTGACCGGTTTAGCATTCGGCAAGATATTGAGCTTGTGAGTTGCAATTTGTGGATCAAGTCCTGGCATATCTTCATAACTCCAAGCGAAGACGTCGATGTAGTCACGTATGAGTTTGATCATGTCTTGCTTATCAGGTTCAGAAAGACTTTCACTAATGAATATTGGTTTGGGAGATCCCTCTTCACCAACATCTATTTGAACAAGTTTGTCTTCAGTCGGAGTTTCTTTTTGCTCGAAACGGAACTCCCATTGATTATCTAATCTTTGGGCCCATTGTTCCGATTCAGGTGAGATTTCAAACTCTTCTCCGTCTTCATCACTTTCTTCAGAATGGTCAATAGAAACCATGTTGGAAGACAGAATGTTGCAGTAGAAGTCCCCGATACTTGTATCGGAATCCCAAGAAGTGGTACTAGAAGAATCAGATTTCTTATCTTCGTCAGACTCGGGATCTTCATGGATAATATTGATAAAGGAGTAGGAGCTACATAGCCCAGTCCGTATTTCGTCCTTCCATATTTCAGAGGAGGAATACGAACAGGCATTTTTCTTCCCTTTCCACTATTGAGGCCAGTCCTGAAGTCATAGCCCATATTTTTGATGATGTCTTTAGATTGCTGACTATAACGACGTAGTTGTAATCTTCCAGTGTCATCATTTTTGTCTTCATCTTCTAAATCAGAAGGACTTTGGGGCCCTTTATAGAAGAATATTGGAATGTCTCCTGGCTTTCTGCTGGAAACTAGAAAGTATGAAGATTGTACAGGTTCTAGGGATACATCTGTATGAACAGTCTGTACAACCCCTATGGTTATTGCGTTCAAGTCATCTAACAAATGCAAATAACTATGAACATAATTACACACATCAGCATACTGCAAAGATGGAGACTTTTCATTAAATGTAAAAGCAGCAGTATTTACATTGGGAGAAGGCTGAGCCTTAGAGATTTTAGCCAAGTCAATGACTAAAGGGGGAGAAGAAGAACGAGAAGAAGCGTTGTTTCGATTAAGATCGATAACAAATGGCTCAGAAGAGGTGAGCTCCCTTGAAGTTTGAGATGGAAGAATAATTCGCCCTCCAACTAGAATTAGCAGAGTATCCTGTTTTATGTGGAGATACAGGAATTACAGTACGCCCACTGACAGGAATAATCATTGTGTCTTGAGCAAACGACTGAGGTAACGGAGAAATCCGTCCACTCACCGGAATGATGAAAGAACCTTCTTCAGAGAGTTTAGGTGATTGTTGCTGAATAGTTCGACCTTTAACAGGAATTATTAAGGTCTCACTTTGTGAATCCTCTTTCTCCATAGCTTGTATAACCCTTGTATACTCTTCTTTGTACATTCGGGAATCATTGAAATAAGCTTCAATCCCATGGAAGGGATTTATATCAGCAACTTTTTTGTACTCTTCCATTGCTATCAATGTATTTAAATCACTGATGAAGAGTAGAAGGCACCACATTATTTTCATGAAGAAAGGGCCTCCCCAGAAGAAGATTATAGGATCCCACGATCTCGATCACATAGAAAGTGACTTTGGATCTGAAATCGCCTATCTGAAGCTTCAGATGAATCTTTCCCAAAGGCTCGCTTTGGCTTTGATTGAATCCCAGGATAGTAGTAACCGTCTTAGAGAGCTTGTGAAGAGGGATTTTTAGTTCATCCAACAGACTCTTTGGCATTATGCTTATAGCAGACCCTGGATCAATGAGGATACGATCTATCTTCATTGTATCGATATAACCGGTGTAGTAGAGAGGCCAATCATGTCGATTATCCTCCAATAGCATGTCATCTTGTGTAAAGGTGATATTTGGGATAATTTCCAATACACTGTTGCAATGTAAGCAAGTGGTAGGTTCTGCATCTGGCTTTTTCAATTGTGCAAGACAAGAGTCAGCTTGTAGAAGTGCTTCACTTAATGTCTCCCGAGTCTCTTTGGAAAGACGTAGAAGTTCAAAGAGGGACATTCTAGCTGGAGTATTAGCAAGCTGAGCTAAAATGTCAAAATTATAAGGCTTCTGAAGTCCAAGAGGAGAGGACTTCTTGATTGGCTTATCAAACCGAGCCTGTTGTTTGCCTTTCTCCAGAGCTGTAGGCTTGGGAGGAACAGGTTCAGTGGATGATTCTTCTTCAGGAGGAACATTAGAAGCATCTTTATCAGCTGGAGGGATATCAAGAGGATCCTCAAGATTTTTGGAATAATCCTTTAGATAAGGTTTCCCCGTTCGAGTAGCACTAACAAGTGCTTCTTCTTTCTCTTTTGGCTCTGTGTCAGGAATAGATCCAAGAGAAGTCATATGACATGATTTAATCTTTCTAGCCTTCTTGGACTTTCGAGAAGTAGTCTTTTGAGGAGAAGGCGATTCAAAATCTGCCACTAGATCAGGATGGATCCACATGATTTCTTCAGTTTCCAAAGTGATTGGCACTAATCCTTCAGACCGTAGAGGAGGGAAGATTCACTATGTCAAGAGTTGCCTTGGGAATAGGAACGATCCCACTTTCAAGGAGTTGAGGAGGGAAATCTCCGAATTGCATAGAGACGACGTTGGAGGTGACGGTCTTCTCTTTTGGAGTAAGAGAGATAGCTCCAGATTTAATCATTTCTTGGATCTTTCCTTTCAGTACATAACATGTACGAATTGTATGACCCAGCATTCTGTGATATGGGCAGTATTTGGATGATCTGTTTTACCAGCTTCATCAGGTTTCTTGATCTCAGGTAATTGTATCTTATTACCTTTCAGCAGACATTCAAAGATACCAAGGACATCGTCGTCATCGAAAGAATATTCTTCTTTGGGGCGAGGTGTTTTTGGTTGTTGAGTTGTAGGAGAGGTTTGAACAGTTGATGCATCTTTGCTCTGAAGATTAACTTCAGGAGTTTCTTTTTCCTTGCGAGCATTATTTTTATTGTTAGTACCTTGACCTGTTTCTTTAGGAGTCATCTGCACTCCTAAACCTTTGAAGGTTTCAGCACTAATTTCTGCGACCTTGGCACTAACTATGAAAGAAGGCCAGTCTTGGAATTGAGTGGATCCTGTCCACATGCTGATGATTGGCAACAAGTTTGATTTGCATGTGTCGATGGTGACAGCATCAGGAGTTCCAAGAGGCATCTTCAGAGCTTCTCTTCGAAATCGTTCAATATACTCTTCTGTAGTTTTATTATTTTTCTGCTTGATTCTAATAAGAGCAGACATAGTCATGTCATTGAGCCCTTCATAGAACCGTTCAAGAAATATCTGTTTGAAACCGGAAAATGAGGTAATGCTCCCATCTGGGAGACTTCTATACCATTCATAAGTCGTTCCCTTGAGACATCCAACAAACACCCGAGTAAGGAGGGCGTCGCTTGGTTGCAGCTGATCAGTCATCACTTCAAAGTGATTAATGAACTGACTTGGAGAAGTGGTTCCATCATAGAATGAGATAGTAGGAGGCTTGTATTTAGGAGGATACGATACTTGCTTCCATTCTATCGGATAAGGTTGTTTGATGCCTAACCTTTGTAAACCATCTTTCTGTTTGAATGCCTCGAATTGAGTTTTGAGATTCCTCAATTCTTCATTAACAATTCTAGAAGATTGTGGAGTTGTAACTTGTAGAGAATAGTTGGGAGGAGGAACAGCATTGTAAGCACTACCCCCAGCTCCAGAGAGACTAGGGTTTGGTTGAGCTGGTCCAGGAGTATTAGATTGTACTGCTGGAGGAACTTGTACTGGACTCATATCAGTGTCAGTTGGTATGGCATCTGGTACAGTCTGTCAATTTTGCATCTGTGTTGCCATGAGTTCATACATCGACTTTATAGTATCAGCCATAGACTTCATTTGTTGTTCCAAAGAAGCAATTCTTTGATCTTGAGGAGTCAAGGAAGAAGAAGGTTCATCAGTATTCCCATCAACCATATAAGTCGTGACTGTACGAGGAATTATTGATGAACTGGTAGATGTTGTTTGTTCTGAATCATTGCTTTGTGCATCAAAGTCAATTATAGGAGAACTACCCCCAGTAGGAAGAGGTGGGAAGTTAGATTCTCCAAGGAATTCAGAATCATCTTCAGAGAGCAAATTTCTTTGACTAGAGGCCAGGACTCTTGCTCTGGTATTTCTATATACTCCATCTGGACTATCAACTCTACCCCCAGCATCCCGAGAGGTCATATTGACAGAAGCAAACAAAGGCTCATCTTCATCAGGCATAGGTTCACACTGAATCCGATTGAAGACAGATTGTCGTTTTTCTTTGACATCTGCATTGCATTATGACTCTTGGCTGGAAGTCACATTCATGATCAACATGATCATGAGCCATTGATTGACATCTGCATTGAATTATGACTCTTGGATAGAAGTCACATTCAGCATGGTCCTTTGACACAGAATCACTTCTTCTCTTCTGTTGAAGATATTCTCGTAAATCTGTTTGTGAAGATTGAGGAATATATTTCCTGTTCTTGGGTCTTGATGGCTCTTGATTATATAGAGAATGATTAATATGAGCCACATAGTTTCTTGCATACTCTGCATCTGGATCTCTTATCCTTGTTTCCAACTGGTATGGTTTCTTAACACCAGAAGTGTTAATTTTTGTTCTTAGATCAGTTGGAGGTAACACATTGGTTTTGGACACATGGAGTTTTCCTTCCATTGATCTGGATATTTGCAGAGAAGGAAGAGTTGAACCACCCCTTGATTAGGAGTTGGTAACAGACCTTTTCTAGACAAATTATGTGCCCAATTCGAAGAAGTCATAGAAGAAAACATTAAGGAATGTTTCTTCTTAGACTCATTCAAGTTTTGAGACATAGAATGTCCAGAAGGAAGAGTAGTCAAAAGACCATCTCCTTTTCTTTGACTAACAAAATTGTCAGTCAAAGCTGTTCCTGAAGTAAAAACTACAGGAGCAGAAGAAACAACTAAAGAGTTATTTCTTTTCAAAGGGACTTTGTGTGGAAGACCACCCCCAGTTCTGGTAGAACTTGGCAAAGAGGAAGAGATAGCTAAAGAACTATTCTTCTTAGATGAAATACACGCTGAAACAGGCTTGGTTAAAGAACCAGTGCTGTTGGCGTGACTTTTGACTTTGGAAATACACGCTGGAATAGATTTGGCTAAGGAGCCAGTATTGTTAGCGTGATTGTTTGATTTTAGAATTATACACTGGAACAGACTTGGCTAAAGAACCAGTGTTGTCAGCGTGACTTTTGAGGTTGAAATTGCACGCTAGAACAGATTTGGCTAAGGAGCCAGTACTGTCAGCGTGACTTTCAACTTTGGAGGACACACACTGGAACAGATTGGCTAAGGAGCCAGTACTGTTAGCGTGATCTTTGATTGCTGTCATCTTCGAGCGCACAAGAGTGTGCGTGCTTGCAGTAGAGTTCTTACCAGTGTTAGGAGTAGACACTGTGGCAGAGACTTCACCATTGGCTGCCAACTGATTCTTAGGGACATAGATAGAGTGTCCCTTCGACTTGGCAGTGATGATGGAGGCTGTAGTGGGCTTACCACTCTTAGCCCGCTGCATTTCTTCATAGGCGAGTTGATCGAATTGGATCGTCATCACCTTCTTCGTCGAGCCGATTGACGAAGTATCGCATTGAGTTGTTGCCATCTCAGAAGAGGAGATGGTTTTCCCCAGCAGAGTCGCCAATTTGTTTTCCATAAATAAATTCCTTTATTTATTGTGTATCTGGGAAAATTACAACTGTGGAAATCTGATCTAGAAGACGATCACTTTATCCCTTGGACTATGCGAAGAAGAAAAGCTCTCAAAATTTTGACAGTAGATAACTATGTATCCCTACAATGAATGAGAAAAAAGAACTCTATTTATAGAGTCAAAAATAATAACTAAAAAGATAACTGTCTTCACAGCCTGTGCTTAGTTGAAAATCACGCAGGATTTAACATACGCAAGGTTGTGAGCAGTTACTGGACGTGGCCTGTAACTGTTGGACACATGGCAATCATGCATGAGTCGTGTGCAAGTTACAGGACACGCAGGCGAGAGATCAGTGGCATGGCTGCCACGTACTCCAATTTGATGAAATCCACGCAGACTTGTTGAAGACGAAATCCACGCAGACTCGGGGTAGAAAGCTTCAAAATCCACACAAACTTGGGACAAGAAGCTTCAGAATCTACGCAGACTTGGTGAAGACGAAATCCACGCAGACTCGGGGTAGAAAGCTTCAAAATCCACGCAAACTTGGGGCAAGAAGCTTCAGAATCTACGCAGACTTTGATGAAGAAAACTTCAGAATCCACGCAGACTTGAGGAAAAAAACTTCAGAATACACGCAGATTTGGGATAGAACTGCCAGCTGTCTTGATTCAGCGTGCCTCGACTGACACAAAATCTCTGGTAGTGATTGCTTTTGTCAGTCATATTAAATGACAAGAAGCTCTTTTGGTACGCCAACTTGACGAAGGTTGAGTCTTGCTGAAGAAGATTTCGAAAATCACGCAATAGACGGCTGTGATCTCTCGAATTCTGTGCATACGTGGCATACGAAGAGACATTCTTCGACTGTTGTGCTGTCAGTCATAATTACTCTCTGACAAATGATGAGCTGTCTCCCCAGCGTGATTTGTAAATATTATCTGGATCAACTGAGCGTGACTTTTGACTCTGTCCTGATCAACTCAGCGTGACTGTCATTTTTAAAGGCCTACAGGAAGGATCGCTTATATCAGGAGATTCATCTCTAATCTTTCAGGATGCTGCAGACCATTCAATAAACTTATGAAGAAAGGTGTTTCTTTTGTCTGGAATGATGAATGTCTGAAAGCATTCGATGATATAAAACAATATCTGATGAGCCCTCCAGTATTGGTACCTCCTGTCTCAGGAATACCGTTCCTCCTATACACCCGAGCAATGAGTCATTCATTGGGTGCATTACTCGCTCAAAAGAATAAAAATGGTCATGAACAAGCCATTTACTATCTCAGTCGTACTATGACCGGAGCTGAACCTCGATATTCACCAGTCGAAAAAGAATGTCTAGCCTTGATATTCGCTGTGCAAATGATACGACATTATATCATTGGTCAGACCATTCATGTCATTTCCAGGATCAATCCTATACGAGTCATGATGAAGAAACCGAGTGTTTTAAATTCTCGATTGGCTAACTGGGAAATCTTACTTGCTCAGTATGATATGCACTATATTCCTCAGAAATCAGTAAAAGGACAAGCTTTAGCTGATTTTCTGGCTGCTCATTCAATTCCAGAAAATTCAAAACTCTATGATGAAATCCTAGATGAAGTCCTAGATTCAAACCAAATTGCTGAAGAAGATCCTACTTGGCGTCTATTCTTTGATGGAGCTTCAAGAATAGGTCCTAATGGTGACATTGTCGCTGGGGTTGAAATCGTTCTTGTGTCGCCAGAAGGTCTTGCTATCCAAAGAGCTTATTCTCTCGATCAACCATGTTCAAACAATGTAGCTGAGTACAATGCACTGCTTATTGGTCTTCAACTCGCTAAACATCTGAATATTCAATATTTGGAAGCGTATGGAGATTCTAAACTCATTGTCAATCAGATAAGGGGTACTTATGAAGTTCGCCATCAAGATCTAGTTCCTTATCATAGATCGGCTATATCTATGGCTTCTTCATTTGAAGAATTCTTCATCGAGCATGTTAGGCGAACATGTAACACAGAAGCTGATGCTCCTGCTAATCTTACGACAGTGTTAGCTATTCCAATTAAACGTCAACAAATGATTGTTGTCCGCAATCGAGAACTATTTCATCTCAAAAACAATCTAACTTTAGGAATTCCAGTTGACATTGAAGAATCAATATCTCATGATGTCAATGCAACAAGAGGGTTTGGATTAAGTCGTAAATCATTATCATCTTCATCTGATTCTAGCATGGAATTCATCTTCAGTAATTCAACTGAGACTCAGAATACGGATAAAGATTGGAGACTTCCTTTCTTAGATTTCGTATTGTATGATATTCTTCCAGATAATCCGAGTGAGGCAGCATCTATCAGACGACGATCACTTAGGTTCTATTACAATCATACTACAAAAACCTTATATCGTCGAGCTTATGATGGTTTACTTCTTCGATGTATTGCCGGTGATGAGGCTCAACAAATTATCCGTGAAGCACATGATGGAATTTGTGGAGCACATCAGCCTGGACCAAAACTTCAAGACCGAATTCGACGTATGGGTTATTATTGGCCCACTATGGTATCAAATGCCATCGAATATGCAAGGAAGTGTAAAGCCTGTCAAATCCATTGCGGATTTTATTCATCAACCCTCAGAATTTTTACATCCAACGGCAGCATCATGGCCCTTCGAAGCTTGGGGCATGGACATTATCGGTCCGATCAATCCGCCGTCGTCAAAAGGTCATCGGTTTATTCTCGCAATAACTGATTATTTCTCCAAATGGCCCGAAGCTATTCCTTTATCAGAAGTCAAAACTTCCAATGTCATCAACTTTATCAAGCATCATGTCATCTACAGATTTGGTGTTCCCCGACGCATTATTCATGATAATGGACCACAATTCGTCAGCCAAAAATTTACTCGATTCTGTGACGATCATCGGATCAACAATGTGGCTTCTACTGCATATAATCCGACAGCTAACGGATTAGCGGAAGCTTTCAACAAAACCATCATCAAACTCTTAAAGAAGTTTGTCTCTACTAACAAACGCAATTGGAGTGAGAAACTCGGTGAATGTTTGTGGGATTACCGTACTACAGTTCGTAATGCTACTAAATGTACACCTTTCTCTCTGGTGTATGGATGCGAAGCTGTTCTTCCATTAGAGATTCAAATTCCTTCTTTAAGGATAGCAATCGCTAATGAACTTACCGTCGAGAATAATGATCGTCTTCGACTTTAGGAATTAGAAGCTCTGGATGAAAAGCGATTATCTGCTCAACAGAATATCGAATTCTATCAAGCTAGAATCTCAAGAGCTTTTAACAAGAAATTCAGAGTTCGAGCATATCAGAAAGGAGAACTTGTTCTAACAGTCAGACGTCCTATGACTATGACTCATATGAGCAAAGGCAAATTCGACGCAAAGTGGGAAGGTCCCTATGTTGTGAGCAAAGTTTTCTCAAATGGAGCTTATCAACTCTCAGAACTGGATGGTCGAATTGTTATGATGCCTATTAATGGCAAATTCCTTAAAAAGTATTATGTATAAATATAAATACTTGTAAATCATCAATAAAAGCTCAAGTGCATGAACAAAATTCAAATTTTATTTCATCATATGATAGTACATGATATCAAAGACGGTCACTATCATCCTTCTCTACATTTGGACGAGGACCGCAGCCGTCCTTCTCGAAAATGCGATCAGCAAAAGAGCTGAGAACTTCTTTGCTGGAACCCACGAGGAATTTGCAAGCAGCCATCCTCATGGCTTCCTCTTCTTCGGTTCTTCCTGGATCAAGCAGAAAGTCCAGAATGTCTCGCGGTGGCTTGAGTGCAAACGAACCTTCGCCTGCTTCTAACTCATTCGACTGAACTGGATCGGCAGGGCATTCTTCAGTACTCTTCTGAACCTTCGGGGCAATTTCAGCCTTCTTGGATGCTTCTTCAGACGACATTTTTATGTTGAAGAGTAGAAGTGTTCGTTCTTGTTAGATTTCTGCTATATTTATAGGCAGAAGTTCCTCAAATAAATGAAGCGACACATTCATCCGACGGTTCTCCCCTTCATTAATGCTTGACGGTTCATCCGTTCATTTACTACATTCATCCAACGGTTCACCCGTTCATTTAATGTCTGACGGTTCATCCGTTCATTTATCACATTCATCCGACGGTTCGCCCGTTCATTAATGCCTGACGGTTCATCCGTTCATTTTCATCTGACGGTTCGTCCGTTCATTAATACCTGACGGTTTATCCATTCATGAAAAATTGAATTCAAAGATATTTTTATGTCTGAATTCTATTTTTTCTAATCAGTATTAAACTAAGATCATTTCTAGTTTAATATCATCTGATAGAATTACAAATTTTGTTTGTATATTCTATTCTATTGAAATGTGTCATGTATTATTTACCTCTGAACATATTTTCTATAAATATATCATTACCAAAACAGCAAAACTATAAATCAGATCAAGAATTCTCATTTGTTTTCATTCAGAATCAAAACATTGAATACAAGTGAAAATGAAAAAGATTCATTTATTAGGAGTTATTAGCTCCCTGATATGATCAAGAACATCATTCATTTTCTCTTCATGAGCTTTTCGAACTCTTTCAGCTGCTTCCACTGTGACATTTTGTTCATCAAAAATGATAATAGCAGATTGGAGACGGTTAACTTCTTCAATTTGCTCTGTCTGCATCTGCTCTCGTTCCTTTTGAAGAGTTTTACAGCGTTCGGCTTCAGAAATATAGGCAGCATTGACCTCAGCTTGCTCTATTTCTATGACAGCAATTCGTTCTTGAAGACGAGCCAACTCCTCTTTCAACTTCTGCAGTTCTTCGGCTTTGGATGTTTTATCTTTCTCCAGAAGCTCTACTCTCTGACGAGTAGCTAATATTTCTTCACCCTTTTCTACTAATTTCTCAGAAGAAGAGGCAAGAAATGCTTCTAATGCAGCTTGCTGGGACTGGGCTTCATGCTCTAGTTGACTAATCTCAGCCACCGTTAAAGAATGAATATCTTCCTTCTTAGTCTCCCAGTATTTTCGGATAGTTATTTCCAACTCATCCAGGAGATGTTCGAAGAAGATGCACTGAGATTCGCAACCAGCATGTCGCAACGCCATGAGCGGGAAATTGATCATAGTTCGAAGCTCAGAAAAGGGCATAGCTTCGTCCTTCAAGAAACGTCTGGAGTATGTATCTAGATATGAGTAAATGATCTCTGAATACATTTCTAGAGTTCTTGCTAGTCCAGTCTCAAACCCAGGAGTCGTTGTCATCATGGAAGAAGAAGCTTGAACGTTCTCCATCCTGGGAATGAAAGTATGTGCCACTGGAGAAGTTGGCAAGTGTGAACTCCCTTCATCAGCATCAGCCTGGATAAGTGGAGCATGAGTCGAACTCATTGCTGCAGCAGTTCCTGTTAGTCAAAGAAAAAAATAATCAGCACCTAAAGAAAAAGAAACAGTAAAGACAGAATCTGAAATAAAATTATACCAGGCTGAGGTTCATATTCTATGTGATGAGGGAGTCTTGCATCTTCTCACAGCCGGTCCATGATAGTGTCCGACACCTGTTTCATGTGGCTGCTTCCAGCTCCAGAATTACTGGGTGCTGGAGCGTTGTCCGGAGATTAGGCAGGTTCGGGACTGAGTTCCATTCTGTTTCCTCTAACTTTATCTTCATCATAAGGAGTAGAAGTGCCAGCATGCCAGTCCTCTCCATCTTCAGCTTCTTCTTCTTCTTCAGACTCTTTTTCATCCCTGGCTTCAAGATGAGTCTCTGATCCGGAGTCCATGATGTTCACATCCTCATCTATTCCTTGAGATGGATGAATCTCAGGAACAGTAATGATAGCAAGTTCAGTATTGACTGCCGGTTCAGTTTCCCCTGGAATATCAGTTCGAAGAACGATGTCTTTACAAACATTCTTCAACAAGTCATCAGCAGCTGATAGCTCGGACGTTGGCACGTCTTCATCGCCTCTGGCCAAAGAAATATTTTCTTCCACCTGAGTTTCTGGAACTTTCGGTTGTTCCATAACTTCTGCCGGGGCTGGTTCTTCTTCAGAATATTCAATCTGATCATCCAATGCCTGGATGATGCCCTCTGTCCCATGTTCAAAAGGGATCATCCTCGTCTCTGAGGGTTCAATAACTATTACACTTGTTGTTGGAGCAGTCGTTTCCTGAGCTCGAGTGGATTCTACTTCAGTCCGTTCAGCTAAAGTTGCTGGACGATGAACATCATCCGATTCTGTTTTCTCAGTAGAAGCCGCTTCATTGATTTCTGGCAAGACCCCTCCACTCATAATCATTTCTAGGAGATCATTGCCCTTCATTTTGCCGACGGTCTTCTTGACATACCTGCCTCTCGACCTCCTTGTTATCAAAGGAGCATAATCTTTATCAGTATCTTCGTCTTCATCGACGGCGTCATCTTCATCAACTGAGATGCCTCCTAAAGATGAAGTGGCAGTTACTGAGACCCCTTTCTTCTTCTTCTTAGATGTCTGAGACTTAGTACTCTTTTTCGAGACTGTCTTAGATTCATCACTTCTCTTCCTCTTAGAAAGGGATACAAATATGGGAGGAAGAACTTCATCATGAAAACTTCGCTCTTGAAATAAGTCATATAGGGGCTCAACCTCTGCTGTCTCATCTTCAGGTTCTGGAGAAAATCGTTGAATAACAATTTTCTTCTTCGACCTCTTTGATGGAGTTGGGTCGTCTTCCGCTACAAAAGTCTTCAGATGGAAACTCAGCTTGAAGGTGCTTGACGAAACATAGAAGCGAGCATATGTGTAAAGCATATTCGTCCCCGTGCTGGATAAAGGATTAGGCATAGAGAATACAACTTTTATATCTCTAGCCGCAAAATATCTCCAGGCCTGAGCTCCGTCAATAAGCCCTCCACGAGCAGAAAGACAGGTCGTGGCATTCCCAACATGAAGTTGGTCATATCCAAACTGCCTGGCAAATTGGCTTGGTAAATACGGCTCCAGATACGTCATTTCTTCATGACGGTATACTAAATGAGAGGGCCGGATTCTCTACAACCACTGAAAGGCTACATCATCTAGCATGTTCCCTTGATCTCCGTCTATCATATTTAAGGGCATACTTTCATAACCCAGTGGTGGAGGTACACATTGAATGGACCAATGCGACGCTCGATTCAGAACATTTCTGCATTCTGGAAGAGTGTGAACCTTCCAGAAGGTTTCCCCAGAATACTTCTCCAAGAAGAGACTGCCACTCCCTCCCGCTCCTGGAGGTATCAGACCGTCATGATGTAGAAGAAGCCAACCATATAGATATGTGAAGGGCATCTCTATTCTGGGGAACTCATCGGTCATCCTCCTCTGATCAGATAGCATGTTGGTTACAAAATTCCGAAGACCTGCGTTCAGTCTACAGGTCATCGCTGATAATAAGTCTATTTTATAACCATATATAAGGCGCACTGCTGCAAAGATAACGCCTCTATGAATTCTGTCTAAAGAGCTGGAGCCAGGAACGATGAATCTTCTTAACCAAAGAGATAAGAATCCGACCAAATGACCGTTCCTTGACAGAGTCTTTCCACTCTGCCTCACATACGAGCTGAAGGTGGTTCCAGCCTTAAACTCGTACCAGTCTTCATCGATCGTGAAATCCTTGCAATCATACTTCTCTAGTAAATAAATGATTTCACTCTCAGAGAGAGGCTTGAAAGAGTTAATCTGGTACCATCTCTTGTCGTTTATCTTTTTCTCATCCTTTTCACGGTTCATGAAAAGATAGGACATCCACTTCTGGATGTGGTTGCCGGCTTCTTCCTTAGTACTCTTGTAATATAGAGTACATGTGCCGAAATGGCACATCATCTCTTCAAATAGGTGCACTATTTCAGGATTCTTCTTTGACAAAAAGTTTAGCTCTTCTGTCGTAGGCACATACTCTTCATACGGTAGCGTGCCTGAAGGCAGATGCGAGATGTATTCCATCTCATGAAGGGCAAAGCCCATCTCCCCTTTGGGAGTCATAAATGTCCCCGTCCTGTAATTATACCTCTCAACTAAGGCCAGGAACAAAAAGGGGTTGGGTCTGAAGCCGTATGATGAATTGACGATTGCGTCATAAAGGTTTATCTTCTTCAGCTCACTCTCGAACTTCTCCAAAGCCCAATGCACCAAAGTTTTCCACCTCACGTTCTCTTGATTCATTAAGCCGTTCATCCTCGGCGTCGAATCTGTGGGGTAGAATGCCTTCTCGTTGGCCATGAATTCGTTTATGAAAATAGGCATTCTGAATGGCATCAATATTGATGAGTCTTCAGGTGGTACGCATCCCGGCTTCAGACCTCGGAACACGGATACATGATTCTCTGGGGAACTGAAGAATCCCTCCTTCCTGTAAATGATACGGCTTGCCTTTGCCTGCTGATATTCTGTTAAGTACCAGGACATCTTTCGGGGATAACTAGCATGCATGAATCTCATAATAGATAAGCCCCTAGAAACCTTTGGCCAGTACATAGGCTGTCCTGCATCGCCTTCGAAATAGAAGCATACTTTTTCTCTGATGCCCTTTGGCTGTGATTTCTGTGCTATGGCATCCCCGAACAGAAATGCTGGTTTCTTGTGGAACACCAAATCAAGGCTCTGAAAGGGTTCACCGTTCATCAAACAGAGTAGAGTTGTATGGTCTTGATTTTCCAACAACGACAGTCTAGCTTCTGGAAGGTCAAACTGAGGAAATTTCACATGAGATAAATCATGTTTAAATGAAAAACTCAGGTGCCCTTCATAATCTGCCTCTTCACTCCTGATGTTCACTACAGAAAATAAAAGAAGACAAGGTCAGATGTGTTTTCTATGTCTACGAGCCTTATGCGTGTATAGCAGTGTTCGAAAGAAATTTCATAAGTCATGCAGACTTCAGACAGATATACTATCAAAAATCACGCAGATGACTAATTCACGCAAAGTCCAGACAGATTAGAATGAAAAGTCACGCATCATTGCCAGAATCACATTTAAAGTGAGAATGACAAAAATACGCTGACAGATCAAAGACTAATCTATCCAGAAGATGACTCTCAGAAGCTGCATGAATAATTCAACATGGATATTTCTGCCAACATGTGAAAAATCATGCAGAGTCATGAAAGCTGCGTGAATAGTTCAACATGGACATTTCTGCCAACATGTGAAAAATCACGCAGAGTCATGAAAGCTGCGTGACTAATTCAACATGGATATTTCTGCCAATGTGTGAAAAATCACGCAGAGTCATGAGAGCCATGCTCATTTGCGTGAAACACAGAGCTTCGTAAACACGAAGATGTGAAGTATGGCCGACCCTAAAGAGGGGGCATACTTTATTAATATCCTTTGCCCTAAGAAGGGGGGATATATTCCTGAAGTTCATTATTTTAAGATCCTAAGATTTCTATGTGGAGTTCATCTTCATTAAAGTCATCTTCACCAAGTCGCCTTCAACAGTTCGTATCTTCATCCATCACTTACGCTGCATAGGAGGATGCGTGACTTCTCGTCGAGGGAGTCTGTCAGTGGTGGCACGAGAGGAAGTCGCAGGAGCTTTTCCCTTGGCCTGAGCATCGACTTTCTTGGGAGCCATTGATGTTGAGAAGGGAAAGAAGAAGTCGAGGAAGATGAAGTTTGTCGGAGAAGTTTCTCTTCTGTGGATTCTCTCTCTCTAAAAGCAAGTAAAGAATGAAAGAATTGGTTTATGACTTATTTATAGGCTCATAAAGAATTCCAAACGGCAACATCATTATTTGCCTCGATTTAGGAGCTTTGCACGGGATCCTAACTGCACAGAATCCCAACAGTCCAATCATTTCGGAGTAAATCTCTCTTTAAAGTCATTTCGGCGTGACTAAATTCATTTTATCATCTCGATTTCAAAGTATTTCGAAATAATTTATCATTTTTCGAAAACTTTGAAGGGGGTTTTGTAGGCCTCAAAAATGAAAGTCACGCTGAGTTGATCAGGACAAAGTCTAAAAGTCACGCTGAGTTGATCAGGACAAAGTCTAAAAATCACGCTGAGTTGATCAAGACAATGTTTAAAAGGTACGCTGAGACAGCTCATCATTTGTCAGAGTGTCATTATGACTGACAGCACGACAGTCAAAGAATGTCTTCTCGTATGCCACGTATGCACGGAACTCGAGAGATCACAGCCGACTACTGCGTGACTTTCGAAATCTTCTTCAACAAGACTCAGCCTTCATCAAGTTGGCGTACCAAAAGAGCTTATTGTCATTTAATGTAACTGACAAAAGGCAATCAATGTCAGAGATTTTGTGTCAGTCGAGGCACGTCGAATCAAGACAGCTGGCAGTTCTGACCCAAGTCTGCGTATATTTCGAACTTCTATGTTCCTTCCTCAAGCTTGCGTGTATTTTGAAGCTTTCTGTACCAAGTCTGCGTGAATTCTGAAGCTTTCTTCACCAAGTCTGCGTGGATTTCGTCCTCAACAAGCCTGCGTGGATTTTATCAAATTGGAGTACGTGGCAGCCATGCCACCGATCTCTCACCTGCGTGTCCTATAACTTGCACACGACTCATGCATGATTGCCATGTGTCCAACAGTTACAGGCCACGTCCAGTAACTGCTCATAACCTTGCGTATGTTAAATCCTGCGTGATTTTCAACTATGCACAGGTTGTGAAGACAGTTATCTTTTTCAGTTATTTTTGACTCTATAAATAGAGTTCTTTTTTCATTCATTATACAGATACATAGATATCTAAATTGCTGTTGCATTTTTGAGAGCTTTTCTTCTTCGCATCGTCTAAGGGATAAAGCGATCGTCTTCTAGATCGGATTCCTACAGTTGTAATTTTCCCAGAAACACAATAAATAAAGTAAATTTATTTATGGAAAACACATCATTCTCAATCGAAAGTTGTTCCAATAATTCTCGATCGCCTAGACTTATCGTCAACATGTATCACATTATATTTGTTATCGATACAATTTTATATGCGTTATCGTATGGGTCATCTTATGGTCTACAACATTCAATTTGATTTGGCGGTCAAGTCTTCTAGGGTCAGCTGCCCCGAAGCTACGCTCGATAACCGCGGATCATCACCGAAGGACAGTTTACTACGAACCATGCTATATCTTATTTCAGAGCCAAATTACGTTCCGACGATTTCTATACGACTATCTAATTTCGGACAACACTATTTCTATCGGTGCAACTGATGTACAACTATCCTACGAGTAAAGTCATGCACTACGTCGATGATTCTGCTATTCACGACGCATCTACTCGCATTGAGTTCGAGTCTATCTTATTTGCGGTCGACGCACGAGATGCTATATGCATCGAACAATCGTCGATGACTTATAGTCTCGTCTTGATCAATCACAAAGTTTATAATCAACCAGTTCGTTCTTTCTCGTATTGTTATTTACGAAACTTTGATAGCGCGAGACATACTCCATTTGTATTCTCACATCGTGCTTACGTTTCCTTACGTATCGATCTCGATACGTCGTATCAATTTCGATAGCGTAAGGGTCAACTTTGATTCTGTTTCAACGTCGACAACTTGTATTGCATATGTCCACGTTCTCCCAAACATTTCCGTATGTCTCAAATCATTTCTCGATTCGTTGCATTCCGTTATGTTTTGATCGCGTAACCGAGTTACCGATTATCCAACATTGAACCCTCGAGTCATACGATCACGCCTTCTAAGGTTTTACGTGTTTCAGTCGTACTCAAATAAGTTTCATCGTAACATAACCAACTATCTCCTAGGCACTATTTACCCGCGTCAACCAACTCTTTACCGAAGTCGCACATCGTGCGATCCGATTATAATTCGTATTGTCAAACTTTCTATCTAGATCATAAGTTGTGCGATTCGATTCGCCTCGTCCAACATTTCTATCGAGATCGTAAGTCGTGTGACTCATTTGTAAGTTCGAGTTTCCCTTTTCCGTCGATCCGATTATTGCTTCAAGGCATAATCGTTCTACTAGTCTCGATCGTCCGACCGACTTATAATTCTTGTCCGACGTATCATTCATTGATACGAGTCTCGCCTTATCGTCCCAACCGATCTTCGAAGAACACTTGCATCAACATACCGTCATACAAATTTTTAATCGAGTCTCGGTACTCTCCCGTCCGTTGCAAACAAACCTTCCGCAATTCTCACAACGCGTCGATACAATTCATCGTACAAGTGGTATTATCTTATACCACTCAGAATCGAGTCATTCATCGCATACATGGTATGGCATATACCACTCAAAAATTAAGTCATTTCCCTCGTATTATACTCACTATGAACCAACAATCTCTTTCGACTCACGATTTCCGCAGTGATCGTGCGTGATTACAACCGTAACTTTGATTAAATCAAATCCGACACAACTCGGCCAATATTTTTATTTGCCAACTCAAGTTTGGTATGCAACCGAACGATTCATTCTATCGATTTTATGGTTTTAGTTCCTTCCGTTGTATCTCGTGCAATGATTTATTTCCAATCTCCTTTGTACTCCGTGCAACGATTACCTTGATATGCGTTGCACCACGTGCAAAATTTTTACTTTCGACATGCGTTGTACGTCGTGCAACGACTTATTTTTGACATTTATTGCACCTCATGCAACGATTTTATTTTTGACATCTGTTGTACCTCGTGCAACGATTTATTCCCGACTTTCAAAGTCAATGCTCAAATCCGTTCAACACATTCGATATTGACTTATCACTTTCATTGCAACGCATTATTTAAGTTTTCGCATTGGTGCAACCAATATTCATAACCCATTGTACTTCATGCATCATTTTATTTCTCATTCAACATGTTACAGTACAACAACATCTCAAATCGCATTTCACAAATTGTTGTACTTGCAACAACTAACATTTCATGACTTATTGTACTTAATGCAATAAACCCTTCGCGACTTTCTTAGCAAACATCATGTAATTTCCAAAACACATGCGACAAAATTATACGATTTGTATTAGACTTATTGTATGAAACATCCAGTGCGGCATCGAGTAGAGTCAAGAGTGATTTGATTGGTAGTGGGCAACTTTTAGAATTGTAATAAAGCGAGCGTCCAAAGGAAATTGAGCCTAGAGCTCTGATACCAATTTATCACGCCCCGACCCAGAATCACCCGAATCATCATCCTCGTAGGGGAGTGATGCCGCACAAGCCTGGAGTTGCGCTCGTACAAGGCAAGATGACAAGTTCTCAAATGATTATCTTTGTGTTGATATTAACAACGAAAGAAAAACAGAGTATAAAAAATTCTCTTTATTGATATTCGAAATGAGATTACAAAGGCTTTCGATAGCCCAATAATATATGCCAGATTGGCTACAACACTCAGGTTCTCTCTTGCCCACAGAGGATTTCATCGTTCCATACATCATGCCTTCTATATCTCGGCCGCATCAATCATGTTGTAAGTTCGAGCGTCAATACGATCGCACGCTTCAATGCGCTTCGGCATTCCAAGCATCTGTGCGATCAAGCGAAGCTTTACCGCGAGCAATCCATTCCCGGTACCCTGTATGGAAGCTGGTGGAGGATCAGTACATTCATCCTCGCATGTACTGATGCAAAGACCTTCTTTCTAAACCGACATTGTAGTATTTATGTTGAATCATGCAATTTAGCTTATGATCTTGCTATATTCTCCTTAGGGTTGATTTCATGGCATATTCGAAAGTGTAAAGCCTGTTATCATGACAAGCATGTTATTCAAATTGAATAGGCAAGCAGACAAGCAATCTCGTGTTTGATTCGTGGCTTACCAGCATGGACGCACTCGTCCTTGCACTGACGCAAGGTGAATACGCCCCATTCCTTCCCTGTCATGTTATAAGTGTATCTCTAAACAGGATCTATGTGTGCGGGACACATACGTGCCTACACTTTTAACCCATTATTCCTTAACTATATGAAGGTCTTGGCGTATCCGCGCCGGAATGGACTAAAGGTGTTCTCTTTATCTTTTCTCTCTTTTCTTTTCTTTCTCTTTCTTTCTTTTCTTTCTCGATTTGGGTAGCCCGGCGTCCTGCGTAGTGGGTTGTTGTCCCAATTACGGAGATCTACCGCTGTATACCATCATTTACGGTTTTTTTATATCTCGTCAAGCGGTCGCTAATCATCTTACGGATGTGCGTCTATCAAAGATACATTCCCTCCTAGGCCAAACGGTTCCGATGCCCCGGCGCAGTCCGTTCGAGGGAACACCCGTGCACGGGAGATTATCACATATATCTCAAGTCCATTCGATTCGACCATGCAATGCCCTATTATTCAAACAACCAAGCATAGTCTTGAGTCCGAGACTCAGACTTTATCATCTCATATTTCTTCCGTTAACTTTCTATGTTCTTATGTTTCATACTTCGTTTTAATGTTCAATGACATCATGCCTCAACTCAATGTTCGTCAACCGAATGACCCGAAGGTCCCGAACACCTTTCAAGGCATCAAGTCATATCTGACAGTTCCGTCACATTCATGCCACAACTGTATTCTTTCGCAACGAAGCCATCTTTTATGATCTTGTGCATGTAGGCACGTTTCGACACATTTATCATCCTTCCTTTGCGTCGTGCACTTGCTGCATGCATCGAAGCCATATTTCCTTGTTCTATGCCTTAGTGTTCAATGTTCGTAGCTTGTACGCTAGGACGCTCGCCTATTGTCTTTCAATGTTTTAGCTTTTCTAACTCGTGCGCGATGGCACGGTATGGTTCGTGCACTAAGACACTCGCCAAATACAATTATCCCACGTTCTTACGGCTTGCGTACTGAGGCGCTCGCCTTTGTGATATCCAATATTCTATAGCGACTCGTGCATTTGATGCACATTTTATTTCAATTGTTCTAATTAATGTTCGACACACACTATGATTTATCTTCCGATCGGACCACGCCCGTGGCGTCGATAGGTTAACTTAGAATACAACGATATATTCTTACTTAGGCAATGAAGGAGTAAAAAGAAGAGTCAATCCTCCCACCTTAGGTTGATACGCCTTGTCGTTTTGTCGAGCCAACGCGGCTCGATTTCATAACTTTGTTGCACGACCAACTCTCCTGACTTAGCCATTCGAGCACTTCGTGCTTCATTGAATTATACGTTCGATTTGGCTTACCGTGCCCAAGTCTTAGCCCGTTGCGAGGCAGGGATTTGGTTTCGTGGACCCCTTACTGAATAAGGCAGAATGTCGACCTCTAATATTTCAGCGTAAAAGTATAGCCTGCACATGAAACCAACTAAAATCAATACTTGCATCGATTTAGAATTGTGCCTTGGTCGATTCGATTTCTTAGAATCTTCGAGCCGTCTCAACGCACTTATCCTTCAGGGCATAGCGGTGCTTCGCATCGATTCAACTCGATGTATTCTTTGGGACAAGGCAACTCTTCGTATCGACTTATATTCGATGCATTGCTCGGGACAACGTAACTCTCGTATCGATTCGCATTGATACATTTTATTTGGTCAATGCGACTCGTTGAATCAACGTTTCAGCGTAATGTGTCGTACGGAGCGGGGCATTGCAGGTGCCCCCGGGAAGGGACTGATGTTCAGAAAGAATAATCACATGGACATCGAGGGCTACTGTGATTCTGACTGGGCTAGTTGAGCTGATGATAGGAGATCTACCTCGAGATACTACGTCTTTTAGGAGGCAACTTGGTCTCTTGGAGGAGTAAGAAGCAGTCAGTGGTAGCTAGATCGACAGCTGAAGCGGAGTACAGAGCTATGTGTTGGCCCATTTGGTCATATGGTCAAACCTGATTTTAATAATTGAATAAACTCTGTCTGGATATACAAAGCTAGTCGGGACATCTCAAACTCTTGAACATGATCAAGAATGGCTATCCACTGAATTCAAGACCGAAGATCTGTTTGCCTACTCGAGTCTGTAATTCCATATGCAATGTATTTTCATTTTATTTGAGTCTAGAAATATGTTGTACACCGAGTCGTACTGGCAAATAGACTACCCTCAAATGAGTTCAAAATGTTTTTAAAATAACCTCTCAAAAAGGTTTACAAAAAGGTTTTCAAAAATCCTAAAAAGCATTTTTAAAACCCTAACCTAACCCTGACAGAACTCGGCCAGAGTTCGGCCAGAGTTCGGTTGGTGGCTGTTTGATTTTTGAATCTCAGGAACTTGGTCCTCCTGCAGTTGCGGATTTGACCGAGATTTGCTCATAGAGTTCTGCCCGAATTCTGCCTTTGAAATTCCCATAAATAGAGAAGGATTTCGATCATTTGAAAACACTCATTCACTTTCAATCTTCTCTCTATCTAAAGCTTTCAGTCTTTCAAAGAGTTTTCTAGAGCTTTCAATTTCAGATCCCAAGCCAATTACAATCCTCTAGTCGATTTGCCAGTGCGGTACGGTCTAGAAGTTTCTGAGAGATTGTAATCAGAAGGCTTGATTGAAGAATACCTCTTCACATTTGAAGTTGGACGAGTTCTTCGTATCAAAGCTCGCGTTGTAGAAGTTGCAAGTACTTCGTAAGAAAACTTGCGATTTTTCCAATAGTGGATTCAACTGGTAGCAAGAGTTCTACCGACTGGATTAGTCCTCAACAGAGGGATACCAGTATACATCGCTGTCTTTGCGTTTGCTCTCCTAACTCTGTCTTTACTTTATTTCAGTTTTGTTTAATATTCTGTGATTGTGCTGCTAACATTTTTTTTAATTAGCATTATTCCGCTGCCAACTCTATTCACCCCCCTCTAGAGTATTACGCTTTACTATTTTGTTCCTACAATTGGTATCAGAGCGGGCGTACAGGTAAAGCAAAGGTAACAGTGCAATTATTTATTCATTTTAATTAACTGTTATATAGATCACAGCACAACACATGGCAACTGTAAAATTCACAAGTGAAGGCCAGGCCACAACAGACCCCCACTGTTTGATGGTACGAACTATACCTATTGGAAAACACGGATGAGTTTCTTCTTGAAATCACTTGACTTTGATTTATGGTCTATTGTTCTTGATGGCTATCAAAGCCACCTCGTATAAATGTTGATGGAGTTTTAGTTGAAAAACCCCACAGCAGATATACAAAGGAAGAAAAGAAAAGGGCCAGTCTTGACGTACGTGCCATTAATGCTCTCTTTTGTGCTTTAGACAGAACTGAATTTAACAGGGTGTCTATCTGCACAACGGCTAATGAAGTGTGGAAGCTACTTGAAGTCACACATGAAGGCACGACTCAAGTCAAAGAATCTAAAGTCAGCAGACTTACTCAAGAGTACGAGGCGTTCAAGATGAAGCCCAACGAAACAGTTATACAAATGTTCGAGAGATTCCTGGATATTGTAAATCCTTTGTCCTCCTTAGACAAAGATTACAGTAACCATGAAAAGATTCGCAAACTTCTGCGAGCACTTACCAAGAACTGGATTCCGAAGGCTACTGCAATCATTGAAGGGAACGACCTCATAACTATGTCCTTCGAAGTACTCATGGGTAAACTACTCACTCATGAACTGGAGCTACAAGATTTTGAAGAGCCTTAACCAAAGGAGAAGACGATCGCTCTCAAGGCTCAGCACAGAAAAGCTGCTGAAGGTGACTCAGACAGCAGTGGATCTGACGCTGAAGATCAAGCACTCATAGCAAGAAAGTTCAAAAGATTCATGAGACATGAGAATAGAGTCAAAGAGAACAACAGCAACAACTGGTATCAAGAAGATGCTGTTTGCTATGGTTGCAAGAAGAAGGGACACATGAAGAAGGATTGTCCCACAAACTCATTATCAAGCAAGAAGAGCAACAGGTATGAAAAAGGGAACCTGAAGAAATCAACATCTAGGAGATATGCCAATACCAGCATATGGCATAAAAGTGAAGCCAGCGACTCAGAAGACGAACAATCAGAAGACGCTTGCAAACGTATGCTTTATGGCATCCGATCAGGTACCTACTGAACCTGTAGTTGATACTTATGATGACTTCACCTTTGAGCAATTAGGAGATGCCTTCAGTGACCTGATGACTGATTATAGGAAACTGCGTAGTAAGTATCAGACCGCTAAGAAGGTACTCAAAAAGTACAAAGGTGAAATAGGTAGACTTACCGACCTACTAGCTGAGGTTAGAAATAATGTTAGTGAGTCTGGTGAGCTTTCTTCAACAAAGCTCTTATTACACGAGACTACCAAGTCATCTGAAGAGAAAGACAGAATTATTAACCAACTCAAGGAAGAACTTTCTATAGAGAAAAAAAATCTTCGATGTGCACAAATCAGAATGGAATCACTCACTTCTGATTATACTAAGTTGTATGACACTTCCAAAAGATTGGAAATTAGGTTAGAAAAACAGCCTGAGCCTGCTGCTTTCTTCCCTAACACGTGTCACTTACCGAACAATCGGAACATTCCCAAGCCAAACACTGTCAGACCTAATCCTATAAAACCTTTACTCCAAAAGGTTAAGCCCAAACAAGATTATAGGTATGCTTTCTTCTATACTAGAAAACCTAAACCTACCAACCATGCACACCACTCAGCTTTCAACACTCGACATGCACAATCATTATTGTGGCCTCATTGGTCATTTTATCTTCATGTAGAATGAGAAAGCTTGTTGATTTAAATGTTTATGCTTGGATACCTACAGCTAACAATTCAGGACCCTACAAGAAATGGGTACCAAAAGTTTCATCTGCAAACTGTTTTGTAGGTGGAACACCCTTCACATGCTAGAAGCAAATGGATCCTCGACAGCGGTTGCTCACGACATATGACCGGTGACGCTACCCTATTTGCAACACTGTCGAAGAAAAAGAAGGAAGGCTATGTCTCCTTCGGTAATAACTTGAAAGGGTATATTATTGGTATCGGTGATGTTGGTAAGTCTCCCTATCCTGTGATTAAGGATGTCTGTCTGGTTACCGAGTTGAAACATAATCTACTCAGCATAAGTCATCTAGCTGATCATGGTTATGGCATCAACTTTGGCAAAGACAAATGTACTATAGTTGATAGCTCAACTGGTAGTACTATCTTTGAAGGAATCAGGGAAGACAATATATATTTTCTATTTGTTAGAAGAAACTAACATTTCAGGTAGATGCTTAATGGCCAAGAGTGATGAGAGTCATCTGTGGCATATGAGACTCGGTCACGCTAATATGGATACGATCTCAAGATTATCCACAAAGAAGCTAGTACGCGGTTTACCGGACATTACATTCAAGAAGGACTCGGTATGCAGCTAATATAAAAAGAACAAAGCTACCAGATCCACATTCAAGTCAGTAAGCGCAGTATATACTACTAGACCTCTACAATTGCTTCATATGGACTTATTTGGTCCTAGCAGAGTTGCTAACCTCGGAGGTAAACTTTATGCTTTCGTAATTGTAGATGATTTCTCTAGATACACGTGGGTATATTTCTTGACACGCAAGAATGATGCATTATCCGAATTTGTCACCTTTTGTAAGAAAGTACAGAATAAAAAAGGTTACATGATCACTCGCATAAGAAGCGATCATGGAGGCGAATTCGAGAATGCTGATTTTGAGCAATTTTGTGACACACACGGTTTTGTACACGAGTTCTCCTTCCCTAGGACTCCACAACAAAATAGAGTTGTGGAACGTAAGAACAGAACTCTAACCGAAATGGCCAGAGTGATGTTAAACCAGTTTAGCCTACCTAAATATTTCTGGGCTGAAGCTGTCAATACAGCTTGCTTTGTACTCAATAGAGTTCTAATTCGACCCAAATCGAAGAAGACTCCATTTGAGTTATGGTTTGATAGAATTCCATCTGTTTCATACTTTAGAATATTTGGCTGTAAATGTTTATTCTTAATACAAAAGACAATTTGGGAAAATTTGATGAAAAGGTCGATGAAGGTATATTTTTAGGTTATGCGGCCAAGAGCAAAGGATACAGAGTCTTCAACAAAAGAACCATGATCATCGAAGAGTCAATCAACGTCACCTTTGATGAACTAAATCAGATGACGATCGATGACAATGACGAAGATCCAACTGTACCAAGCTCAACATCAGCTGATCCTCAACCAAGCTCTGCACTAGCTGAACCTCCTAGAGAAGATTTAGGAACCAGCTATCTTCAGAATCTTCCAAAAAGGTTGAAATTTACAGCTGATCATCCAAAAGATTTGGTAATTGGTGATATTACCAAAGGAGTAAGTACTCGTACATCCTGTAGAGATATTATTTCTAGTGTTGCATTTATTTCACAGCTAGAACCCAAAACTATTGATGAAGCATGTAGTGATAGCTTTTGGATAGATGCTATGCAAGAGGAATTAAACCAATTTGAACGGAATCAAGTTTGGAAACTTGTTCCCAGACCTATTGATCATCCGGTCATTGGCACCCGTTGGATATTCCGAAATAAACTAAATGAGAATGGTTTAGTGACTCGTAATAAGGCTCGACTCGTAGCTCAAGGATACAATCAAGAGGAATGTATCGACTGCGATAAGACTTATGCCCCAGTTGCGAGATTAAATCCATTCGCATGTTATGTGCATTTGCATGTTTTCAAGTTGAAGAAAGCCTTATACGGTTTAAAACAAGCCCCTCGTGCTTGGTATGATCGTTTAACCTCTTTTCTACTTGACAACGGTTTTTCAAAAGGTAAGGTTGACACTACACTGTTTATTAAGTCGTTTAATGGCAAACTTCTTTTAATTCAAATTTATGTTGATGATATTATATTTGGATCTACTGATGAATCTCTGTGTCAAGAATTTTCTAAGTGTATACAGAATGAGTTTGAGATGAGCATGATGGGAGAGCTGAAATTCTTTCTCGGATTGCAAATCAAACAAACTGATAATGGAACATTTATAAATCAAGCCAAGTATACAAAAGACCTGCTAAAGAAGTTTGATCTGGACAATGTCAAACCTATTGGCACTCCAATGGCAACTTCAACAAAGCTTGATTCAGATGAACAAGGCAAGCCAGTCGACACACGTAAGTATCGAGGTATGATTGATAGTTTACTTTATTTAACTGCTAGTCGTCCAGATATGTAAAACCCCTAAATTTCTACTATTTTTTTATTAATTAAATTTGGTACCGATTTGAATTTTGGTATTGTACGTCACGTAGTCGTATTGTACGTCGTGTACGAAGGTTCGTTTTTCGAATTTGCTCGACGAGTGCGAATATGTGCGAGCGTACATATTTTAGAAAAATATTTTATTCTATTTTTATAGTTTCAAATAATATAATAATTAGTTTTGCTATCATTTGTAAGCTTGTTATTCTTACATCATTTCTAAAAATTATTAAATATAAAATAATTTTTGTATACTAGAAAAGTATAATTATGAAAAGAATATTTTTGCATACATATATTTCGTAATTATTTATTGGTCTTTTAAATAAAAATATAATTTTTGAGATTTATTAATATTAATATTTTTATTGTTCAAAAAATATTTGAAAAGATTTATTATTTTCGAAATTTATTATTATAGTATTTTTGGAAAACGTATTTTCGAAATATTTGTGACAATTTAAATTTTGATTTGATTCCATGGATACATTTAAATAGTAAACTATCTATATTTTAAATTGATTTGATTTTAAACTAAAGGTATTTAAATTTGATTTGAATTGGATTTGGATTTTGAAATTGGATTCGATTGATTTTAAATTAAATAGATGATATATCTACTTGGGTTTTAATTCTATTCCTAAGCCTATCCAAATTGGAAATTCCCACATCCTATAAATAGGCAGGTACTCCTCCAACCTTTTATTTTTTATTCTCCACAAATTATTCCACATTATTCCTCCACCATACCATTGCGTGCATCGTGTCCGTGTCTCCATCCTCTTCCATTATTTTTATTTTCTATTACAATTACATATTCACCTTCTTCGTGTCCACATGTCGGACACGATCTCGACACAGCTAACCCTATCCCCAGCCTGATCTATTCCGACCCCGTCTTCTCCACCACGCCGTACTCTCCTCGGTTCTGTCCCGACCACGCTGCCCTCGGCCATCACCAGAACCACCCTCTCCCAACCGTCGTGACCAACACAAGACCACCACCATCATCACCTCGACTCCCTCCACCGTCGGATCCCAGCCACCTAGCCAACACAGACTATCACCACCCAACAAAACCCGTCATCCGACCCCGGTCATGTCGACAGGCAGTCATCGCCAACTTCTACCACCACCAAGTACTCACCACCACAGCCTACCACCACCACGCCACCGCCGGAGTCACCCCGCGCCAGCCACCATCACTTCACCACCACACCAAAAAAAAACACACAGAAATAGAGAAAGCCCTAACCCTAAACTCACCTTCGTTGGCCGCGCCCTGCCGCGTCAGCACGCCGGAGGCAGACACTTCCGGCCGAGCAACGTGCAGCCACCCCGGTTGTGTCGCCGACGACCCCTAGACCCGACCGCCCTAGATCTCTGTGGTTTTCTCGAGATCCCGCTCTCTGCCGTAGTCGGAGCCTCTTCTCCGGTCACGAGCGCCTGCGCCGCCTTCGCCAAACCGCGCCACCGTCACCTCTCACTAAAGCCGCCTCCGCCAGTCACCGGAGCGACGAACCGCCCGAGCCATCTCCTCCCTTCGCGCCTCCACCAAACCCACAGCCGCCTGCGCCGGCTTAACCGCCCCTACCAAACTCCTTTGCGCCGCCCCCTGACCACCGCTGGACCACTGCCTCCGCCGCGCTTGGGCTAGCCCCGCACCACCACAACTTCGAGGGTTTCCTCCGCCGCCTGCCTTGGTCGCGGCCACCGCAGCTTCCCCTCCGATCTACTCCCTCAAACCCTCCGCCCCGCCTGGCCGCATGCCCTCTCTCCTTCCTCCACTGGAGCAACCGCTGCCGGAGATCCTCCCAAGCCCTCTCCCCCGTTCGCGCAACCGTCGCGGCGCCGCCGCCGACGAGCCGGCCTCCGCCTTTTCTCTCCGCTCATTCCCAATTTTTTCTCCCAGTTCTCCTTTCTCTCCTCATTCCGTTTTTCTTTTGATTTTTTTCCAGCTTTCTCTCTCTCGAAAGAGAGAGTACTGATGTATAATTATTATTATTTTTTATTATTATTAATATTAATAATATTATTATATATCATCATTATTATTATTATTATTATTATCATTATATTATCACTATTATTATTAGTATTATTGTTATAACTACTATATTATTATTATATTATATTATATTATTATTATTATTATTATTATTGTTATTACTATTTATTAATGTCTTAAAGAGGGAACAACAATGTGGTTTCTCTATTAAAATTTTTTAGTACTTTTTTGTAGATTACCTTTTATTTCATTAACAGTATTAATATTAATTCAGATTTTTTATATACAATATTTAAGTACTGATATTATTTTGTTACTAAAATATTTATTGCTATCATAAAGATAGATAATATTTTGCCAAATTTATAATAATATAATTTTTTGCCTATATTGATTTCAAATTTGGTTTTAGCCTTAACTAATTTTCTAAATTTTTTTGTATTTATCCAAAACTATGTTTGAAAATATTGATTTGAGCTAAAACAATATTGTCTCTAAAACATATTTTGACTAGTGTAATATATTTTCAAGTATAATAATTTCAACAATAATAAATGTATTTATTTCCCAAATTTCCTTCGGTTCTTCTCTTGTCCGTGACAAGTTCCATCATTCATATTTCCTCACCAATATGTCCAACCTAACCAACTTGACCCTTCTGGACCCAATGGAACTGTCTGTACCACCATCAGAGGGCACCATGCATAGTAGTTGCACCGAAGTCGCAGTTCACGTCACCTTGATTATCGCAGCACACCAGGCGCTCTACCAGGCAAGACACTTGCCATTTGCTATTTACTTATTTTTAGCTCATATTTCATGCATTATTTATTTTCTTTATGCAAAAACTGTGATACATGGCATAACCTGTTAGAACTTACTGTTCATTATATTTTCTGGTGTATTATTTCTTACAAATTAAACCTAGATTTAAGGGACCACCTTGTGTGTTGCATTCATTGGCCTTGACACGTTGTAACACGAAGTTGTGTGTCGCATGTAGGACACGGAAGTACGTGATTGGCTGGCCACCAGTACGTACAAGTCGTGCGATAGGAATAACCGCTAATAGAGGTTGCATGCAAGTTTGACTTAGCGGTTATAGTGGTTTTGTGTGTGGATACAACACAGTAGGCATTGGGCGGAGAGGACAATTCCTTAGCGTATGGGCTTCGATGCACTTCTCTTGTGACCCGGACTCTCCGCTGGAGATACGGGGTTGATGACCCATGATTACTGACGGCCACTGACGATTCTGCGGAACGTCATGCTCTTACTGATGGGGCCTCTGGTGCCCAAGGGGGACTACGCCGATCCTATTTAGCCAGGGCCCATGCGTAGGAAGGATTGTTCTTAACTACATTTACTTAGAACGGTAGGCTACCCTATCCGTTAGGTACGAGTACTTTTGGTTTGGATACTTGTATCTGACCGTGACTTGGAACAATAACTTGTCGCGGACTAGTTTGTCACATCTTGTTTGTTTGGTTGTAGGTGTGACTTACTACTTCAATGAGAAGGTATTGAACCTTGTTGGGGTCCGGATACCATATTGGATTCATAGCATGGGAAGATACGTTACCGTGAATTAGTTTACCATCTCCTCTTGTTTGGTTGGAGGGATGGTACGCTCGTTCAGTAGGTGCGTATTGGAACATGTTATAATTCGATTTACTTATTTATTTGAGCAATATTTATTCAGTTTATGGCATGATATTATGTGTCTTGTTACGTCCCTCTGAGGACCTGGTTATCTCTCCAGGTGTGTGCTATTGTCTTTCACAGGTGGCTCTAGCCGTGATCTTCGCTATTTCTTCGAGGATGATTGCATTTGGATCGTCTTCGCTTCGCTCGCCACTCATTTCATTTTTCTATGTACTTTTCCTTATTTTGTTGGTAGTGGATTTATCTCCGCCCAACATATTGTATCAAGACAATTCATTATCATTATATGATTCATTTATTTTGCGTGGATAAGATTAGTTATGGTTCTACTATATTTACAGCTTATGTATTTATACGAGGCTTCCATATATTGGAGTATACTTCGTATGAATACAGCTGGCATGTCTACGTTCCTAGTCCTACGTATTTTGGGACTAGGGCGTTACATATTTTTGTGGTGGCCCATGCAGGTCAAGATAAATTGTTTGGTTACTTTACCGTACCGAGCAAGCCTGCGTATAGGATTAGAAGTCTAGGATCTCATCCACATACTTGACCACTTACTTCAATCTACCGTTTGACTCATCGATTGCATCTTGCTTGATTTTTCTATCATATTTCCTTATCTTCCCTTCGTGCTTGCTAGAAAATGACCCTATTAGTTGGCTGTCCCAAACACCATTAGTTTAATTCTTTTAAGTTGGGTAGAATGCCTTGTGACCTAGAAATCCCTTAGTACTTGTAAAGTTTAGAGGGCCCTAACCCATTTAGTCAACCAAACCTTGGACAATAAAACCGTAGAATGATGGTATAGAAATAAACAAAACTTAGATTCCTATGACTCTTAAACTATTCATATTTGTTTCATCTACCATCGTGCCTATATTTTACTATCTAAACAAATGATGCTATAGCCTAGTATTTGCAAGCTAATCCTTATCGAGCTTGATCAAGACATATGCTATAGAGTGGCCACTCACTAGCCTATTGTCTAAATCAGAACCGGTGCATAATGGCTGATCAACCAAGTGCACTTTGGTTTGCTTTTGTCTATTATTCTACGTGGATGGAACTTAATTAAACTTGGCCTTTACAATCCATCCACGACTGCCTTGACAATTCTTTTAAAATTATTCGATCGTCTTTGAATCACGTATTCGTATTCGATAACGCCTCCTTCGAACTCTATATTGCTTTCGTCTTCACCTATTTTAGGAGGACGGAAGCGTTGTGCTAGAAATTCCTCTAGCTATCCTATCACCTAGTGACCATTATCACTCGATGTTGCCATATCTTTGTCTTGAACCACTCGACCTTTCCCTCGACCCTAATTCTACCATTTTAACTTTCTAATCACTTGAATTTAAGAGTGATTACACTCGTCTCTTAATCGTATCCTCAACCTAGACTACGACCATATAAGCTTCGAACCCTTCTATCTACCGTTGTGCCTTCTCACCTCCTCCTAATTCTTAATTTCGAGGACGAAATTCTTTT